>SJYX01000340.1:469778-537799 GCA_006410675.1 Oreotragus oreotragus
TTTTTTTTTTTTTAACAGTTATTACTTTTTCTAAAACTATATGTTCAGAAGAATCTCAAAGAATGTATCCGGAGCTGGACCTTTCTAGGCTACAGTTTGTTTATCTGAAAAACCAGGAAGCCAGATTAGATAAACCTTCAGATTTCTTCCAGCTTTAGGTTAGAAAGCGTCAAAAGAGAAGGAAACTCAGTTTATTTTTTCTGATATACTAAATTTAGGTTGCTCTTTCTTGTCTTTCTAGATTATACCACAGTTACTTCTTTGTCTTTTTCGTTTTCTTTTGTGGTCTTCCTTACCAATGTTTTCTAACGTAGAGGCATTCCCATTTATATATCAGCTTCTCCTCTAGGTTCATTGTAACCTTGCTATCTAGTTAAGAGGAAGATGGCTTTGGATATGGCCCCAGGGCAATGGTGAGAGAAAAATCAGAGGGTCTCACTTGAAGGAATTGGGATGTTACATTTTATTTCTGGGAGGCAGTGATTTTGCCAGAGGGAAAGAGTCATTCTACTTTAGCAGGTTTTATTTTATTTTTTTACTATTTTTACTTTTGCATCTTTACCCTTGGATTCAGGTGCTTGAAACTACAAGTCTGCTAAATCCTTCCATGACTTTTTATCGCATTATACACAACAGTCTTTCAAATGTAAGGTCAGAGTGTAAGTCTCTTTTGATATCATGGTTGTAAAATGAGAAGTGGTGCTTATTTCAGATAAGACCTCTTTTACCATCCATGGAAGTGTTGTTCATGCATAATACCTGAATTTTACAGATCAGTAAAAAAAAAAAGAATAAAACTGAGAAGATGGAGTAATAATATTTGTAATTACTGATATCACAAATGCATGGCTGGATGACACAGCAACCGGTCATTTATTTCACTCCCTTCATCGTCAGAGAAATCTGCTGTTAAATTAGCCAGATAAATGGGTGTAAAATCTTTTTATGCTGCATCAAGGCCTAATGCTTCTTTTTCAACATCGTTAAGTCATCAATTTAGGCTTTTAATTATGTTTCAGTCATTGGACCTCACATATTGTTCAGTTGCTAAGTCATGTCTGACTTGTTGCGACCCCATTGACTGCAGCAAGCCAGGCTCCTTTGTCCTCCACTATCTATTGGAGTTTGCTCACATTCATGTCTACCATCTGCAGTGATTTTGGAGCCCAAGAAAAGAAAATCTGTCACTGTTTACATTGTTTCCCCTTCTATTTGCCATGTAGTGATAGAACTGGATATCATGATCTTAGTTATTTGAAAGCTGAGTTTTTAAGCTAGCTTTTTCTCTTCCTCTTTCACCTTCATCAAGAGGCTCAAAGGTTCCTCTCTGCTTTCTGCCATTACATTGGTATAATCTGCATATCCGAGGTTGATGATATTTCTCTTGGCAATCTTGATTCTAGGTGTGATTCATCCAGCCTGGCATTTCATATGATGTTCTCCACATAGAAGTTAAATAAGCAGGGTGACAATATACATCCTTGACGTGCTCCTTTCCCAGTTTGGAACCGGTCTGCTGTTCCATGTCCCATTCTAACTGCTGCCTCTTGACCCGCATACAGTTTTCTCAGGAAACAAGATCTGGTATTCCCATCTCTTTAAGAATTTTCCAGTTTGTTGTGATCCTCACAGTCAAAGGCTTTAGCATAGTCAATGAAGCAGAAGTAGATATTTTTCTGGAATTCCTTTGCTTTCTCCAAGATCCAATGATTGTTGGCAATTTGATCTCTGGTTCCTCTGCCTTTTCTAAATCCAGCTTGTACATCTGGAAGTTCTTAGTTCACATACTGCTGAAGTCTAGCTTGAAGGATTTTGAGTATAACCTTGCGTGTGTGTGTGTGTGTGTGTGTGAAGCTGCTTCAGTCGTGTCTGACTCTTTGAGACACAGTGGGCTGTAGCCTGCTAGGCACCTCTGTCCATAAGATTTTCCAGGCAAAAGTCCTGAATTGGATTGGCATGCCCTTTTCCAGGGGATCTTCCCAAGTCAGGGATCGAACCTGAGTTTCTTATGTCTCTTGCATTGGCAGTAGGGTTCTTCACTACTAGGGCCACCTGGGAAGCCTCGTTAGCATGTGAAATGAGTGCAATTGCATGGTAGTTTGAACATTCTTTGGCATTGCCCTTCTTTGAGATGGGAATGAAAACGGACTTTTTCTAGTCCTATGTCCACTGCTGAGTTTTCCAAATTTGCTGACATTTTGAGTGCAGCACTTTAACAGTATCATCTTTTATAATTTTAAATAGCTCTTCTGGAATATACTTTCCACATATAGGACTTAAAAAAAAAAGACTAGAAAATAATAATTGAGCAGAACTCCTTAACACGTTCAAATTGTAATTTCCTTAATGCTTTGAGGGCAATCACAGGAGACAGTGGCACATTTTCTTTTGAATCTTCATCTCTCAAGTTAGTCCTGCTTAATTAAGACCTAATTATGAATTCCCAGTTCCTAAGTCACTCAAAGTTCAAGGTTTATACGAAAAATGATTTCATCCCTGAATTTTGGAGAAATATGAAAGTGGTAAAGTGATTATTTTCTCTTCTCTTAAAGGACTACAAAATAACTTGTATAAAGCAGTATAATTGTATATAATTGTACTGTTTGGTCAAGAACATATAGAAATGTTATTTGCCAACACCACAAAGGAGGCAGGTAGGGACAAAGCTGTACTGGGCTAAGGAAATGATACCAGGTGGTCATTCAAAGCTACAGGGACAAGTGTAGAGAACCAGACAAAGTACATGAGAAGATATAAATATGTATACGATGAGTGTTATAAATCTATACCTGCTCTCATTGCTTTTCTCAGCTCCTTTAAAAAAATACAATTAAGTAATAATTAGAACAATTTATTGTTGGATTGGCATGATATATAGATGCAGTGCAAATAAGAATAGTACCACAAAAACTCAGGCTCTTCAGAATTAATGCTTCTATATCTCAATGGAATTATTCCAATATAAATCTAGAGCATATTCTAATAAACTATATACAGAAATCCCCAGAGCAACAACTAAGAAAATCCTTTTTTAAAAATGTGAAAATATATTAAAGAAATTACAATGTTACATTTAAAAATTTACTTAGTGCAAAAATACTTAATGTAAAGGAGGAACAGAGGAATAAAAAAGATATTAGGCAGAAAACAAAAGCTTTGTGCCAGATATAATCTAACTCTATCAATAAAAAATTAAATGTAGATAAAGGAAACAATCCAATCAATCATTTTATATATCTATCTATCCATCTATATAGGTACTTAGTTAGATATCAAACTGTACCAAACCAATACAGTGACCTATACAGGATAATAAGGGGCTTCCCTGGTGGTGCTAGTGGTAAAGAACCCGCCTGCCAATGCAGGTGACTAAGAGACATGGGTTTGATCCTTGGGTTGGGAAGATGCCCTGGAGAAGGGCATGGCAACCCACTCCAGTCTTCTTGTCTGGAGAATCCCAAGGACAGAGGAGCATGGTGGGCTCACAAAGAGTTGGACAACTGAAACAACTTAGCACCCATGCACAGGATAATCAGTTCAGTTCAGTCACTCTGTCGTGTCTGACCTTTTGCAACCCCATGGACTGTAGCACATCAGGCTTCCCTGTCTATCACTAACTACCGGAGCTTACTCAAACCCATGTCCATCGAATCAGTGATGTCATCCAACCATCTCATCTGCTGTTGTCCCCTTCTCCTCCTGCCTTCAATGTTTTCCAGCATCAGGGTCTTTTCTAGTGAGTCGGTTCTTTGCATCAGGTGGCCAAAAGATTGGAGTTTCAGCTTCAGTATCAGTCCTTCCAATGAATGTTCAGGACTGATTTCCCCATCAAACAGTGTCCTAGTGTCTCAGAAAAAGAGCTTGCAGTCATTCTTTTACCTTCTTAATGTTTTTCTTAATGCTCTTATATCACTGTTGCTTACTGATTTGCAGCTTCATCTAAGAAATGAAACAGCCAGAAGCAAATGTTTCTTGATATTAATCCAACGCCTGACACAGACCCCAAAATGTTTATGTATAGGTGAGAGATGGACATGCAGAGTTTTGAAGTGGATGCTGGTCTTCCTTTATGGCTAAAGGATTACAGCTGGAGTTGTCTGGAAGGACAATGAGTCTGTTTTCAAAGTATAGCCTCAGCCCCTAAACCATCCTTCTTTGTCCTGCTTCGTCCTATCGGAGCTGGACCTTGTCATCACTTAACACTTGGGATAATGTTTAGCATTATGGTAGAAGGCTCTAGAAGGGTCCCACAGGAGAAAAGACACTCTTCTTTCTGAACCCAGTGGTTTTCCTCTTTTGCTCCAGGGATATGCAGCTGAACTGCCCCTTCTCTTGAGGGGGGGTCACTCAAAAGTGCGCCCCCTGTGGGTGGCTTCTTAGACAGTTTTATCAGAACTCCAGATGCAGCTTTCTAGTGAGATTAGTTCTCACCTTAGAGGGGGCTTCCCAGCAAGTTTCAGCGACCTGCTCCTCATTGTCTACAGCTGGTGGCTTCCTAGTCGTACTGCTGGAATTCCGTAGTGCAGCTAGTTTCTG
This sequence comes from Oreotragus oreotragus, assembly GCA_006410675.1. NCBI lineage: Eukaryota > Metazoa > Chordata > Mammalia > Artiodactyla > Bovidae > Oreotragus > Oreotragus oreotragus. The sequence continues at coordinate 474,315 of SJYX01000340.1, forward strand.
GCTGGCCAGGCCTGGTACTCAACACCTCAGGGAAATTCTCTCCCTGCAGTGGGAGGCAGCTGCACCTTCTCCAGCTGATTCTGAGCTTCAGTCTGGAAGACTTTCTCCCAAGATGCTCTTCCTTGAAAATTCTGTTTTAGTCCTAGCAGGAGTGGCTGCCACTTACACCTGCTTTTTCTGTATTCTTTAGATTCTCTCTATCCTTTTTATTAGTAAATTCCCTCTGATGAATGGATAATTCTTCATATTCAAATTTTCCAATTCAAACGACTGGTTTGGTTACTGCCTGCGAGCCGACATTGGCTGATAGAGACACCATACAAGCACCAGGAAAAAGCTGCAAGATGGGCATGCCCTCTGTGACCACAACATCCTGAAAGAATCCATTCTTAGCCACTTGGTCCTGCGCTTGAAAGGAGGTGTCTGCTGCTGCTGCTGCTAAGTCACTTCAGTCGTGTCCGACTCTGTGTGACCCCTTAGACGGCAGCCCACCAGGCTCCCCCATCCCTGGGATTTTCCAGGCAAGAATACTGGAGTGGGTTGCCATTTCCTTCTCCAATGCATGAAAGAGATAAGTGAAAGTGAAGTCGCTCAGTCTGTCCAACTGTTAGCGACCCCATGGACTGCAGCCCACCAGGCTACTCCGTCCATTGGATTTTCCAGGCAAGAGTACTGGGCTGGGGTGCCATTGCCTTCCCCGGAAAGGAGGTGTCTAAGCACTTCCTTTTAAGTTCTCACTAGATTTTATTTCAATAAGGTTGTTGCATCTCTTTCTCCTCCCTCCCCTCCCCCCCACCCCCCAAAATGGTCCATGGTTTTGCGGCTATAGAGGAGCCACCTGGCTGCAGCTTGGAAATCCAGGCATTTATCTCTCGGCACCATGGCTGTGGGCGCAAATGTGTAGGACATTNATCTCTTTCTCCTCCCTCCCCCCCCCCCCCCCCCAAAATGGTCCATGGTTTTGCGGCTATAGAGGAGCCACCTGGCTGCAGCTTGGAAATCCAGGCATTTATCTCTCGGCACCATGGCTGTGGGCGCAAATGTGTAGGACATTCTAGAAGTCGGGGATGAGAGAGGCACGGGGCTTCCGGGACCATCAGCAAGAAGTAGATTATTAAGCCAGACAAGGAAAAGCCCAAGAAATACTACGAAGCCCTGGCCTTCCGGAAGTCTGCGGACGTGGACCAGGAAGTCTACCCACTGCTCTACTCTGACAAGAAGAATGTAGACCCACTGCCATCCAGTGACATGGGCAAGACCACCGCACCGTGAGGGCCAAGTTGGGCTCCAAGAAGACGTGGCCCTGGAAGTGGATGCCATCCACCAATCCAGCCTGCAAGGATGGAGCCCATTCTTCCACTGGCGACAGGCAGCTGAGGAGGTCAAGGCTGTCCCCTTGCCCACGTTCGATAAGACTGTCGGTGCCCGTGCATTCAGAGCAGGAGTGCCAGCTCAGCTTCACCATGACACTCAAACAGAGGCAGAAACTGACACCTCTTTGACCTCAGCCGCTGCTTTGGTCTCCCTTCTGTCGTTCGCCATGCCTGGGATGATCGCCAGCAGTTGACAGAGCCACCTGCAGAGGACTTGAAGGAGCGATATTACCACGTCTGAGCCAAGATGGACAACGTCCAGGCCGAGGTCTGGACAATACACAGACCTGGGGGTACCAGTGTTCAGTGCTTGGCACTGGCGATGGCGGAAGGAACAACTGAAGCAGCGCTGTAAGTTGCCCGTGAGCACGCGATGGCGGATGAGTACCCACTATATAAGCTGCTCCAGCTCTAGTCCCGGCAGAAGCTGCGTAGCTGGGAGCGCGGAGCTTCTGACGGCCGCCGCCCCGGCTGCCCAGCGACGTCTTCCTGACGCAGTCGCCTCACAAAAAAGGGGCCGAGAAGCCGGTTGTTCCCGAGACTATGGGCGTGACGCCTAGCAGATGGAGCTGCTAGGGTCTGTGAAACAGACTATCAAGGCCTGGAACCAGTGCTGGGTGTGGAGCTGAGCCCCAGGGGGGTTGGTGCGCGGGCTCAGCGAGGCGCGGCCCGAGCTGGTGCAGGTGCACCAGTTCGAGCAGGATGGCGCCGCCCGTGAGGACGAGCCCCGGGCGCTGACCCCGGCTGGTGCTGCGAGGCTGCCACCCCAGCGTCGGTGCGGGCCCTGGCGGAGCCTGAACCTGGCCTGGGGCCTGATCCTAGCAAGGGCACCATCGTCTACCATCTTGGCACCCATCGCATCCACGAGGAAGCGAGGGAATCATCTCCAGCTCCTCTTCTCTGAAGAAAACCAAGAAACCGTGAGAGGCCGCAAGGGGTGAGGAATGCGGCTGCGTAGAGCTGGTGAGTCGGAAAAAAACAACCCAAATCCCTTTTTACCTGAATGAGGATGAAGGGAGTAACTTTCCACATCGAAGTATGAAATGCTTCTTCATATTTTTTAAAAATTACCTATGTTTACATAAATATTTACTTCTGTTAGTATGTAGTTTGTAACATACTTTGTCAATGCAGTCTCGTTTTTAAAGTTTTTTTACCCCCGAAGATAAAGAGTACCCTAAAGATTCACAGTGAATTTCCCATGTTATTGTGTAACAGCGTTTATTACATTTCCTACTGAAGAATTTTATTCCCAGAGGAGAGGGAGCTAAAACTCTAGGGCAGAGTCGAAGGGAATATTTTTAAGTTCAAAGGTAAGGCTGTAATACTTAGTACTTTAGTTTCATGTTCTGTTCCATAATAAGAGTCCATTCTGTTTTAATGTGTAAAAATTATGCTTTGAATTACCATTAAATTGCTTAATATTTTCCTATGAAGAATTTTATTCCCAGAGGAGAGGGAGCTAAAACTCTAGGGCAGAGTCGAAGGGAATATTTTTAAGTTCAAAGGTAAGGCTGTAATACTTAGTACTTTAGTTTCATGTTCTGTTCCATAATAAGAGTCCATTCTGTTTTAATGTGTAAAAATTATGCTTTGAATTACCATTAAATTGCTTAATATTTTCCTTAAAATTCCTGATGTAATATTTAAATCCTAGGAAAATATACCTAATTTGCAGTGATTTTTTTTTTTTTTTGAACAGTGATTTTTAAAATGTGACTTTCTACATCCTAGTACTTGGCTAAACTCCTCCGGAAGTGTGAATTCCCTCTTAAGATACATGGTGCCAGTATTTTTGGGGAAGAGTCTAAACACAGATTCAAGGTGGCTTATTTCAGTTTTGCCAACCCTACCTGCCTACTATAGGTCTTCAGTGTATCACCTGTTTCTTCTTGGGCTCGAAAGAATCCTTAAGCTTTAAAAAGATTTTTTAATTGAAGTATAGTTGAGTTACAAAGTTGCATTGGCTTCAGGTGAAGAATCCTAGAGCTTTGTGCAGAGAGATGGTATCAGGAAGAGATTCAGGTGCTCTGTATACAATTTGTGAGGCAGGCATCTCTCCTCCTGCTTAGCTGTTGGGCAGCGTGTTAGCTGATAATAAATTGAAGTCTTCTGTAGATAATACCAGACGATATGGTTGTTCCCTGAGCCAAACTTGCTAGTATGATGTTTGGGTTGTTAGTTTGTGTACTCTCCTGTCTGTAGTCCTGTGGGACAGCTTTGTCCTTGATCAAGCACACCTGTCTCTCATGATTCTTTTCTTGATGTGATTTGTAATGTCGTTTTGATTTCCCTTTTTATTTCCTTTGTTTTAACCCCTACCTCACCATCCCTTCCCCTATCAACAAAAGGCGAGGGCAGTTATTTTATACTGTGGAAACCCTTTCCGTGAATCTGTTGCCTTTGGTGGAAATCAAAATTCATTTGAGTTCCCCACAGTCTTAGGATTTTGGAGAAAACAGCTAGAAATGAAAATATTTCAAAGCCACCTTTGCTTTTCTGCCTTGCTGTAGATCTTACTTTAAGAAGTCCTCAGTTTACCATTTGCATGGTCAGAAATGAGGAACATACGAGGAGAGAAAACAACCGGGTTTCTTAACCCTCTTATATCCTGCTATAGCTTGGTTTTTCAGATATTCTTTGTATGTCTCCTGTTGGATTGCAAATTCCACAAAGGGACGCAGAATGCAAAATAAAGTTTTGTTTTTATTATTTGATATAATTTTACCAAAAACAATCTTACCAATTTCTGGGGGGATATGTGCCCACTTTTAATAGCTCATTGATTCTGAAAGATTATTTTAGAAACAAGGAGATCTAATTCAATGCTGGGAGACCTTAAAGTCTGCTTTTCCTTGGAGATGTGGAGTCTGTTTTCCATGGCTGTAAGGACACAGAAGCAGCTATCATCAGGCCATGCTAGAATCATGCAGTTACTTTTTACCTTGTTTTCATTATGATTTTATTGGATTGACTGAAAAAATTTGTTCAAGGTTTTCCGTAAGATTTTATGGAAAAACCTGAGTGACCTTTTTGGCCAGCCCTTACTTAGAAATCTCTCATGGGATAACTTCTATGCAGTCAGAAATGTAGGCTCTTAAGCCTTTAAATGTAGCCTTTTAAAATGCTTTAGAACTTTAATTTGTAGTTTGTGAAATAGTGCTTGTAATGCTCATTAATGTTTTATACTTCAGAAATCACCAAGTAGAAACTTCAAGATTCAGTTAAAAAAAGAAAAAAAGACCTTAAGCTATTCTCCCTTACTAGAGTTAAAGATTTTAAAGAGATCTCACTTCTATAAGAAGCATTCTACAAACAATACCAAAATTTAGTATTTCCATTTATAGATTGTCTAATGAGTTTATAATGTTAACATTATACTTAAAAAAATTCATAATGTTTTCTTCCTGACTTTTGATTTACATTATTATTTTATCATTTCTTGAATCTTCTAATATATTGATTTGATAACTCTTATAGAATTTTCAGCCTTGTGACTATTTCAGCAAACCTTAGGCAATAAGTGAAAAAGTGATGCCATTATTTAGATGATTTATCCTAAAGTTTTTACCACTCAATACAAAAAGCAAAAAGAAATATACTCAAGAAATAAGCCAAAGGGATATCAACACTAACACTATTGTCCTATCTCCCAATCATTGTTTGCAGTCTGAAAATGATAGACTCTTATAACTAGATTCAGACTTTTGTTCTAATTTGGACAATTCTGTCATCAGAAAAAAATATATAGACAACATTCCTTTAGAGACAACATTTATCATTGATAAGGGAATGTGAAAGAGTCATTTGAAGGAATCTGAATATTTTACAGTGATGTACAATCTGTTCGCTTAAGTACAGTGACTTAATCTCCTCACTCAGATTACCTTTATACTCAGTGTTTGAAATACCATGTCTTCCTTAGGTAATTTGAAAAGGAGCACACATCAAGTGTGTAAATAGTTCAGTGACTGTCCTTTATTTCAGTATCAAACAACTGTTTTCCACAGTATGTGTATATAAATATATATATATGTGTATATGTATATGTTTTTAAAATTCTCAGTCTCAAAAAGACTTTCAAAACAGCTTGAAATATATATATATATACACACAATATATATATTATATATATACATGTTATAGATATGTGTATATATTATACATATATACATACATATTAGGCTTCTCAGGTGGCTCAGTGGTGAAGAATCCACCTGCCAATGCAGGAGATTTTGAAGGTGTGGGTTTGATCTCTGGGTCGGGGAGATCCTTTGGAGGAGAAAATGGTGACCTGCTCCAGTATTCTTGCCTGGAAAATTCCATGGACAGAAGAGCCTTGCAGGCTAGAGTCCATGGGGTCACAAAGAATCAGACAGGACTGAGCTGTTGCGCTCACACATACATACATAGTGTATGTGCTTATATAGTCTGTAGATGTAAATATACATAAATGTTTCAGGATATTTTGAAAGTTTTTGAGACTGAATTTTAAAACCATATTTTCATGGCATTCTAGAGTAACTATGGAAGTTCTAGGAGAATAAATAAAAGCACCTTGAGAATTTCATACTCATTAAAGTTACTTTGCCAACAAAGATCCATCTAGTTAAAGTTGTGGTTTTTCCAGTAGTCATGTATGGATGTGAGAGTTGGACTATGAAGAATGATGAGCGCCGAAGAACTGATGCTTTTGAGCTGTGGTTTTGGAGAAGACTGTTGAGAGTCCCTTGGACTGCAAGATCAGACCAGTCCATCCTAAAGGAAATCCGTCCTGAATTGGAAGGATTGATGATGAAGCTGAAACTCCCAATACTTTGGCCACCTGATGTGAAGAACTGACTCATTTAAAAAGATCCTGACGCTGGGAAAGATTGAAGGCAGGGGGAGAAGGGGACGACAGAGGATGAGATGGTTGGAGGGTGTCACAGACTCAATGGACATGAGTTTGAGTAAACTCTGGGAGTTGGTGATGGACAGAGAGCCTGGCGTGCTATAGTCCATGGGGTCGCCAAAAGCTGGACACGACTGAGCAACTGAACTGAAAGTTACTATAGCATTTGAATACAAATTTTTAGTTACATAAAATATGGCTTTATATAGCTATTAACTTTAGGAGTTTCCCCTGGAGAAGGACATGGCAACCCATTCCAGTATTCTTGCCTGGAAAATCTCATGGACACGGGAGTTGGCAGGCTGCAGTCCATGGGATCACAAAACAGTTGGATACGCTTTAGCAACTAAGCAACAACAATAAATATTAAAAACATTACCAAAAAAGGTCCAGAAAGCTGTGTGTGAACACTTGGATTCTGATATTTGAAAATCACTCGAATCAACTCATATTAAGTTGTTCTGGGACTGCTTAGAAAAAAAAGTACCATTTGAATTATAGGGAAATGATTCTTCATTGAGCCAGAGTAAGCAGATTAAAATGTATCTTTTTTTAAAAAAAGAATATATTTGGTTAATTTTTTTTAAAAGGAAAGAGATGTTGTTAGGTTTAAATGTTCAGTGTATGTCTTGTCTTGACTCTTTATAAAAAGAAAAAGTCTGAAATGGGAAGTAAGCACAGCATGTGTTAATTATAGTTCAATAAAGTTGGGTAAAAACCCCAAGTACTATCCACTGTAAAAGATTTTTCAGAGGACGTTTCATCACTTCTCTGGCCAATCTGGAGAAGCAGAGATGGAGCAGGCCTGAGTGTCTGTCCCCTTTGGAGATGTTTCACACTCTCTATGGGGGTGGCTGCTGCACACACACACTGTTCTGTTAGGGAAAAAAAATGCTGCCTGAAAGAGGCCTGGGCCAGACCAGATCCTTCATGTTTTTTAGACTCTGTTAAAGGAGTAAAGCAAATACAATGATTCCTGGCTGGAACAGCCCTTGACCGAACTGTGACATAGACGAGCTCCTTCTGCTTCCCTTTTGGAAGCGCTTCTTGCCCTTCCAGTTTCTGTGGCCTCTTTTCGCCCTGTTGATCAGCTCTCACTATACTCTTTCTTTTTTGTGTGTGTGTGTAAAAAACCTGGATCTTCTTTATTTTCAATACTTTAATTTCAGAACAAAATAAACAACAAAAGAAACACAACACACAACATTCAAACCCCATGTCAAACGTGGAGAGGAATAGGGCTTGAGGCCCATGTATCCTGCCTTAGAAGGACAGAAATAAAACCACTAGACATCAGCAGAGGGAACCACATGGGCCAGGGCCACTGGGGCTGCTGCTGCAGATGGAGGAGAGCATGGCAAAGTTTGAGAACCTCTGAAAACTCATGAAGGAGATCTTGGATAAGAAGGTGGAGAAGGTGACGATCTCCAACCGGCTCGTGTCCTCACCCTGCTGCATTGTGACCAGCACCTACGGCTGGACCGCCAACATGGAGCGCATCATGAAAGCCCAGGCACTTGGAGACAACTCGACCGTGGGCTACATGATGGCCAAAAGCACCTGGAGATCAACCCTGACCACCCCATCGTGGAGACCCTGCGGCAGAAGGCAGAGGCGGACAAGAACGACAAGGCCGTCAAGGATCTGGTGGTGCTGCTTTTCGAGACTGCACTGCTCTCCTCTTGCTTCTCGCTTGAGGATCCCCAGACCCACTCCAACCGCATCTACTGCATGATAAAGCTTGGCCTGGGCATTGATGAAGATGAGGTGACGGCAGAGGAGCCCAGAGCTGCTGTTCCTGATGAGATTCCCCGCCTTGAGGGTGACGAGGACGCCTTTCGCATGGAAGAAGTAGATGAGGAGTTTATACCTACAGACTGCTCCCTCTGTATAGCGTCCCCATGGCTCCTGCAGCAGCAGCAGCCCCAGTGGTCCACTCTATTTCTTTGCCAAACTTTTCATTCTGAAACTTCTCATTGTCCTTAGTCTTGCATGCCTTCCTAGGTAGCTTAGTGTTTTAACTGAGACCAATAAAGGCAGCAGTGGTTAGTCAGTGGTTTCTTGTGACCATCCATTTTGAAAGTAAAAGCACTTTTAATTGTGGCATTTGAAGTCTAATTTAGTAAGTGGAAGATTACCAACATTTGGCCAGCAAACCACAGGACATAGCATCTGGGGCAGACTTTTTCGAACAGTTGTCTCATTTTGCTGCATGTCTGCTCAGGTCAGTGTGGGATCCACACAGCCTCACACATGAAGATACTTGCAAAGTTTGTTTGTTTGTTTGTATGTTTGTTTTTCTGAGTAAAGGGGGGAATCATTCACTTTTTAGATGATGCTCACAGATTTCTACAAATCTGTAACTTTATATATTTAGCATGTATTCAGGGTAAGCAAACTTTGATAGAGACCTATGATGTACCTTTCTTTGTGCTTTGACATTTTTATATTATGCATAAATAAGATAAAAAGATATATTTGAAATCTTTACCGTATACTAGGGACTATTGGCTCAGATTATTGTACTTTGCAAAAGAGAATATTGTTCTTACGATATTCCTAGTCTTCACATTACAGTTGACCCTTGAACAGTGTTGGGGTTAGTGGCACTAACCACTGCTCCCCCTGCACAGTGGAAAATCAGTATATAGCTTTTGATTAGTTCACAGAAATGTAACTATCAGTAATCTACTGTTGACCAGAAACCTTACTGATAAACATTTGATTAACACATATTTTGTATGTAATATGTATTATATGGGCTTCCCTTGTGACTCAGCTGGTAAAGAATCTGCCTGCAATGCGGAAGACCTGGGTTCAATCCCTGGGTTGGGAAGATCCCCTGGAGAAGGGAAAGGCTACCCACTTCAGTATTCTGGCCTGGAGAATTCCATGGACCGTATAGTCCGTGGGGTCACAAAGAGCTGGACACGACAGCGACTTTCACTTTCATGTGTTATATGGGCTTCCCAGGTGGTGCCAGTGGTAAAGAACCGGCCTGCCAGTGCAGGAGACATAAGAGATGTGGGTTTGATCCCTGGGTTGGTAAGATCCCCTGGAGGGAAGGCATGGCAACCCTTGCCAGTATTCTTGTCTGGAGAAACCCATGGGCAGAGGAGCCTGCTGGGCTACAGTCCATGGGCTCACACAGAGTCAGACATGACTAAAGCAAGTTAGCACACGTGTATTATATATTCAATAACATGGCCTTCACTGGTGGCTCAGTGGTAAAGAATTTGCCTGCCAGAGCAGGAGACTCAGGTTCGATCACTGGGTCAGAGAGATCCTCTGGAGAAGGAAGTGGCAGTCCACTCCAGTATTCTTACCTGGGAAATCCCATGGACAGAGGAACCTGGCAGAGCTGAGTCCAGGTTCGTAAAGAGTCAGACATGCCTAAACAACAGCAACAGCATTCAATTCTGTATCTTTACATAAAGCTGGGGGAAGGAAAATGTTACTAAGAAAACATAAGAGAAAATGCATTTATAGTATGAGCTATATTTATCTAATAGTCTAACTTGATTTCATCTGTTTAAAGATGAAAGGGAATCATTTGTCTCTTAGTACCTTCATCAGTATTGTCTTATGTGATAGAAAACAATGTGGATGTTATACATATTACTAACACTCGGCATCAAAGGTGAAAAGATAATGTGAAACAGAGACTCATGTTTACTTACAGGTATAAAGACGTATACATTGATAGGTAAAGCAGAAGCAGTGTGATTGCTTGATGGTAGCCTAGTTCAATGGATACGACTGCTTCACAGAAGTCTGAACTATACACTATGAATGAACCTTTGTACAGTTTTTATGGCACGTAGTTTAATAGTCATGTCTCTAAATGTATTAAATTTTTGTTACATTAAAGACAAAACACGGGTGCTGATAGGCTGATAGTCAGTGTCTCTGTTTACGTATGTAATTCTTCAAAAACAGTTATAATGTGGAAATACTAACCCATTTAATGCAAGAGTCTTGAATATCTGGAGATTGTGGCATCTGAGGGGATCCTGGAGCCAGTCCTCGAAGGACACAGAAGGACGACTACAGAGTTCAAAAGTAAAGGTGTAGAAGGAGAAGTCATTACTGGATTAAAAGTTAGAGGCAACATCTAATGGGACAAGAAGAAGTAGAGAACTTTGGGAGATAGAAAGTGGTGCGGAAGGTGAAAGCATGCCAAAATTTGGAAACTGAAGTCATTTGAAATGGCTGTAGCATACAGAAAACTAGAAAAGAGAGGGGTGAACCTGGAGGGCAACAGGAGCCAGGTTAGAAAATATTTAGTGAACTATGGAAATATTTTAGACGATTAGTAGCGTTTAGGGTTTTAAGTAGGAGAATAACATGACCTTTATGTTTCTTTTTTAAGAAAACACTATTCTTGTTGTAGTGAAGCTAATGGATTGAGCTGGAACAATTCTGGATGCAAAGAAATGAGTTAGAAGGGTGTTCACGTAACTTAAATCATGGCTTGTGGCTGTAGAACAACAAAAGGAAGGAAGTTTGTGATTTTGAGAAACGGTTGGGAGATAGAATACACTGGTGAAGAAGGAAGGTGGAAGAGTCAAGGGTAAGACCCAGCTTTCTTGCTTGAGCAACCAAGTGAGTCACTTGTTGAAAAATTGCAGAGGGCACTCAGCTTTTCAGAGAAACTTTATGTAAGGTTGACATGAGCATGAAACAATTGAAATGAAGAGGGACATGGAGAATTTGGGTAGATTTATGGAGTGAGTTTTGGGGTGGTGGCATAATGTGAGAATTCTCAGTACATTGGTGATATTTGAATTGGTGAGAATGAAAAGAATGGGAAGTTAGTGTTTCTATAGTAGCATCTAAGAAGTGCTAAAAACATGCAATTTAGGGAATCGTAGGAGAAGATATGGAGGAGGGCATGGCAACCCACTCCAGTATTCTTGCCTGCAGAATCCCATGGACCGAGGAGCCTGGCAGGCTATAGTCCTCAGGGTCACAAGGAGTCGGACGTGACTGAGGAGGCTGAGCATGCATAAGGCACAGAAGACAAACAGCAGTGTGCTGGCAAATAAAGAAACAAACTGATTCGTGGATTTGCTGCCAATTTGCATGGGGTGAGCATCCCTGCTGTTATTTTTGAGCTACCACTGTTACATCCTTGTGAAGCTGGGGAAAGGTGCACACAGTTGGCTCACTTGAGTTGATGCCTGCTTGTTTCTCTATATCCCTGAGAAACCTAGAAGGAGAGGCAGAATGGGGGAATCATGAGCAGTGAGGAATTACAATCACTGCATGTAAAAAAAAAAAAATCCTTTCAAGGCTTTGATCATGAAAGGAGGAGAGAGATGAGGAGAATATACATTGTTTTGGGTTAGAGGAAGAACTGACGAGATTTAAATGCTAATGAGAAGAAGCCAGCAGGGAGAAGAGGGGATGCATGGTTGAAAAGTGAAGTTTCTAGAACCGGATAGGTTTATGTGGAGTTGGAGAAAATGAGATTATAAGCAGAAGATGAAGCTTTTGGATTCGAAGAGGGTAAGCTCTTCTCTCTCAAGCAGAGAGGCAGAAAGGGATAGATGCAAATGGGTTTGCATGTTTATTGCAAGAACTGTATAAGTCATCTTCTGATACGTTGCATATCTTGCATCAAAATAAGTTAGATAAAATTTGAGGTTGATGAAATAATAAATATAAGCTTATAAAAAATGAATGTATACCATTAAATATGCAAATGTACATCAGCTGTTTTCTTTGTTAGTGTTTATATAAGATTTTATTTGAGAAAAATAGTTATTTTAAAAAACTGAGGCTGATGGAAAGGTGATGAGGATTGGAACTTTGAAGAGATGGCAAGTTGGAAACAAGAGTTGCTGTAAAGTGTTCCTTTGTTGAGGTCAGTGACTATAAATTAACAGAGGCACAAATTTTATGATAAGGAGAAAAATATAATGAGAGGGTGACCATGTGAGTAGGTGGCTGAATGGAGCACAGTTAAAGGTTAGAGGAGATGAAATCACAGGACTATAAGGTCAGGCTTATGTATCGGTAATAAATTTGGATATTGAAGTCACTGATGATGATGCTGGAAATTAGGTAAAGAGAAAGCCCATTAGTTTTCAGTAAAAGGATGATATTGCTAAGGGGGATAAAGGGCACTGTGTGAGTAATAAAGGGCACTGTGTGAGTCTGGAAGTAGCAGCTTGGGGGTGGAATAACTCTAGGTGTAACTGGCTGACGAAAGGTGGTTGGTGTTCCTGTTGTGTACTGCTGCTGCTGCTGCTGCTGCTGCTAAGTCGCTTCAGTCATGTCCGACTCTGTGCGACCCCACAGACGGCAGCCCATTGGGCTCCGCCATCCCTGGGATTCTCCAGGCAAGAACACTGGAGTGGGTTGCCATTTCCTTCTCCAATGCATGAAAGTGAAAAGTGAAAGTGAAGTCGCTCAGTCATGTCTGACTCAGCGACCCCATGGACTGCAGCCTACCAGGCTCCTCCATCCATGGGAGTTTCCAGGCAAGAGTACTGGACCTGTTGTGTACAGGTAATGCAAAAGCTTCAAAGCAGTTGACATTTTTGAGAATGGGCGTGAACATGGGAATCAGATTCTGGTTAAATCTGTAAAGCAAATGTAATGGTGAGTTGAAGTAAGACTAATTGCTGGGTTCTGAAATTCAGATGATAGGTTTTTATAATTTTTTAGACTTTTTCTTGGAGAAGGAAATGGCAACCCACTCCAGTATTCTTGCCTGGAGAATCCCAGGGATGGGGGAGCCTGGTGGGCTGCCGTCTATGGGGTCACACAGAGTCGGACACGACTGAAGTGACTTAGCAGTAGCAGACTACAGGCTCCTCCGTCCATGGGAGTTTCCAGGCAAGAGTACTGGAGTGGGATGCCATTGCCTTCTCCGTTTACAGGGAAGGGACAGGGACTAAAGAAAGTCAAGTGACTTGGAAAAGGTTAACTGGCTGGTAAATAGCAGATTTGGATTTGAACCTAGTTCCCCCTGACCCATAGAGCCCAGATTTTCCTGTGTACGAAGTTGGTCTGTATCAGCAATTCTCAGCCATTCTCCCCAGGGGACATTTGGCAATGTCTGGAGACATTTTTGCTTGTTACAGTATGGTGGGAGTGGGGCTGCTACTGGCATCTAGTGGGTGGAGACCAGGGATGCTGTTAAACGCTTCGCAATGCACAGGGCAACCCCCACAGCGAAGACCAATATGGTGCCAGTGTCAGTAGCACCACAGTTGAGAAAGCCAGGTGGTGAGTTGGGAACAGCTGGGCCAAGGACAGTGTCCCTCAGTTGAGTACAACCTTATGGTCCTGGAATAGCTCATCTTGCTTCCTGGGATTCTTTATAAAACGTGTGTGAAAATGGTTTCAGAGGTTTTGGCAGCTGGTGCGTTTAGATACCAAAATTTAAATATATTTAAGTTATTCACCTAAACATGGACCAAGGAAGTTGCCATGACCTTTGAGAAGACACTCATCCTCTTTCTCCTTGCCCTATAAAAAAAAATAATTTGCATTTAATTTTCATACACAAACAGTGTTATATTTGAGACTAGTTACTCTCCAAAGACTTAATACCCAGTGTTTAAATGGACATTAAATAAAAGGACAACAAACATGAAATTTAATCAATGCTAAGTTAGAAATTTGTGTGGTAAAGCTGAAAACTATATATAGTTTAAAGCAGTTTAATAGTGACCGGTAACACAAAGTTTTTGTCAATGTGACCCCAAGTCTCTGTAAACAAGTGATGAAAATTTTAACTTACTTGAAATTTCTGCCTTTTACCATAAGAAACCATTTCTTTGGGTTTCTTGGACAGATCTTAGGGGAAGAGTTAGGTCCCCAAGCTTTGGGCTGTTGATTTTTCTGTTCTTTTTTTTCCCCCTTCATATTTTTAATTTCCCCTTTTGGAGCTACCAGTCCAGTTACTGGGTCTTGCGGCATTTCAGGTCATTGAGCAATTTCTCGGGTTTAGTAGGACAAATATACTGTATCCTACCTGCCTTAGAGAACCCCGTAAGTGACATTTGGAGTGTTCCAGAAGGTCTCCTGGCTGAACTTGTGTGTGAGCAAGCCACATCTCTAAGCTTATTTGAGAGCCCCAGCTCACTCTGACAGGCAGTGTTCCTTTACCAGTGACCTTCAGACGTGACCTTTGAGATCAGGACAGTGGCCAGCATGACCTCTACAGAGGAAAGGAAGATGTGATTCCTGCTGTGTCACCATCAGCTCTGCACATGAGGCTGTGGGGTCTGCACCTGCGGAGCTCTGCTCCTATCCGAGGACACCAGTGAGGATTAAACTTCAAGTCGTATCAGGATAATTTGAGAAGCAAGTGTGATGACAAAAGCAAAAGAGATTGTACTTAGGATCGAACACTTTATACCAAGGAAGGGAAATAGATTGAACTTCTAATTGGTGGGTCTTGAACCTAGTCAGTCCCTCTGACCAGTTTTGGCTTCCACCCCATGCTTCTGGACTTAGCCTTGGCTCATAAAAGGCTCTCTGTACGGGTACCCCCTTGCATTACCTCTTCCCCTGGTTCCCGACCTCTCATCTAAGATTCTTAAGACTCACAGCCAATCTTAGGGAAGACAGGCTGATGGCCGGCCTTGTCCTTCTCGGCACTTCTATGACTCTGATCCCAGACGTTCCACTGCCAGATCTTCACCATTAGAAACATCAGTCCAGACCAAAACTGAGGTGCTCACCTCCGCCAGCTTGGCCCCCTCACAGGGCAGCCCTGGCCTTTGGCAGTCTGTTGCATTGTTAGGTTTGCGCTTTGATGGGTGCCACAGACTACTTTGACCTCGTGACATCCAGTAAGCATGAAAGCAGTAAACATTCACAGTGCTAGTAGGAAAAGCTTCATGAATGCTCTAGAGACACAGGTGGAGGTTAAACAAAGCCAAGTGGGGTTGATGATGATAAACAGTGCATAACCTCCCAGGAGCAAGGTATTTGGGAGTGTGAATTATTCTAAAACAGCAAACAGTACCCTCCTGCCCGAGCCCCCCACAGCCATCAGCCTGCCCCAAGGAAGAGTGAGTGACTGGGGAGATGAGAGGGGGGAACATTTGGGCGTGCAGCAAGCATCCTTCGGATGGGTCTTGGCTGGAAGCAGGTCACAACGTCTGCTGGCTGTGTGGACTGGTAGCCAGCCCCAGAAGTCCACCTGTGTGCCGGGGCATTATGCTCTCCCCTCCCTCTCTGGACAGGGCCCTGGCATTCTTCGTTCAGCCCAGCTGCTTCACCACCTCTGCTTTCACTACATGCAAGGACCATTTTCAGCTTTAAGAATATAAATGCAAAGGGATACCCAGTAGATTCAAAGTAGTATATATCATAGCAAAGAGACATATATAGTAACCTTTGTTACATACACAGTGTGCCCACTGAGGCCTCTGAGCTGCAACTGAATGTGCAGGTAAGAAGGGAGCAAGTGACAGTCAGCGCTCAGATTGCATATGGCATTTACTTGGCCTGTGATGGCCCTTCTACCCACTGGCTGTGGATTCATAGATTGGCAGAGCCCTGTCTGGCTTCCGTTTGACTTGTAAATATCCAGAAGGATACACAACTTGCCAGAAAACCATGCTCAAGTACCCCTTTGTCATACTAAAAGCATTCTGGACAAACCGCCCTTTATGAAGGAGGAAAGCTGAGTTATCAAACTCCTTCTAGTCATGGACTCTTGGGAAGGCGTAGGCTGGGAACCTCAGCCCACTCTGCCTCCCACTGCCTTTGGTTCATTCAGTGACAAAAGTGATGCACTCTTGTGGAGTAAGCTTAGGGGGGCCATTCGAAGGGAATTGGATCTGGTGGTGACAAGCTAAGGGTGAGGTGTCAGTGAACAGTGAGCCCTAGTTTCAAGTCAGAAGATCTTTATTTAGCTTCCCAATGACCTATCGTGACACTCTCCACCTCTCCAGGCCTGAGTCCTTTCTCTCGAGGTGGTTAATAATCTTTGGAATTTCACAGACTCATTTACCTCAGTTCCCCCCTCTAAAGCCTTTTAATTTGAAGGACTGCTAAATTCTTTTTTTGTCTACTGAAGCACATTTTAAAAAACAAATGCCATCATCTGGTAGGAGATAATCTCTAATTTAAAAATTGAGCATACTTGGCTTACTGGGAGACTCACCATGTTGGCCTTCTTTTTCTTGGCACTTGACGTGTGCTTTGGAGATAACTTTGTTGTTATGAATGCACACCAGTTCTTGGGAGTGACCTTGGAAAACTACTGGTATAGCACAGGTCTGCAGAGATGCAGTGCAGGAGGAGGGAACAGGTGGGGGCAAATGAAAGGCCCCGGACAGAGGCAGGTATTGAAGCTGGGGTAAAAACTCAGCACCCAGAAATGAACAATTAGCTTAATTTTTTAGAGAGATATAATTGCCTGTTGTTTAAAAAAAAAATCACTCGTGGAATGTCAGAATTGTAAGGGCATTTAAAATACTTAGTATCTCTTTCCTCTGCCTTTGCCCACGACTGGAGTATGGGGGCCTGCCAATCCTTCTAGCAGCTCTGCCCAGTCCAGTAGAACAAGTGCTTCGGCCAGGAGGAACTTCCTCCTCGAGTTTTGCTCTCAGCATCCTTTTGGCACTTGATGTGCTTTGGAGTACATATTCTGGACATTGAGACACTCTTTCACATGCACATTAGAATTAGCTATTTTGACTGCCCTCCACTCCTCTTTCTCTAACCACTGTTGAAGAAGAAATGCCCTGTTCAAAGAACATGCACCCTCTGCCTGCCTGCGGCTCATCCCACTGAAGTGAGCCATCAGCAGGGTGTCAGCCTCTTAGGAGCTTGTTTTTTTTTTCTTTTTCTTTTTGTTTTGTTTTAATCCTTAAACCAGAGGCTTAGAGGAAATGATCCAAGGGGCCCAGTTCAGCCCTGTAGTCTTATTTTTCTGACTCGATCTGTTTATTTTAGCTGAGTTTTCTGGACGTTGAGAAAACTGCTCTGCTGGTAACCGCTGAATCCTCTATAAGATTAAATAACTTGTTCTTTCATTTGTCTCTTTGCCTCACTTCCTCTAGTTCTGTTAGTTCCTTTAACCCAGAATTGATAATTTTCTCCTTTCTGAGTTCTCATCCAGGGTTTTCTTTGGCCTAAAGATTTTTGCTTATAAGAGATTGGCTGACCATCTGGAAATTTAAATCATTAAGAATTAAGGGCATAACAGTTTAGGCAGAACTTTTTATGAGGTTTAAAAATTCAGTGTGGAGATTCCTTAAGAAATTGCAAATAGAACTGCCTTATGACCCAGCAATCCCACTGCTGGGCATACACACTGAGGAAACCAGAATAGAAAGAGACACGTGTACCCCAATGTTCATTGCAGCACTGTTTATAATAGCCAGGACATGGAAACAACCTAGATGTCCATCAGCGGATGAATGGATAAGAAAGCTGTGGTACATATACACAATGGAGTATTACTCAGCCATTAAAAAGAATACATTTGAATCAGTTCTAATAAGATGGATGACACTGGAACCAATTATACAGAGTGAAGTAAGCCAGAAAGAAAAACACCAATACAGTATACTAACACATATATATGGAATTTAGAAAGATGGTAATGAGGACCCTGTATGCAAGACAGCAAAAGAGATACAGATGTGTAGAGTGGACATATGGACTCTGAGGGAGAAGGAGAGGGAGAGGGAGAGGGTGGGATGATTTGGGAGAATAGCATTGAAATATGTATACTATCATGTAAGAAATGAATTGCCAGTCTATGTTCAATGCAGGATGCAGGATGCTTGGGGCTGGTGTATGGGGATGATCTGGAGGGATGATGTGGGGTGGGAGGTGGGAGGGGGGTTCATGTTTGGGAGTTCGTGTAAAAAAATAAATACAAAAAAAAATAAATGTTATTGCCATCTTCAAAAAAAAAATTCATTCACCTTTAAAATACTCATTATGATTTTTTTCACCCAAATTCTTACAGAAAAATGTAAAAGGTGGGATGTTTGTCATCCAAAATAAGTTTGAGTAGCCAGAGCAAACCCTTTTATGGAGGCAAGATAATCCCACAGAACCACTGAGGAAAGTGGTGGTGTGTTACATAGACCGTGGGTTTTCAGATAAGTGCACTTGGATTTGAATTCCTAGCTCTACAGTCTGGGTTAAGAGACTCTGAGCTCCTTTTTCCTCTTCTATATGACAGGGTTAGTTACTAATGCCCACTTGCGTCAGTGGGTTGTTATAGAATTTAGAGCTAATGATGTGACATGCTGCTGCTGCTGCTGCTAAGTCACTTCAGTCGTGTCCGACTCTGTGTGACCCCATAGACGGCAGCCCACCAGGCTCCCCCGTCCCTGGGATTCTCCAGGCAAGAATATTGGAGTGGGTTGCCATTTCCTTCTCCAATGCACGAAAGTGAAAAGTGAAAGTGAAGTCACTCAGTCTGTCCAACTGTTAGCGACCCCATGGACTGCAGCCCACCAGGCTACTCCGTCCATTGGATTTTCCAGGCAAGAGTACTGGGGTGGGGTGCCATTGCCTTCCCCGATGATGTGACATGGCTGAAACAAAACAGGTTCTTTCAGAGTGGCAATTGATATAGCTCTGGTTCAGTAAGAGAGAACCAGATAGCACCCTTCATTCTTACCATGACTCCTGTTATCAGAAATTAGGAAAGTTCTTGAACACATAAATCAGCTGAAATTTTGATAACTGTATCAGAGATCTTTTCATATGTGATTTGCTCAGTTGTCTTTTCATATTAATCAGCTTCTTCCCACCCCACAATTACAAAGGGGAAAAGGTACTCACTTAAAAAAATGAAAGAATACAGGAAGTTAGGAAAATTCCCCTAGAATCTCAGCCTCTTCCTGAGATAATCACTGTTAACTTGCTGTACATACTTTTAGAAGTCTTTCTGTGATTGGATGGAAGTTTTTAAAATGTTATCATGTTGCAGTACAGTTCTAGTCCTTACTTGTTCTTTTGCACTAAATAATGTGTGTTTGACATCTTTCTGCATAAGTTGCATAGATCAACCTTATATTTTTAAAGGCTACATGATAGTCCACTGTGTGATTCTACTGTAACCTGTTCATTAGGGGCAATGTTGCAAAGATCATCTTAGGACAATTATCTGCAAATAGGATGACATGAACCTTGGGGGACCATAGAGATCTCCCAGGCCACAGATAGCACCTTGTCTTCTTATTTACTCTTTTCTTCAGACTCATCTCCTGAGAGTCCTGATGTCACACTGATTTTCCTTTCTCACTCCCCTTTCTCGTTTGCCCTCTCTTACCTCATGTGGCATAGCCAATCTCTTGCCCACTCCAGGGGTACAAAAATCTCTGGTGGAAACTCAGAGATAATTCTGAGATTGGTGTTATACTTGAGAAATTTAAAGACTCTATTGACTGGACCAAAAAAAAAAAATCCATTTATAAGCCAGTTGGTTTCTAATCCTTTTGCTTCCATCCAAATTGAAGGAGGTACCCACTGAGTTGTTCACTGATAGATAGTTTAAAATAGTTCTTGATATTAGCCCACTGTCTGATTTTTGGTATGTAACTTGGAAGGACTTCAAAGAATTAAGTGACATTGTGATAACAAAATTCTTTCCTTTCCTGTCTACTTATTTTAGTGTTAACAGAGTTTCTTGGCACATATCTATAAAGTGGAAAATAGGAATAGAATCAATATCAAGCTGAATATAAATACACATGAACTGATTGAGGGAGATGCCAAATAAAATTCTACTTGTTATGCTATTAAATTCCTTATCAAAATGTGTATAAATATGTTTTGATCATTTTCATAGTAATAATGATAGGTCAATCCAGAAAAAAGTCATTTTTATACCTAGAGCCTTATGATTTCAGGAAATGAAAAAGTTATTTTCAGTTTATATACATGTTCATATGGCAGGAAGAGATGAAAAATTAACAATGGATAAAATTAACAAAAGCATAAAACATACTACATTAGAATAAAATTCAGCAATGGAAGTATGATGTATATATGAATTCAAAAAGGGAAAGAAGTGATGCAGAATTTCCAACCATTAAAGAAAAATTTATTCATGATTTTTTAAATGGATGATGGTGGTTGGTATGGTATCAGATTTACATTGAATATATTCAAGAGAGCAATAGTTATATTTTAACATATCAATGTTTATAATATAGAAATTATATATATAATAAATTATAATTTCTATATTATAATAGAAATTATATGACTAAAATTTGTGGAAAATTTAGATGTCAACTTAACCTGTGTGAGGGAGTACATAGATTTTTTAAAATTATTTTAGGAGGTACACTGGTAAACAGTCTGAATGCCCCTGGCCTCAGGAATATGTCATTCTACATGTACAGAAACATTGCTATGGGTTAATTTCTAGAAGCAGAATATCTGAGGGTGTACATATTTACATTTTGTGACAGATATTGCCAAACAGCATTACAGAAAGGTTACGCCAGTTTACATTCTGGAAAATACTAACATAACTACAATTTCGAATAGATATATTATTCACTAAATCATTTTCAGTAACAAATTTGGGCCTGTAGTGAGCAATTTTTAACAGAATGCAAAAGTTAAGTGTTAAATCCCCCCTCCCCCCATGTTGCTGGCTATGGATGCACGTGAAGCTCTTTACTTCTCTGTGCTAGACTTCAGGAAGATGTACCCTACCCCGTTTCCAGATCCCTTCTGCTGATCTCAATTAGGTCACCAGACTGTCACTGCTAATTTCATCTTCTACCTGTTTCTCATATTAACTAGCAGAATTTGTCATTATGTCTGTACAATCCTGTGTCTCTCCAGAGGCTCTGAGCTCCATGGGGTGGGGCGCATAGCTGTTTTGTTCATCGCTGCACGCCGCCCCCCACCCCACCGCTATCCCTAGCCCAGAGCCTGGCTCACAAGTCTCACTTAGGGACTGAGCACATACGAGAAGAAATAGCACGATGTAGGGGCATGCTAGAGATCGTCATTGTTGCTAGCCCCATGTGGCTATTTAAATTTAATTTAAATCATTGCACTTAGCTGTATTCTGTGTTCTCAGTCAGCCACAAGAGGCTAGTGGTACCATATTGGATAGTGCAGATATAGCCAGTTTCCATCATCCCAGCAAGCTTTAATGGACAGTACTGATATAAAGTGATTGTCCTTTTATTCTCAGAACTTCCCCTGTGTCTGGCACATAGTAGTTACTTAACAAATGTTTAAGTGAATGAGTAAACAAACCTTATCTCCCTCTTTTATTCTTGAGCTACAAGTTTCCATATAAAAGTTACTCCTCACTGAATAGACCAACATTCTCCCTTAACTTGCCTCGCACCTTATATTTCTTGCCAGATATTTCTTTAAAGAAGCCAGCCCCCTTTTCAGTCCTTTTAAGAGCACATTTAAATAAAATAGAACAAAGGCAGCTTCTTTTCAGAGCACAGAGTCATTTCTACACACACGCAAATTACATTTCCTGGCATCTTGCTCTTGATGGAGGAACAGTTCTCAGAATTCACTATCAGTTGGTTGAGAAGGAAGGTCCAATAGGAACACTGCTGTCTGTCCAGTGCTCTGTAATGGAAAGAATGTCACCAGCGTGAATCTAAGAGTGCACCCTGCCACTTTCTGACTGTGACCTTGATAATGTTGTCTCTCCTGTGACCTCCCTGTCTCGTTTATGGAATAGAGTAGCCTGCTTGGCATGGGTTTTTGGGAGGGCTGGATGAGCACTCTCATGAAGGGTGGAGTAGTAGGGTGGCTGATCGGTAGCTCATGTTTGTTTACTTCTAGCCGCCTGTATCTTGAAAACTTCACCCTGGTTAATAAATGAAAACAAAACAGTGAATCTGCTATATCCATACACATTTTAGAGGGTTTATTTTCCCACATAATCTAATCATTGCTTAAATGAGAATTTTTCAGTTGGTGACTTAGCTAATGCAGGTGTTCATTGACCCCTCATAACAAGGCCTATCTTTGCAGTCTGCACAGATTTTTCACATGAGTCAAAGGATTTCCACGCAGGGTGAGATTTCCTCCTGACCAGACTACCTTGAGATGCTTTTTCCTTGTAGAGAATATACCTGCGGCCCTGTGGGTTTAGAGTTTTCTCATCTTAAATCTTAAAAAAAGAAAAATCTTGGTTGTGGCTTGGTTTTCTTTTTTTAAAAGATTTAGCCTTGGTCTTAAATCTCTCCTCCCAGATCCCACAGCTCCATCATTGGTGTCTGAAAACAAAATTCTACTGCATGATCTGAAAGGGTTTTCACATAATCTCTCATTTATTAAAGAATAACCATACAGAGCTGATAGCTCAGATAACTGTCTCCTTTTTTTTTTTTCCTGGTGGGAAAACCAAAGCCCAGAAAGGTTGTTTGTTCGTTTATTCAATAATCATTTATTGAACACTCATTGCAAGCCAGGTATAGTGCTCAGTTCAGTTCAGTGGCTCAGTCGTGTCCAACTCTTTGCGAGCCCATGAATTGCAGCACGCCAGGCCTCCCTGTCCATCACCATCTCCCGTAGTTCACTCAGACTCACGTCCATCGAGTCCGTGATGCCATCCAGCCATCTCATCCTTGGTCGTCCCCTTCTCCTCCTGCCCCCAATCCCTCCCAGCATCAGAGTCTTTTCCAATGAGTCAACTCTTCACATGAGGTGGCCAAAGTACTGGAGTTTCAGCTTTAACATCATTCCTTCCAAAGAAATCCCAGGGTTGATCTCCTTCAGAGTGGACTGGTTGGATCTCCTTGCAGTCCAAGGGACTCAAGAGTCTTCTCCAACACCACAGTTCAAAAGCATCAATTCTTCGGCGCTCAGCTTTCTTCACAGTCCAACTCTCACATCCATGCATGACCACTGGAAAAACCATAGCCTTGACTAGGCGGACCTTTGTTGGCAAAGTAATGTCTCTGCTTTTGAATATACTATCCAGGTTGGTCATAACTTTTCTTCCAAGGAGTAAGCATCTTTTAATTTCCTGGCTGCAATCACCATCTGCAGTGATTTGGGAGCCCAAAAAAATAAAGTCTGACACNTCACCATCTGCAGTGATTTTGGAACCCCAAAAAATAAAGTCTAACACCTGTCTCTTATACACATCTAGATGTGTATAAGAGACAGGTCTTTTAATTTCATGGCTGCAATCACCATCTGCAGTGATTTTGGAGCCCCCCAAAATAAAGTCTGACAGTGTTTCCACTGTTTCCCCATCCATTTCCCATGAAGTGATGGGACCAGATGCCATGATCTTCGTTTTCTGAATGTGGAGCTTTAAGCCAACTTTTTCACTCTCCTCTTTCACCTTCATCAAGAGGCTTTTTAGTTCCTCTTCACTTTCTGCCATAAGGGTGGTGTCATCTGCATATCTGAGGTTATTGATATTTCTCCTGGCAATCTTGATTTCAGCTTGTGCTTCATCCAGCCCAGCGTTCTCATGATATACTCTGCATATAAGTTAAATAAGCAGGGTGACAATATACAGCCTTGACATACTCCCTTTCCTATTTGGAACTAGTCTGTTGTTCCATATCCAGTTCTAACTGTTGCTTCCTGACCTGCATATAGGTTTCTCAAGACCCCTACTACCTAAATATTTGTGCAGTTGTTACCAAATGCAAGGCTCTGTGCCTAACATACAACGAGGCCAAAACAAACGGAAACATCAGAGTTTGGAACAGAAAAAGGTTTATTGCAGGGCCAAACAAGGACAACAGGTGGCTTGTGTCCCCAAACCTCAAACTCAGAGGGTTTCAACAAAGTATTTTTAAAGGCCAGGTGAGGGAGAGGCATTGCAGAGTATATGATCAACTCAACTGATGGTGAGGTCATGGTAGTGTCACAGAGGTTAACATTATCAGTCCTTAGGGGCCAGTAGGTCTGGGGTCTCGTGATCATCAGTTAACTTCTTCCATTTGTTGGTGGTTTCAGCATCTGTAAAACAACTCAGAAACGTGCATCAGATACTATTTTCTAGGTGCTCCAAAGAGGAGCGATGTGGGAGATGTCTGTCCCCAGGAGAAGTCCCCATAGCGTCCTGCTTGGTTACACAATTATCAGTAATGGTGCGAACAGACACTGGCAAGGCCACTGCTCATGTTCATGAAATTCCTTGCAAAATGAATGGCTTTGCTGAAGGTGACAGGAGCTCTCTAAAAGGACCACTGGGCTCTGTAAGCATTCTTGCTCCTGACCTTGTGGAGGCTGCCTCGTCCAAACTGAATAGGCCTGGAGCACTTGGTTCTCAGAACACTGAATTGGAGTCAACACTTACTTCAAATGTAAGTGGGAGCCAAGGCACCCTTTTATATCACCTTCCCTCATTGATGTTCCAGCACCTTAACTTAATGTAACCTGCTGTGTTATGTCAGAGAATAGAATGCTTAATTATACCTAAACTTTACACATTGCATGAGAAACACTGGGCTGGAAGAAACACAAGCTGGAATCAAGATTGCCAGGAGAAATATCAATAACCTCAGATATGCAGATGACACCACCCTTATGGCAGAAAGTGAAGAGGAACTAAAAAGCCTCTTGATGGAAGTGAAAGAGGAAAGCGAAAAAGTTGGCTTAAAGCTCAATATTCAGAAAACGAAGATCATGGCATCTGGTCCCATCACTTCATGGGAAATAGATGGGGAAACAGTGGAAACAATGTCAGACTTCATTTTTGGGGGCTCCAAAATGACTGCAGATGGTGACTGCAGCCATGAAATTAAAAGACGCTTACTCCTTGGAAGAAAAGTTATGACCAACCTAGATAGCATATTCAAAAGCAGAGACATTACTTTGCCAACAAAGGTCCATCTAGTCAAGGCTATGGTTTTTCCAGTAATCATGTATGGACTGTCTCTTATACACATCTAGATGTGTATAAGAGACAGCAGTACTGTTTTCCATCCATGACATAACCAGGGTGGGGTGCTGCGAGATCTAAAATCTCTGCCACCAGAAAGACCCCCTGTTGTCTCTTTCTTCTACCTGGGCACCTCCTCAGGGTGCAGGGACAGAGATGGAGGGGAGCTGCCCTTCCCAAACCCCCAGCCCATGACTGGAGCCACTGTCATTCATGTGCTGGGGACCTTGGGATGTTCTAGGCGTGAAACACTCTTTTGAAAGCCTGCCTGGAGAATCGTTAGCATAGGCAAGCCAGGGCTGAAGGTAGACTTCTATAAGAATGTGTGGTGAGATTGGGGCAGAGGGGAATGCCCTGGGAGCCAGTCCACAGGCATCACCCATCATGTGTACAGGATGGGTGAATGGACACATTCACTGCGTGGAGTCAGGTGCCCTTTGAGGGCATGACCTGGAGACGTCTCTGGGCCTCAGTGTCCTCACTATCAGGTGACACTATGGGGCTAGGCCAACTGGAGCCCCAGCCCAGCACCCTGAGCCCGGCGAGCTGGCCGGAGTACTGACGTCCTGGCACAGGAGCCCGTGCACACGCGCTCCACGCGGGGCCTGTGTTTTCTCTTGATCATGCTTTCTCTCACCTTGTCCTTGTGTCACTGGATAGGATCCCATCTGTCACACTGAGCCATCTGCTTCCTCTCCTGCCATCTCTCCTGCCCAACTCTAAGTAAATTAAAAAACAAAGAGGCAGGAAGCCGCTGACAGCCGCATTTATCCTCATTTCTACGCCTGGCAATGGGAGCCGAAGGGCCGGCTTTATGGGTCTGAATTAAAGATTAGTTCAGGCTGGTGAGAAGGGAACAGACCCATGGTTGTGACATCTTGACCTGGGACAACACTACAGGTGGCATGAATGTGGGCTGGGGCTGTGGAGGAAGGATTGAGGTCAGATGAGGGCAGTGGCAGGACATGAGCTTTGGAGCCGGGCAAAACTGGTTTGCTGCTCAACACTGGAGTTTGGAGAGCTCCCGTTCCAGCTCTGCCTTTTAAGTTACTGACCTCATAGAGAGACTAAGCGAGCATCACATGGATTGATAGCAGGCATATACCAGTGTTCCAAAGAGAGCAGGTATTTCTGGAGACTTAGGGTAGGCAAGAGTGAGGATGGGGTAGGCAGGGAGCCCCTTGTCTAGGAAAGGCATTAGGAAGGAATTGGTGATCTGAGGCTCCTTTGTGGGCCTCAGTCTCCACATCTATAAAATGGGACTAGGACTGCTGGGCCAAACCCTGGGGAAAGTTTATAAGGANTTAAATAAGCAGGGTGACAATATACAGCCTTGACGTACTCCTTTTCCTATTTGGAACCAGTCTGTTGTTCCATGTCCAGTTCTAACTGTTGCTTCCTGACCTGCATACAAACTTCTCAAGAGGCAGGTCAGGTGGTCTGGTATTCCCATCTCTTTCAGAATTTTCCACAGTTTATTGTGATCCACACAGTCAAAGGCTTCAGCATAGTCAATAAAGCAGAAATACATGTTTTTCTGGAACTCTCTTGCTTTTTCCATGATCCAGAGGATGTTGGCAATTTGATCTCTGGATCCTCTGCCTTTTCTAAAACCAGCTTTAACATCAGGGAGTTCACGGTTCACGTATTGCTGAAGCCTCACTTGGAGAATTTTTGAGCATTACTTTACTAGCCTGGGAAAAACAGAGGTAGAAGCCACGGCTTCTTCCTTGGCTGGTGAGGGAGATAGATAGGCCAACAGAGACTGTTAGTTCAGGGTGCCGAACATTGACATTGGAGTGATGAGTCTCTAGGGAGCACTCAGGTCAGTTTAGAGTGCAGTCTGGATTCTTGGAAGAGATCTTAGTTGCCAAGCCAAGCCTTGATGGCCCCAGGGGAAGGGAGGAAAGGAGAGGAGAGGAGAGAGGAGGAAGTCACCTGAGGGACAGAGGTGCATCGGCCACATGAAGGCACCAGGATTTCATTGGCACTCTGGAAGGACTTGAAGCAGCAAAGGCGCATACTCAGATCTTCACTTTACACATCTCCCTCTGGCAGCAGCTTGTGGGATGGTACAGGACTTGGAGTGAGAAATTCATTTCCATGGTTCCATGCAAGAAGTTCCTGCAGCTTTAATGGTCCTTGACAGGACATGCAGGGATGGTGTGGTTTCCAGAGATATTGGGAGGGAGCAATGCTGCCAAGCTTCAGATGTAGGAAACTTCTACTCCAGGACTTGTTTTCAAGTCTAGAGCAGCGAACTACAGTAAATAAACAGAGCCACGTAGGAGCTCACAAACATTTCCTTTGGTGCCACTGGCCCGCCTCAGGCTGTTGACTCTCCTCCATGTTTTCAGTGGTTGTGTTTCAGGTCGCCTGTGGTCACTGGTACCATCCTGCCCATCAGTGGAAAATGAGCCCACATTTTCTAATTGAACTAAATAGAGTGTGACTGAAACTTATGGAAAATGGGCAACTCCTTGTGCCGTGAAGAGTCCAAAGGCATTTCCAAGCCGGCTCCATGTCCGGCATGAATTATCCCCGTATGTCTGCAGAGGGTTCGTCTTCCAAGTATCAGAAAAGCTCAGGGCCTCTCATCCTTATGAAACTAACTTTAAAAAAAATACCCCACATTTGCCAGTTCCAGAGTTTTGGATTGGCTTATGGGCATTAAAACCAATTTTTATTAAGAGGAAAAATTCCTAGCCAGGCTGAGAAAGCACATATCAGGTTTCAGCCTGATTCATTTCAAAACCACCATGAAAATTGGGACATTTTCTTCACACCACAATGGGTTAGTCATGGAAATTCTGCCTTAATCTCAGATGCCCCGGCCACAGTCATGAGAGCACGCTCTGTGCCACTGAAAATTTATGTTACACTGCTGAAGAGCTGCCCCCTCCACTGTCTGAAAGCAGAAGTGAGTTGAAGTTCAAGGTCTGAGGTTCCCTTTTCAACAAGTGACCTCATCTTTGGTGCATCTTCTTCTTTCTGGCACTTTGGTTTCGTTTGCTGTTTCCCCAAAGTGCTTTTTATGAGCTCCAACTGTAGAAAGTTCCACATAGCTGAGTCTGTGTGAGGAGGTTAAGAGTGTGGCTCCCCTGCAGGCCTCGGCCCTGCTTGTATTGTGGAGTGACAGAGACGAGGTGCTCTTCAGGGCCATCTGTCGTGGGGATGCTGACTGAGGCTGCTCGCTGAGTGGCCAGGCTTAAGCTTGTGTGGGACTTTTTTAGTGCAGACCTCAGCCAGTGAAACAGCATGGATGGGCCGGCTGGGCTGTCTCTGCAGCCCTGGCACCAAAGGCTGCCCACCACAGCCTCCCCGACCAAGCTGCTCCTCGCAGCCCACCAGCAGCCCCCACTCTATAAGCTGCATGCCTGTAATCAGAGTTCTTTCTTGAGAGAGTCGGTTCATCCGTGGGCTTGCTCACGTGTTCTTTCATTCACCAGATGGCCAATGTGCCTGCCCCAGGAAGGCGCTGAGTGTGAGAGCACGAAGACGGGTCCCTGCCCTCCCGGGGCTCACAGTCATGTGCTGCACACAGACCAGCCCTCTGAGTCATTTGGAAAGTGTGATTTAGGACAGACCGCTGTCTCACACGGTGTCAAACTCTCAACTCCCTCGGGCCCTCCCGGAAGGGTGGGTCGGGAGCACAGATGGAGTCCAGTAGAAAATTCCTGGGTGCTGCCTGGCCTGCACACCAGGGGATGTTCTGGGTCTGTTGTAAAGGGGGGCCCGAGGCCACCCCACCAACTCCCCTTGTCCCCCCTCCTGCCCCACTCTGCCTGCTGGGCTCCTTGAGTGCCTCTCTCTCATCCCAGCTGCCACATTTCTGACTTGTCACCCCTGTGACCACTTTGGTTACCACCTGATCACCTCTGTTGCCCACCCACCAGGTCAGCAGGGGGCCCACCCTGTGAGGAAGCTGACTTCCAACACCTCATTGGCCCCTGGAACCTCTGCCAGCCCCCTGGTAGCCCTTGGCCCAGTGCCCTCTCCTCTCCTCCGCTTGCTCCAGTCCTGACTCACCCCCTACCCTGACCCCCGCCTCTGCTACTAACACCCTAATAAACCCGGGGAGGCGGGGAGCCCGCCTGGCCTAGACTGAAACCCCAGACTAACCCAGTCAGTCCCACGGCGGGCGCCAGGCAGGAGCCTTTTCTTTTTAATTGTCCAGGTGGCTCTTCCCCGCAGCCAAGGTGGAGAAGCAGAGTCAGCAGGCCTTTGATTGTGCTTTCACAGCTTCAGCCTGCTCCAGTGTTGCCTCCTGAGCTGGCTTCAGTGTGCAGGATGGAGCCATGGTCTAGGTGCTGGCTCTCAGGTCCTGGCAGTGCCCGGCCAAGGCCCTCAGCGCTGGCTTGTTTACTGGAACCTTTGCAACCCCCTCCTTCTCCTCCTTCCCTCCTGGCTCTGCTCAGCATTTGCTCCCCCCCTACCCCCCGCCCAGGCTTTCTGTGCCCTGCAAGTGCCTTGTGCCCTCCACACCCCACCTCCACCCTTCTGCCAGCAGACCTCCCTGCTCTGGGCCTTAATCCCTTCCTCTAGGGCCCAGCTGAGGAGCTGCCCGGAGAACCTGCTAAATTTACCGGAGATAGAGTGTATGCAAAGATGTTTGTGCAGTGCTCCTCCTTAATAAAACAACAACAGAGAGGAAATGATTTGAAAACTAATTACCCATTGGTAAGGAATTGATTCAGTAAATCATGAACTGCAGTGCAATGGAAGATTCTACAACAATCAAAATAGACACATGGAATATAATGTTTAGTGAAATAAGCAGAATGGATTACTACATGTAATGTGAACTAGGCAGTCTATTTATAGAAAAAAGCCTGAAGGGAAAGCTACCAAAATACTAATAGTGTTGTCTCAGCACAGTAAGGTTATAGTTGACTTTGTTTTGTTGTTACCATTTTATGGCTTTGAAAAATTATACACTGTGCACATATTCCATTTATAATTGGAGAAAACAACAATTAAAAAAATTAATTCAGATATTAGTGTCAGATGATGGCTTTTGGCACCAATCCAAGTGTGTAATTGGGAATTTCAATTTCAGACAACATGGAGCTGGTAGAAGTGAGTCCTGGGGTGGGGACTGAAGGGGAGTCTTTTAGGAAAGTAAGATTCTCTTAAAGGTAAGGCCCCTGAGAGGGTCAGGCCAGTGAACAGGCTCTAGAGGGACCCACCCTGATCTCCACAGAGCTGGCTGGTGAGTGGAGGCCCTTTTCAGAAGCCTCTCTGTGGCCCTGGGTGCTGATCAGCTCCTCATTGGCCTCAGAGCACCGCTAATGCTTTTCTGGTGCTGTCTCTGCAGAGTTACCCTTTGGTTACAGTTGCTTTGCCCTGATAAGATGAGTTCATGTAGAGTAATTATTCATTCACCAGGTGCTGGAATAAAGTCATGTCATCTAATCCCAGGGGTAATGTAATGGTTTGTCCTGACCAGTGAGTTGTGCTTGATTTTGCATAATTCCACTCAAGGAAGTAGCTTGCAGACAGCACCTGCCTGTTCATTAATAGAATAAAGCTGTCACACGGCCAGACTGCTTATGGTACCCCTAGACAAAGGAGCACTCCCCAAAATAAGGAGGGGGAAAAAACACACATCGTTTTAATCTTTTCTGTCCCGAGCCAGCATATTTGCAGTTGTGGCAGTTTAAGATGCTTTCAATCGCAAAGAAAGAATATCTGACTAAAATTAGCTGATGTAAGGGGAGGGGGAGTTTATTTCACATGGTGAGAAGTCAGGACACTGTCATTTCAGGGTTGTCAAGTAGCTCCTTGAGGTGACCAGTCACCCAAGCTCTTTCTGTTTTTCTGCTCTGCTGTCCTGAAGATCTCCAAGAGCATCTCCCTCATGGTTCATAAAAAGAGTGTACTAGTCATTTGTGCAGTGGCAGGAAAAGCACAGGAAGGGACTTCCCTGGCAATCCAGTGGCTAAGACTCTATGCTTCCAGTGCAGGGGGCATGGGTTCAACCCTTGGTCAGGGACTGAGGCCCCAAATGTTGTGGGGTATGGGCAAAAGAAAAAAAGAAGTGATGGGAAGAGACTAGAAACATGCCAGGTACACTGGTGGCTGGTGGTGGAGCCGGGATTTGAACCCAAACAGCTTAGCTCAAAATCCATGCCTGTCTTAGTCTGCCAGACCTGCCATGACAGAACTTAAGCAGCAGACATCTATTTCTCACAGTTCTGGAGGCGGTGAAGGCCAAGATGATAGCACTAGCAGATGCTGTGTCTGTTGAGTCCCCTCCTCCCGGTTCACGGACTCTGTCTTCTCACTGTGTCTTTAAATGGCAGAGTGATAAGTGGGTCCTGGTGTCTTTCTCTTCTTAGAAGGACATTAAGCCTATCCACAACTCCAGGCATCCTATTCTTGCACAACAGCTCCCCAAGTAGGAAGGAAGAGGAGGTTTAGAAGCAGAGAGGAAATCTCCCCCAGAGGCTGTCCGTGGACTTCCTTTCCTTTCTCAGTGACCCAAATTGGGCTCCACAGCCGCCTCTAAACCAATCTCAGGCCACGAGGAGCAGGATCACCATCACCAGATTAGTCCAAACAAGCTTCCACTGGGCACATTGTCCTAAAACAAAACTGGGGCTCTGTTGGGAGAACAGGGATGTTTTGGGAAGGCAGTGTCAGGCACGGCCGATGAAGCATGGTCTCCTGGTCAGGAAGAGGGGGCGTGGTCCCACTCACCAGCAGGAATGAGTCTCAAGGTTGGTCCCTTTCTGCCAGCCATCCCTTTGTCCATCACACACAGATCTACATTTGGTTTATAAATCCCCAGAACTCTGTAGAACCAGGCCACCCCTTTTGCCTGATCTGGTTGAAGGAGGTGACAAAGTAAAGGCAGTGATGATCTGACTGAATGATGTGCCGTTCATCTGAGACATCAGTCCTCGAGATGGGAGCGCCCCGAGGACAGACTCATTTCTACCACGCTCACTGGGTTTGCCTTGGTGTCCAGCTCTGTGTGGGGCACAGAGTCGTTGCTCAGTCATCATGGAGAGATCAAGTGAGCAGACTGGTGACTGAAGATGATATTGTCTCCACTGAGCGATGCTTCTGGAAACAGACTGGTATGGGGCTCTGTGAGTCATCTGAGGGAACAGAAGCTTGCTGTCTGTTTCCAGGCAGTTAAGAGTCTAACAGTAGGGTTATGGTCCATCCAGAGGACAAGGTTGCCGTCACTTGTCTTCTGGAATCAACGACCAGTGTTCACTTGCCCAGGGATGTGGTACCTTGTGATAAGTTCTTATTGTATTGCGACTACATGAACGTTGTATCTACCAAAATAGACTTGGCTTTGCGGAAGGAAGAGGAGTCCTCCTTTATTTCTCTTTCTGTAGCTCTTGAAGATTTATGACTATAGCTATCAAAGAGGGGGAGAGAAATCATGACTCTTTCCTCCATGTTAGCTTGTTAAACCGAGGCAGAAATGATTCTTTCATTCAGTTTGAATCACACTGATGAGGTGACCAAAGGATGTAAAACAACCTTCATAAATGATGTATAAACCGGACATAAAGGATGATTATTAAGGAAAAGATGTGCTTGCAGCATGTTATAAGAACCTTCCCTTACTCCTACTGATGCACTTTTAAAAATCTGTTGTCCTTTTGTTTTAGACCTAGAAGGTTTTGACTCTGTGGTATCATCTACTGAGAAACTCAGTCACCCAACCACAAGCAGACCAAAAGCCACGGGGAGGCGACCTCCATCCCAGTCTCTGACGTCCGTAAGTGTCTCCTCGCTTCCTGAGGCTGGAAAGCAGGAGAGATTGAGGCCTCTGGCCAAGGGCTGTGCTGCGAGTGGCTGAGTGGAGGACCCTCTGAGAGAGGGAGGTCTATGAGCTACACTGCTGGGTGGAAGCAATTGGAGAGTCTTCTGGAGCCAGGCAGTGCTTCCTTCTTTTAGTTCTTTGTGCATCTGCCGGTGAGGTGGGGACTCCCTCGCGCCACTGTCCTCCTCTGTCCATCCACGGATTTTTGCTTGAACCTGAAGTGAAATCGGTAAGGGGAAAAAATGTCATGTTTTCTGATGGGAAAGGAGAGTAAGGCTGGTTTACGGTCTATGAACAAAAGAGAACTTTTGGGGGAAGAAAGGGTAAGCTGCTCTCCAGTGCTTGGCAGTGGCCCAGCATTTTTCTCTCAAAGCCTTGTCCTCAGCACCCCTGCACAGAACCCCACACAGACCTTTAGAAGATGGGTTTCAAACGTACCAGGCACCTGATCGTGCAGGAGAGAACAGTCAGAACACTCCAGATAACCCAAAGAAGTTTTCATTTGGGTCATTTTGAATAACTTTGTTTCTTATTCAAAACCTGTAATGCATTTATTATACCACATTTGAAGCACAAAAGGGGTGAAGAAAAAAGTAAGTTCCCTGTAGTCTTGTTCCCAAGAGCTAAGACCTGTTCACCTCCTGCTGTGTATCTTGCATTTCTTAAAAATAGGCCCACACAGAATACATGGCTTTGGAAATTGCTTTCCCCTTCCGCTGTGCACCTCCTCGCCATCATTTCACGCCCTCCTATCATGCCACAGTGAATGTGGCTGCCCCTCGCGCTCTAGCCTGGGAATACATGGGCGTTTATCTAGCCAGTGCAGTATCACTGGACATGTGTGTTTCCATTCGTCCTAAACACTGAAGTGAAGGTCACTGTAGAAAAATCGTGATGCTTCTGCAAGCAGCATATGTATGTATGTATGTGTGTGTCTGTCTCTATATATTGAGTTGCCTTGTCCTTGCTGGGACTGTGGGACTAAAGCCTTCACCCAGATACCAAAGAATTAACCTTTTTCAGGTTTCTCAGGACACTTTCTAATGATCCCACCTAAGGAGTGGTCATTTAGAAGAAAAAGAATGCCACTTCCTTTGAACCTCGTCTCTCATATCCACTGAGTCTGGAAGTGTGGATTGAGTGGTCATGTTTTTCCTCATTGTAGGAAGCATATCTAACTGTGTACTGCCATCTTTGGGGAAGAAAGGCTTGAAAACGTGGCTTACTTTTTCACTGTTACAGAGAGCACTGTGTCAGCACCACCTTCCTTCCCTCTCAGCTTTCCACACCCTCCTCAAACACTTCATCAATACACAGACTATTTAATTGCTTCTTAGTATCTCTGTATTTAAATATTTCATTCTGCTGCTGCTAAGTCACTTCAGTCATGTCTGACTCCGTGCGACCCCATAGACAGCAGCCCCCCAGGCTCCCCCGTCCCTGGGATTCTTCAGGCTACCTCTGATATATTTTCTATGCATCCTTCATCGTTTTTGTTTTCTGTCCAAATTCTTCTCAACTTTCAAGATCTAGAGGACCCTGAGATATCAGAACAGAATTAAATATGGAAAAGTTTGAGTTTCCACCCACCCTCCTCCCCGCTCCACACTCTTGGTCCCTACAGCCTGTGTCTGGGGGTTCGGATACATTTGGGGGAGACTGGGTAAAGGCATGTCATCTTCACCCCACCTTTAGATAACATGTTTGTTCATTCACTCATTCCACAAATATTGATGGTTATCTGCTGTGGGCTCAGCTCTGCTCCAGGTACCAAGGCTGTGACTGGGAATGAGATAAATATGGTCCCTGTCTGCAGAAAGCTTATGAAATAGTGGCTCGAACTTTGACATAGTATATGAAACAATTTTATTTGTGGACTTAAAGCAGCAGGATACATTTGTGCTTTAAAGAAGTATAATTGCTGTGGTCTTTCCCTTCATTCCTGTCCATTCCTGTTTACCCTTCTTTCCATTAGCACCTTCCCATTAGTTTTTTCATAGCAAAATGGGACTACTGGGTATGAACATATTCCTAAAAAGCAATTGGAGGGAATGATGGAGGAAATACATTAGTCATGTCTCTGTAGCCTGAGGCCTCTCAACCTAGTGTGAGCTTTTTATTGAATTCAAAGACCCAACATTGATTGACAGCTCGTGAATCATAGGTTATATAGGAGGAAACTGGCTTTTTGAATAAAATCTGAAAATAAGAGCCATTATAAGGTAGTTAAGCTTATAGTAAAAGAAAGCTTGGTTTGGGGGGATGTAGGTAATTGGATTCTCAGATTAACTGAAGATTAACAAACAAGACCTTTTCATTTTAAAACATTGCTTAAACATTCCCTCAATGTAATGCGTAGTAAGTAGAGTAAACAAGAAACTGAATAGTATTTGTAGGTCTGATTTTTCTATAATGGAGCCACACGGTGACCCTGAACATGGCTATTTTTCCCGCTGCAGAGGTGGAAGGCGCAGAGGCAAGGCTGAATAGGAGCTCAGCCAGCAACATCTCTGGAAGATTCCTCCTTGCCACAGGAACTCTTCTTTTTCTTTGCTTTGTCCTAAAATAAGGAAATTCTAACATAGTCATCTTCTTTGACGAGGTGATTCCAGTGAATTGGTTTTTATTCATCCAGCTTTTTCAATCTTCACAGCAAGGCAGAAAGGGTAGGAGTGTTTCCCCATATTTCACCAAGAGATGCTGCCATTCTGTAAATACACCTTAGCAAAGATGGAATCCAGAATGGATAATGATCGTCCATGGCTCTGAGGGCAGCGTTTTAGCAGCAGGTAGCAGATTAGACATGAGCATGGTGTGCTGGCAGGCAGGGCGGTTCTCTGGGGCCGCAGATAACACTGCTCACTGGACTGCAGGGCTGCTGATCCCTTACTCCCAGAGATGATTTCCTCTCAGACAAGTCCCTTTAGGCACTTCAATATGCAGCAGATTCAGTGGTTCTGAGAAAGGATCAAGAGGGAAGGGAGGAGAGGCGGGTTAGAGACAGCTTCCTCTCAACCTGAATGTCCTTCCCCACTGGACTGTCCACCGTGTGAGAGCAGGGACCATGTCTGGTATGTCCCTGTCAAGTTCAGTACCAAGCTGAGTGCTTGGCACATGGTAGCAAATGTTTACAGAAAAGAGAGGCTCTCTGAGGGATGGAGGGAGCTGGAAAAGATAGATGGACAGGTGGATGCTTGCACAGATGATGAAATGACCAACAGGCATCAGTGGAAAGATCCCATAGAAAGAAAGATCTCTGGTCAAGGAAATCACCTTAGTCCCAGTTCTGCCACTCTGTCTAGCACACAGATAATAGCACGCTTTCTGCCTGGCATTATAATGAAGAGACAAACAAAATATAAGTGTCGAGTGCTTTGAAAAGTGTACTGCATTATGTTAACAAAAGCTATGTCAGCTAAGGTGTAACTCTGACAAAAGCATTTTCTTTTGGCTTTATCCAGTCTTCCCTTTCAAGCCCTGACATCTTTGACTCCCCAAGTCCTGAAGAAGATAAAGAAGAACACGTTTCGCTTGCACACAGAGGAGTGGACGCATCCAAGAAAACGTCAAAGACTGTTACCATATCCCAAGTGAGTGGCCAGCCGTGGCAAGGGTATCCTGACAGCACAGGACCCCTGTCTTTTCGTGTCTGCTGATGATGCATTATAAACCAAACAAAGAGAAACAGATGTCTTAGTCATGTGGAGCTGCTGAAACAAAGTGCCACAGATTGGGTGACATAGAAACAACAGAAATCGGTCTCTCCCATTTCTGGAGGCTGGCTGCCCGAGATCAGGATGCTGGCATGGTCAGGTTCTGCTGAGAGATCTCTTCAGGAGTGCAGACTGATGACTACGCTTTGTATCTTCATATGGAAGAAGGAGGGTGAGAGAGCTCTTTGGGGTCCCTTTTAGAAGGGCAACAACCCATTCGTGAGAGCTCCACCTTCATGTCCTAATACCATCCCAAGGGGAGTTAGGGTTTTCACATAGGAACTTTGGGAAGCCACATTCAGTCCATTACAACACACAACACAAATTTTTTGTCATTCTTTGGTGACAGTGATAACTTTGGTCATCAAAATCTCTAAGGAATGTTACAGTCTCCAAAACTGAGCAGAATCCCATGTTTTCTCTTATGGCTTGATCCCCTTTTCATACCGGCAACCACACACACATATTTCCTCACACATCATCACCATCACAACAACCAAAACAGTTTTACAAAGATTACATGAAATATGTTAAATACTGTGTCCTCTGCCTGCAGATTGTGACTTTTATGTTCAAAACTGGTGGTGTCACAAATTACAATTGGCAGTTCATAGGTTTGAATAACTAATGGGATTTCTTACAGAAAAGCTTATTTGGATTCATTTATTAGGATAAATTTATAGTCTAAAACATTTTAATTTCACTGCATGCCCAGGGATGGTATAGCTCTTTTATTATTGGCTTATGAGAAACAAAGAACACGTTGTTTAACCACTGTGTGTGGCTTCTAAAGGTTATCCTAAACAAGTTCCGTTCATCCAGTGATTGTGATTTTAAAATGCCATGCTCTCATGCTGAGAGAAGCTGGTCAATTGAAGTTATTTTCTGTAAACATTAGCAACAGCTTTCTGTCTAAAAACAGAAAGCAGAAGTCATTTTTAAGGCGCTCACAGCAGGAATTAAAGAAATCAAAGGTGATATGAAATTTTCCTTCTCATAGATTTATGGATTTACATGTATAGCTTTTCTTAAAAAGCTGATATAGTCAGCAAAAATATGATCCTATAAAGCAGATAGATTGTAATATTCACAAAACTGAAGCAGTCTGCCTTTATAAAAGGATTCCATTTGCAGAAATTGGATTTAAATCCGTTTTTTCTGGTGGCCAGGAATGCCTAGAGTTGCACTCTCTCCCACGTCCCTGGAGTGTCTCTGTAGCGACATCTACTGGTGGGCATTGGCTCTTCACATTTCTGAGTTTCACTGTTTTGTTCCATTTCTCTTTCCTGGAGTTGTCATGTCTTATTTATTGCTTCTAGAAATTCCTCTTGAACTAACTGATCAGGACATTTGGTGGCCTGTACTCTGTGAGGGCTTATAACAAACACGTGTTAGCTGAAGTGATTTTGGAGGGTGAGTCATGTAGGAAATGCAAAGAGAAGCATCGATCCAGGAAATGTCTGGAAGTCACTGTGAGGACATGGGTAGCTTGAGGGACATAGGTGAGAATGCAGGGTGGGAAATGAGGAAAGGTATGAACTTGGGAATAGAAAAGAAGCAAAGAAAATCGGGCCAGGAGAGAGGACCCTGAGACTCGGGCACAGGCAGCCCTGGTCACATTACCAAGCCTGAGAGTCCAGCTGATATCAGGGGAGGGTAGTGAAGCTCAGTTCTGCCACTCATGAGCTCTGAGACGTGGAGGATTTCTCAACCACATCCCTAAGCCTCAGTTTCCTGCTCCATAAAGCCCGTGTGCCAACTGACCCTCGTTTCAGTTGTCCAGCCAATGTCTGGCATATAATTTGTGCTCTGTAAATGTCAGCCCCTCGCCCCTCTTGCTGTGACTCCTACTAACAATCAGCACAGGATGGTGGCGCATTCTCTCTGGCAGCAGAAAGCGATTTTCTCAATGATAACTTGGCAGAGAAAAGGCGAGCAGAAAGGCTGGGAATGATGGCCCATCTGCTTCTGGCTGACTCTGCCCAGTTTCTCCCTGCAGCACAGCCTGAGTCCAGGCTCAGCCTCCTCACCATGCCAGCCCAGCCCCATCTTGGCTCCAGCCCTGGGCGCCGGCTGCTGGAGGGAGTTCTGGCTGTGTTGCTCAGCGTCAGCAGCAGCCTAGACTCCCTCACCTCCCGCCATCCTGTCTACTCCCTCCCCCTTCCCCGCCCCCACCGCTATGATCTCACCTCCATAGGCCTGCGGCTGCCCCTCTTCCCTCCCACCCATGTCTCTCATGCTCCCTGTGCCCACCTGGCCCCCTCAGGACACCTCTCCAATCAGACCTCCCTGTCTGTCTCCTCCATCTTCACTCTGGGCTCTTACCCTCAAGAAATCTTCCAGCTCAGGGTCCCCCCCTGTCTTTGAAAGCAAATCCAACCCTTTCTTGATCCTATCTCCTCCTGAGGCTTCTCCAAGAACTCTCTTTCTCGTATCTTCCTTTCTCAGCCGAGTATTTGGAAAAGGAATTCTAAATCTGCAGGCCATGCCCCTTACCTCCCCTTCAGCTGCCAACCTGCCTTGACCAGAAGTCACTCTCCCTTGGCTCCACTGATCAGCTCCCTTCAGTTTTGCTCTCGGCACCTCTGGAAGCTCCTCCAGGGGGCCCTCTTCTGGTCTGGCTCCATCCCCCCTCTCACCTCTCCATCTCAGCCCCCAAGAGTCCTCCCTTCTCTCTCCACCTCTTCAATCCTGGGCACCTGTAGGCTCCATCAGTGGGCCTCTTCTATTCCCGTTCTGTGTTGTCCACCCCCATGGCTTGCACTTCATCTGGTGATTTCTCTGGCCCAATTTACTTTTTCAGTCACTGACTCTGCCCATTGGACTTCCCCTTCGGCTGTCCATCAGGCTCCTAAAATTCAGTGTATCTGAAACTGAGATTGTTGTTTGGGCCTTCAGCCTGTTCTTCCTCCCATGAAAGGGTCAGCCTTAGTGCCTCCTTCCGCACCCCCACCCGCGGGCCTCAGTCTGTACTTCATCTCACCTCCTGTGGCCTGTCTAGGACCACATCCTCGTGACTGTGGGGCGTCTGCTCCAGGAGGACAGGGCGGCATCTTTTGTTTGAATGAACCTGCCATTGCCACATCTCTCTAAACTCTCTTCTCTCTAGACTCCTGGCCACTGCCTGAGGCAAACCCTCACTGTGTCCAGCTTTCACTATATGAGAGTTCCCAGAAAGTGTCTAGATCTCCAGACCCACCAGCCCTTCGGCCTTTCTGCATCCACGGTGACCTTTGCTTGGCAGCCGATCTTTTATCCCTTTCCACAAGCCCCCTGTGCCTCCCTAGCCTTAACTGTCCCTGAGGGCACACCCCACCTCTCTTGCCCCCTGACATTCTAGCTTCCTCTGACTGCAGTTCATTCTTCAGTCTCTAAGCCTTTGTCTCACACACTGCCCCCTCTCACACCCATACATGATGTGTGTGGTCATGTATGTAGTCATGTATGGATGTGAGAGTTGGACTATAAAGAAAGCTGAGCACTGAAGAATTGATGCTTTTGAACTGTGGTGTTGGAGAAAACTCTTGAGAGTCCCTTGGACTGCAAGGAGATCCAACCAGTCCATTCTAAAGGAGATCAGTCCTGACTATTCATTGGAAGGACTGATGCTGAAACTCCAATACTTTGGCCACCTGATGCAAAGAACTGACTCATTGGAAAAGACCCTGATGACGGGAAAAGATTGAAGGTGGGAGGAGAAGGGGATGACAGAGGATAGGATGGTTGGATGGCATCATTGACATGATGGACAGGAGTTTGAGTAGGCTCCGGGATTTAGTGATGGACAGGGAGGCCTGGCGTGCTGCAGTCCATGGGGTCGCAAAGATTCAGACACAACTGAGCGACTCAACTGAACTGAACTGCCCCCTCTAGAACCTCCCCCCTCCTGACCACCTCCTGGTCCTCCTCCTCATCCTGGTACCCTCCCTCCAGGACACTGGGTCTCTCCTGGGTGCTTCCCTTCCTGCCTGTGCACTCCCCTGTCATTTGCAGTGTGTTGGTTGGTCTATCTGTCTGCATCTCACTGGGTTATCAGCCTCTTGAAGGTCAGAAAAATGTTTTACTCACTTCAGAGTCTGAAGAGCCTAGCCGGTCCATGGACCTCTGGACAAATAGAATAAATCAATTAGGAACTACCTGTTCAGAAAGGTGGTCAAATTTAAAATACATAAAGGGACGAAGGCAAAAGGGGAAGGGGGCAGCAGAGGTTGAGATGGTCGGATGATATCACTGACTCAGTGAACATGAATCTGAGCAAACTCCAGGCGGCCGTGGAAGACAGAGGGGCCTGGCATGCTGCAGTCCATGGAGTCGCAAAGAGTCAGAGCAACTGAACGACAACAAGGGGTTGCTTGCAGCAAGCAGGCCCTTGAGGGCACGCGGAGGAAGGAATGAATGGGTGGAACGTGTGGAGGGCTTTGGGGCAGGTGATGTAGACAGAGCGTCATAGTAAACAGGGCAGGGCAGTGCCCCACGTGCCTCTCTGGCCTGAACCCTGTCTGTCCTGCCTCATTGTAGGTGTCCGACAACAAAGCGTCCCTGCCACCGAAGCCAGGGACCATGGCTGCGGGCGGCGGCGGGCCGGCTCCTCTATCCTCGGCAGCATCCTCCCCTCTGTCATCCTCTTTGGGAACAGTTGGACACAGAGCCAACTCCCCATCTCTGTTCGGCATGGAAGGCAAACCAAAGATGGAGCCCGTGGCCAGCAGCCAGGCAGCCATGGAGGAGCTGAGGACGCAGGTCCGGGAGCTGAGGAGCATCATCGAGACCATGAAGGACCAGCAGAAGTGAGTGTCTGTAGCCCCTTCTCAAACCACCTCCTGGGGTGCTTTCCGCAGGTCAGGGATGAGTTCTGCCAGCCTGGGTCCCAGCCTCCCTGGGGATAGGCCAGCCTCCCCCGGGATGATGGCAGCAGGGGCGGGAATGGGCAGGTGAAGCCCAGAGGCTTCAGGTAGCTCAGCCGCACCTGGGAAGGGCCGGGCTGGCCGCAGGGTGGACGAGAAGGAGTCAGCCACGAGGACCAATGTGCTGAGCAGGCTGTGAAAAAGATCTTCACATCCCCAGAACACGTGGTATGCACACGCACCACTGCTTAATCAGCCCAGCGGCCTTCTGGCATCAGCGAAACTGCCATTTCTTCAGTTAACTGCCCTGTGTAGGAACTGGCTTGCATTTAGGGACACAGAGTGGGAAAAAAAATGCAGGGACTCTTTGAACCTGAGGCTCAACACTTGGCACACACACCCCACCCAGGACACTGCGTGAAGCGACAAAAATGGTAAAAGGGCTGGGAGTCGGGAGGCACTTACCCAAGTAAACTGAGGCGCAGTGAGTTTAGGGGCCCGTTAGCTCTTTCTGGAGGGAACAGGTGAGGCACCTCAAGGAGCTGTTTCCTGAAAGGGTCTCCAAAGGCGACCAAGCAGCCCAGCTGGGGAACAGCACGGTGGCTTCACAGGCACCTGCAGCCACGCCCTGGGGAGGACACCTGAGGCTGAGCACCTGCCTACCACTGAGTGTTCGTATTCTTTGGGGAATAATTTGGTTAAACCAAGTTAGTTTCTTCTCTAGAGCGCTGCTCAGAGCCTTCACTGTGCCTGGGAAGACAGAGGCTAGTGTATGCGGTGTTTCCCAAACACCGTACATCGTTGTCTTTTCCCCGGAGCATTCTAAGATAAGGCTCCTGTGGAACTCACTTTGAGCCCTGCAGCTATATCCTGCTTCTGTTCTGCTCAGGCTGGAGGTGTCATAGGAACCCATCCCCTGCCTGGCAAGGGCTCATCAGACAAATATGCAGAACTGCAGGATGGGACTAGAGCGGGTCTTGAAGGGCCAGCCAGGCTGCCCCTAACTCCTCCAAGTCCCCAGCTCCTAGCTGTCCCTGCACAGGAGAGCTATGGGTACCCACAGGCCCCATCCATGTCCAGGCATCAGGTGTCCCCTGCCTAGACAGTGACCCCACAACCCCAGTTTGTCCCAGAGCACTGGTTCTCAGCCTTCTGACCAAGACGAATCAGCCACTCCTGGATCCAGGGCTTCCTGCCTTGGGGCCCTCCTTCTGGGAAGTGCCCAGAACTTTCCTGCATGTCTGAAATGCCCTGTGCCTGAGTCCTGAGTGCAGAGCCACCAGTGCCTGGGGGCTGCTCCACCCCATGTTGCTCTCTCCAGTGTGAAGCCTGGGCGTGGTCAGCTGGAATTGTGCTTCCCCAGCCAACTTCTCAAATCAGACATCACAGTGGCTCCTCTCCAGGGCCTGGCCTCCCTGCCCCGGGGTGCTGGGTCCCCACCAGCCTCCCAGCTTAGCTCTCTGTGTCACTTTCTGTGCAGCGTTCAGCTCAAGTCTGTGCTGACTCTCCTCATTCCCAACCTGGAGTTCTCGCCTCCCTGTTCCGTCCTGGCTCTTCTCCATCAACTCCTGCATTGTCTCCCCTCCTCATAGACATGTACCCTTTTCACTGGTTCAAGACGTAGCAACTTCCTTCACACCTCCTTCTCCAATGAACTCCCCCACCTGGACTTGACTCCC
The DNA here is from genome assembly GCA_006410675.1 of Oreotragus oreotragus. Taxonomy (NCBI): domain Eukaryota; kingdom Metazoa; phylum Chordata; class Mammalia; order Artiodactyla; family Bovidae; genus Oreotragus; species Oreotragus oreotragus. The sequence continues at coordinate 517,448 of SJYX01000340.1, forward strand.
TCCTGGAGTCCTGCCGGTGTGTTTCAGGCCCCATCTTATACTTCTCTCCTAAACCCTAAGTAGGGCCCGCTGAGATCATGGTACACAGCGTGTGCATGAATAAGTACACGGACAAAGCGTGGCTGGTGCATGTCAGAGAACCCCGCGTGTCAACCACAGTGCTAGAATACTGGTCCAGCTACAAGGACCACATGGCGCGCATCTGCAGCGAGCAGATGCCGCACAAGGCCTCTGCAGCCTTTGCTTTTTAATTTCCCAGTCTAGTTTGCACACATGCCCGTGTAAACTGGAGTGTCTAGCACCCTAAAATGGAGCACAGCCGTCTGACCAGAGTTAGCACGGTTGTAGTGACCTCAGTTTAGAGCCTGGGTTTGTGAGATGATTCGTTTTGTTCTACTTCATTATTTAACGTTAGAAAGGGCACCAAGCTTTGTGTTCTAACTTGTATCTACTTCATCTGTGACATAATGACTGTATCCTTAGTTCAGTTCTTTGACCTGCAAGTTTTCAGGTGTTCCTATTTGTAGGATTCTATGAGAATATCTGAAAACATAATGCTAACCTTTTAGTAGTTTAAAATTCTGTGAAAATAAAGGAAATATATATACATATAGATGTTTATGTGTGTGTGTGTGTATATATATATATATATGGGAGCAGTAAAATGTCTGCAATGAATATTGTTAATGTAAGTACATGTAAAGACCACCAATTCTAGAAGAAAGGACTAATGAGAGGGAAGATGACCAAATACAAGCCTGGATACCTAGAGACTAGACCCTGGGAAAATCAGGCCACCCCCCTGAGTCTCAGTTTCCCCTTCTTCTTCTAGAAGAAGCTTACATTAAGGGATTTCCAAGGTCACATCAGACCTATCATTTAATGGCTGCATATTTGGGGAGCCCAGAAATAATGGCCTTTCTATCTACACCAGGCTCTAAGCCTTAGCCGTACAAAGAAAATAGTGTTNCCCCCTGAGTCTCAGTTTCCCCTTCTTCTTCTAGAAGAAGCTTACATTAAGGGATTTCCAAGGTCACATCAGACCTATCATTTAATGGCTGCATATTTGGGGAGCCCAGAAATAATGGCCTTTCTATCTACACCAGGCTCTAAGCCTTAGCCGTACAAAGAAAATAGTGTTATGTTCTGTCCACATCTTCTTTGTAAAAGGAACAGATGGATTTTGTAGTGATAAGAGATTCTTATCTCCTGTTATGGAAATTTGGGCTTTGTTTAATGTTACTGCCATTTGCTTTCCAGACGAGAGATTAAGCAGTTACTGTCAGAGTTGGATGAAGAGAAGAAAATCCGGCTTCGGTTGCAGGTGGGTCACTTGGGGTCCTGTTGCCCCATGAGAGGCTCAGTTGAGGGTGGGAGCAAAGTCCGGGCTTTATTTTGAAAATAGATGAGAGTTATTTTTCTTCCGATTTAGATGGGCTTCCTGTGACAGTTGTCTTAGAATGACACAGCCTTAGTCACATCCCCTCCTGGGACCCAGGAAGTCTTGGAGAAGGGAGGCATTAGCAATTGTGCCCCCAGTTGGGTTTCTCATTTGGAATCCATCTCTGTGAAAACTACCCCCCACCCCACCATTTCCGGAGGCCTCGTTGTCATAACTACCACAGAGTGTGGGGCTAGGGAGACCCCACTGGTATTTCTGTCATGCGGCCATTGAAGTTCAAAAGACCATAGCTGTCCACACTTCGTGCCTGCTCTTCATTTCTCTACTTCTCCCTGACAGCTGTGTCTGTCAGAGCTCTGTCCCCTTCTGGCCTCTCTCTGACCTAACTCAGCCATGACCAAAGTGCAGAGCGTGTAGGAGTTGGAAACGGTGGGCTTTCCACTCTCATGCAGTCAGTTCCTTTGGTGGTGACTGGGATCCATGGTGTTTAAAGGATCGGTAACTGCATGCCATCACTTTGGGGGTGCTCATAGACATCCCCTTCGGCCCAAGCACAGCGGCCTTCCAGCCCTGCCAAGTGGTCCAGTGTGTCAGGACAACCTTCTCCACCCTCTGACCAAGAAACTGGAATTATTGTTGTATTTTTGCTTTTGACAAATTTTGGACACTTGTAGCTGGAGAATTCAAACATCTACCCTCTCCTCGAGCTTTGCGTCGATGTGCCTATTCTTTTGGCTTACGTCATTTCTGGCATCGTGATCAACTCTTCATTCAGATACCATTTCACTCATTTCACCTTTCAAACTGTCAAGTTGATTATTTTCTTTCAATCAACCAGGCTGCTTATCTTTCCAGCTTTTATCTAGCCAGCCAATTGATGGTGATTTTGTTTGGCTCTTGTTTTTCCTTTGTAGATGGAAGTTAATGACATAAAGAAAGCTCTTCAATCAAAATGAATACTTGATAAATGAAATGTCACATTATTCATCCCGAGTCCAAGACTCAAATTTTCTGCCCCAGCCAAAATAACCTTGTGCCAAAAGATTAAAGGTTTGCCTCAACACGTCCCTGTTTGAAAGATTAGCACAAAAGTCTTGATAGCACAACACAAATTCCATCCAAGAGGAGATTCTTCCCCATGGTATAGTCCTGGGTCTGGCACTGGTTGTGACTTAAACAGAGCAAATTGTGCTAAAGGCTTTTTTACTATGAGATCTCACGCGAAACGAAAACTCAGGCAGTTTAGTCCATAGTGGTACTATTTTGATGATATTTTCCATTAATAAAATGTAATTTTAGATTCTTCGTTTACAAGCTTTATAATTTTATGATTTTTTTTTAAATCGTGTTTTGCCACAGATTTCCCCAGTGTTTGTACTACACACAGTCCGGAGTGAGCGTCCCATTCTTTTCGCTTACGTGGAAAGCTGCCTCGCTCTGTGTCCCCCTCAAGGATTCTATTACATATGCAATTTTAGGTCCAACCTGTCCCTTCTCCTGCCAGCAAACCCCACCACCCTAAGATAAATTTTAGCATATATATGATGGTATATTTACAAAAAGAGAAAGAGAAAATCTGGTATTTGCAATGATCTGTGCCTTCTTTTTACCACCCTCTTGATTGGAGCTTTTGTGATGCAGCTACCATGATTTAAAAGACACACACACATTTTTTTTCTAGCCACTTATCAAAGTCCACTAGAGGCCACTGTCTTCAAAGCTTCCCTCGCCTAACCAAAGGTCCTAAGAGGAGACAGCTGTGAAGTTGGGCGCGCTCTTTGGTACCAGCTGTGACTTTTAAGTTCTAGTTTTAGGTTGTTCATGAACTAGAAATGTCACCCCTGCTTGATTTTTCATCAGCCAAGTTAAACCCCTGCTTCCTGTCCTTTGCACCTTTTGAGTGAACAGAATATGCATTATTAAAGCAAAAATAAATAAAAGTAAAAATGAAAACCAAGGGGGGGGAATGTTGTATTCTTTCCTGCACTGGGTCCTCGTGTGTGCTGTTGTGGAAACTGTACTCACATGATGTCATTTGCCTTGCTTTCTTGTAACCCTTTCCTCAGGTCCAAAAGAAAGGGGGGAGGCGCTTGTTGAAGTGTAGCCGTTGGCTCGCTCTTGCATTCCTGGAATTGCTTTTTCCGACCCAAGGAAACTGGTGTTTGCTTGTCTGCTTTATCTCTGTAGCCAATGAAGAGTTCAGCCCTAGACTCTGTAACTGTTTTCTCATCCTTAGCTGAAAATAAGGGAAGCATACTGTATTGCAAGACTGTTTGGGGATTGGGGTGTTGGGGGTGGTCCCTTCATGGCCCCTGAAGATGTTTTATGTGTTTCTAAAAAGCTGCTTTGTCCATTTCCTGAGTTTTAAAGTGAAGATACTAAACATCAGTAGATTCGCACAACGACAAAGATTGAGAATTGATGAAAATGAAGGAGTGATGCAAAAAAACAAAAAAACAAAAAAAAACCAACCCAACCACATGTTGATCATCAAAAGTATTACAAATAAATGTCTCTTCCTCTCTCCCTTTCTTCCTGCTCCCTCTCACCTACATACTCAGCCTTGTTGCTAGAGGCAGCTACTTCCTCTAGACTATTTACAGATCCCTGGACACCCTGGTCTTCCAGGTGGGGTGCCGGGGTGAGGGCGTAGTTAAGGGATGGGGTGTGTAAGGAAAGAAGCTTCACACCCTCCACTCTCACATCTGAACATACTGCCTTTCCAGCTACCTTGCCCTCAGTATGCTGGGGGCCAGAAGCACCATGTTTCCGAGAGTGACATAAAACGTTCCCTGTGCCCCTTGACTATTCTAAGAGTTTCTATGTTAAATTTGAAGCCTTCAGAGATTCCTGCCACCTAATATAAGAATGAGGATAGGATTCTTTTATGTTTGGATATCTCACTCATTATGAAAATCCCTAATGATACAGTTTTATATAATGTGTATACAGACGATTATGAATAGTTAAATTGAGAGGTTGGAGCACCCTTGTGGGGCATTGGTGACCTGGAATACAAAAGGGATGTTACCTTCTCATAGAGTCATTGGCTTTCAGGAGAAGGAGAAGCAATTCTAGAAGGAGAAGTTGGCATATGCAGCTTCCTTCCTGCCCTATGGGCTAGCCAGCAAGAGGATTCTACAGTCATGGAACTGGACGAGCCACTGCCTAAACAGCTGCCATCTTTACAAAATGGACCCATCAAGAATATTGAAAAGTTTGGAAGTACCACTTTTGAAAAAATTCTTTGCATTCAGCATGGACTTGACCAGCATCTATGGAGATTATTTTTTTGCTTCATTTTCTAAAGTTGTATTTAGAAAAGTCTTAAGTATTGTGCTTTGTAAAGAAGATGATTAAAATGAAGTTTTGTGAAAATATTTTTGTTCAAAGTTGTCATGGTCCAAGAGGAATGATATCTTGGAATTCAAGTCATTTTTCTCCATTTTCCACAATTTGATTACTCTCAGATAAATGTCTTCAGAAGACATGGAATATCATGCTCCTCCCTCATCTTTCCCTAGTGAAGAGAAATAATCCATTAAAATCTGTGGCTGTGAATTCCATTTCCAAGTTGTTTGCTTTTACTTTCATATTTAAGTGGAAGATTCAAGTTAGGTCTAAATTCTTTTTAGTGTAAAAATCATTAAATTATTATTCAAATAATTGTGTAAAGACATTTTTATTCATACACAGCCCTCTAGACAACATACGCAAGCACACTTGCTTCTCCCATAAAGACAGCCTGTACCTGTGATCACGTGTGTGTCTTTGCTTACTAATCACAGGCTTTTTATTTCCTTACATAACCATCTCCTGGGTGGGAAAACCACAGGGTATATAATTTATTGCTTACAGTTGCCATGATCTGTATAAAAATAAGCCTCAGGTCCTACAAAGGCCTTTATATTGTAACCTGAGGTCATCATGGTCTCCTTTTTTGTGTGTAATATTAGGTTTTAGTCCTCTAGTTATTTTATCACAAATTAGTTATTTTACCACAAATTAATGTCAAGATGTTTTAGCACCAAAGGGATTTGGTAAAAAAAAAAAAAAGAAGAAAGAAAGAAAGAAAAAAAGCTTTTCTCTTTGGTTTTGTACAAATGAAAAGTCTAACAAAGCAATGCTTGGGTGGGTGATAGGTGTCCAGTGTGGCTAATTGCAGTTTCCAACAGAGCGAAGGCTTGCTCTTTTGACCCAAGCCAGAAGAATAAGATGCCATTCCCCAGACTGGCTCTAATGAGGAAACACAATGACCAGGGCAGAGAAAACTCTTTCCTGGCCAGAAGTAAACGGTTGTCAGTGTGGTATGAACAGAGAGGGGTCCTGCCTCTTACGGTGTTGAACCTTGGCTGTCATTCTTAGTTCTGTCCCTAGGCTTTCCCAACATGTGGAACAGAAGGCAGCGTCTGAAGCCAGGGAGAATCCATGAAGCAGCTGCGGATTCCTGAGGTGGTTTGATTTCATGCCTTTTAAGTGACCCCAAATTGGAGTGGTCATGGAGCAGCCTCTCCACGTCAATGAAAGAGTGTGTGCAAACCGTATTTGTGAGTTCAGAAGCCCCAGTAAAATGGACTATTATTCCTTTTGTTCTATTTGGAGTAATAGGTGATAAGATATTTCAACGAAACAATAGAGCAAGGTAACCTAGTAGGTTGTAACTAGAATTTTCTAAGGAAAAAAACAGAGGGAAAAAACTGACTAAAAAAGAAGAGTTGCATTCCTGGAGAACGAGGTTCATGGGACAGTCTTATTTCAATGGCAACAGATTTAATTAAATTATACAAACAGGGCCATTTAAATCATGAATGCTTCCTTTCCTTCTCAACCCTATAGAATGACTAGTTCTCCAAGAAACTAAGATGTGTCAGCAAACTTTGAGGGCTTTGCTGGGAAAGTGCCCTGGAAATGCAAAACTTCATTATAATTTGTGTTAATTTTTTTAAGTCTTTTTTTTAAGGTTTAAATAATTTATTTTTATTTTTTTAATATAAATTTATTTTAATTGGAGTTTAATTACTTTACAATATTGTATTGGTTTTGCCATACATCAACATGAAGGGTTTACAAGCCAATTGTTAAACTAACCAAGCTAATAAAGTGATTCAAAGGTACAGAAGAACCACAAAGAAGTCAATAGCATTTCCAAGATTATTCCCTAAGAGAAAAACAGAAATGTCTTCGGGGAAGTGGAGTGGGTTCTCTTGAAACTTCATGAGTATTTCTTAGTGTGGGGCCTAATCTGAGAGAACAAGGAACTTGACTGGGGCTGGAGCTGTAGGTGAACAGAGACCCTTGTATGAAACACCCACCTATCTCCCCCTGCCTTGGCCCAAGGAGGCTCTCAAAAAAAAATGTTCTTGTTTGTTCTCAATCAAGGCAGTCTCCATGGTGGAAGTGAATTCGGAATGAAGAGAGAAGTCTCAAAGGGAACTTCGGGCCTGGAAGGATAAATGACCCGCTTTTAAAAGGGTGCGTCTAGTGCTGAGAATGTGACAGAGGGTGATGAGGAAGACAAAAGGAGGCAGAGGAGAGTGTGAGACGCTTTGAGATAATAGGGGCCACCATGTGCTAAGGTGTCCCATGTCATGCCTACCAATGAATCTTCTAAGGCTTAGAAGACCAGAGTAGTGACTGTAGGTTCAAATATGGAACTCAGTCTGTTACCTTGAGTATTTTTAGCTAACTTACTTTTTCTCTGATTGTGAAGCTAATATTATACCCAGAGTAGAAAATAAAAACTGTAAAGAGAGAGGCAGAAAGTATTTCCACATCTCCACCACAGTGACATTGGTAGGATTATGCCATCTTGCTTTCTTGGGGTTGAGTGGGGGCAGTTCCTGGCCAATGTGGCTGCGTGGTCTGGGCATGAAGATTATCAGAGCATAAAAAAAGATGTGAGAGGCTTTGAATTTTAAAAAACAGGTGAAATTGTCCTAATTATATTCAGAGACAGCCTTTAATAATTTTGATGTCTCCTAATGGAGGTCATTCTGTGTAGCTTTATAATTTATACTTAGTTTATCATTTCTTTGCCATTAACTTTTTTTCAAAGGCATGATTTATAGTAGCTGCATAATATTCTGTCTCTAGATATGCCAGAGAGCATTTACGCAACCTTTTCTGGAACGTGTTGAGTGCTTATGATGTGCCAGACACCATGATAGGTGCTGAATGCAATGTAGAGCCTCTCTTCAGGGAGCTCAGATAAGCTCAGGTAAGCAGGCAAGTGTTCCACAGTGAGAGAGCGTGACTACACAGAGAAGTCCAGGGGCTTTGGAACTGCAGAGCAGAGGTGCCCAATGGAGCCTTGAGGGTGGAGAGGTCAGGGAAAAGACATTTTTTTGTTTAATTCTAGTTTTTTATGTTATAAAGTTATGATGAACACCTTTTGGCATAAATCTATGTCCGCATTTCCAGTTTACCCTTAAGGCAATTCCTAGAAGTGGAGTGTGAGTTACCTGAGATTATTTAGCAAGGATAGTTTTTGCCTGAAGAAACATAGTTGAGGGGCTTCCCCAGTGGCTCACTGGTGAAAAACCCGCCTGCCAATGCAGGAGATGCAAGAGAAGTGGGTTCGATCCCTGGATCAGGAAGATTCTCCTGGAGAAGGAAGTGGCAACCTCCTTCAGTATTCTTGCCTGGAAAATTCTATGGACAGAGGAGCCTGGCAGGCCACAGCCTATGGGTTGCAGAGAGTCAGACATGACCAAGCAACTGAGTACAAACATAGTCAAATTAACATTAGTATACAAAAGTGATTAGCCACCCATCTGTCCCTAAAGTTGTAGTCACCTAAACCTCCCTTGGTGTCAGGTCTGGATCTCTTCCTTCTGGCTAGTGGCTCCTCAAATGTCATTTCATCAGAGAGGCCATCCCTAACCTGCTAAATAAAAGAGCAACAATAGCCTTAGTTCTCCCTCAGATTCTCCCATAGGAGCGTGTGTTTCATTCTGTTTTAATCACACGCACACAAACACAGCTACTTGTTTTCTGTCGAATGAAGCCACCATGAGATAGTGACTTTATTTTCTTCACTGCTGTGTCCCTACCACCTGAAACATTGCCAAGTGCATAGTAAGCACTTGATACATGTTTATTGATTGAATAGATGAATTGGTCATTGTGACTGAGGCCAATTGGGATTTATTCTATACATTTGAGCAGCCAGTTTTACCTTTATTAAAACTCTTAAGTGTAAAACTGTAGCACTTGGGAGGATTCATGACATAAGAAAATAGTTAATAAAGAAAGCCTTCAGAGGTCCTTGTACCTGAGTCTCACCCAACACCTGGACCCAAAGGAGTGTGCTAACATCACCATGGATCGAGAACAAGTTCACAGGGTCTGTACACTGTCATCTCTAAGACTTTCATCAACTATTATAAAGCTGTGGCTACCTTTGTTTAAAGACATAAAGTATTATTTTTTACTTAGATTCACTGTGCAGAATGGATTCAAGAGTGAGCATATTCCTAAACCTTAACTGTTGACAGTTCTCTGAAGTCAGCTGTGAACCTAATCGCTGCCCCCAGGACTGACCATTTGCTGTCAAAGTGATGGATAAGCAGGATATGTAGATATGCCCTGAGCCTCTGAGATATGCCATAGGGTTCTTGGGGTGTGATCCCCAAAAGAGCAGTTAGTAGCATCACCAACCAGGTAACTGTTAGAAATGAAAATTCGCGGGCCCTGCCCTCAGCCTTCTGACTCAGAAACTCTGGAGAAGGACCCAGCAGTCTGTGTTTTAATGATCTCACTCTCAATGAATTGTGTAGAATAACCCTTAGCAATTTTTTTCAGAAATCTCTAGTTAGACTTTGGCTGCAGCAGAACAGGGTGCACTCTCCAGAAACTATGCCATGGTCTATTAGGTTAAACCATAAGGAATTGACATCTGTAAGTCAAATATGGTTGAATAAGACTTCCAGCTTCAGTTCGGAGATGTGGAAAACTGCAGGATGTCATTCCCGTGCTTCCAATAAGAAGAAAGCTAGAGAGACTGGAAAGTAAGAACTAACTGAGTTTTCAGAACAGCCATTTCAAAATCTGGAGAGACATAAGCACTTTTTTTTGAGACATGGGACCTGAACGTTTGCTTACCAAGGACGGAAGCCACCAGATACTATGGAAATGGAAAAGAATATCAAAGTAGAAAATAGAGCAAATTTCTTGAGGCTTAGTGTAGTCTAGCTTGAGAGCATGATGCTCCTGGGGAGAAGGGTTAAAACTTTTTGCAGACATTTCCTCCAAGAACCCTTCTTGGCTCTTAGAGAGAGGATCACAGAAAATCCAGAGAAAATGTATGGTGCAGGGTTGAAAGTACTGGCTTAGGAATCACTGAGAATTCCAGTCAGACCCTTCTCCCTTAAGGAGCAAAAGGCTTATTCTGCAGCAGAGAGGACATGTCAAAGAGCACTGGTGATATACCACCGCAGCTGGAGGAGTCAATTCCACTCAGCCTCGATTCTCATCTTGCCTAAAAAAAAAAAAACAAAAATTTAATCTTCAGGGAGAAGGGCCTCAAGGCTGTTGATTGAGAATGCTGTTGGATACCCACTGTATCTGGGGAAAGAGATGGAGGAGGGGCAGAAGCAAGTGTGATGAAACTGAGGCTTAGATTATTAGAGACACTCCACCATGCCCCACGAGCACACTAACAAGTCTCCGGGAATAACAACAGTGGATTACAGAAGGGAGAGCTGTAACAGATAGACTAGGGAACAGCACAAAAGGAAGCCCCCAAACCAAGAGGAGGGACCAAAAAAGATCACTAGAGGAATTTAATATCTCTGATTCCATAGACACAACAAACTTCAGCATGACCACAATATCTACTGCCATATACAAAATGTGTGGCTTTCAACCAAAAATCACAAAGCATGCTAAAAGGCAAGGAAAATCAGTCTGAAGAGACAAAGCAATTATCAGAATCAGACTTAGACATGACATGGCTGTTGGAAGTATCAGAGAATGAATTTAGAATGATTATGGTTACTATTAATATGTTAAAGGCTCTAATGAAAAAAGTAGATAAGATGCAAGGTCAGATAGGTAATTTCAGCAGAGATGGAAACTGTAAGAAAGATTCAAATGGCTAGAAGTCAAAAACAGTAACAGAAATGATGAATGTCTTTGATGGTTCATCAGCACTTAAATATTTATATTTACTTGAATAAATACCAGTACTGACACAGATAAGCAGAGAAGGCACAAATCACCAAATCAAAAATAAAACAGGGAACATCATTATGGATCCTGTAGACATTATTCTTTTAATGGAATTATTCTTTTAAGGGAATACTATGAGCAAGTTTATGATCATAAATACAACATATTAAAAGAAATGGATCAATTTCTGGAAAACCACAAAATAGAAAAATTCAACCAAAACAAAATAGACAATCCTAACAATCCTGTAACCACTGGGGAAAAGAACTTATAAAAGCTCTGAAAAAGAAACCCCCAGATCAAAATGGTTTCACTGGAGAATTCTATCAAATATTTAAAGAAGTAACACCAATTTTACAGAGTCTCTTCTAGGAAATCAAGAAGAACAGAACACTTCCCAAATCATTTTTGAGTCTGGTATTACTCTGATGCCAATTCAAGGCAAATATGGTACCAAAAAGTTGAAAACTGCAGGTCAGTGTATCTCATGAACCTAGATGCAAAAACCCTTAATAAAATGTTAGCAGACAAAATCCAGCAATATATAAAGAGAATTACACACCACACCAAGTGGGATTTATTCCAACCATGCAAGTTCAACATTCAAAAATCAGTTCATGTAACTACCATATCAGTTGGTTTAGCCAACTGTTATTATATGAATAAATCATATAATCATATCAATTGACACAGAAAAAGCATTTGAAAAAAATCCAATACCCGTGCACAATAAAAAAAAAAAATTCTCAGTGAACCTAAAATCGAAGGAAGCTTCTTTAACCGGATAAATAGCACTTACGAAAAACTTACTGCTAATATCTTACTTGGGGTCAAAGTCCAAATGTTTTCCTTTTAAGATTGGAACAAGGCAAGGACATCCACTCTCACTGTTCTTGTTCAACATAAAACTGCAAGTTCTAGCCATAGTAATAAGGGGAGAAAAAGAAAAGGCATAAATATTGGAAAGAAGAAATAAAACTAACCCTTTTTGTGAATTACATGATTGTCGACATAGAAAATCCCAAGGGGGGCAAAACAAGAAACTGTCCTGAACTAATATGTGGGTTCAGCAAAGCCATGTAATAATACAAATGCAATGCACAAAAGCACTTGCATTTCTCCATGCTAACAAATGACCATGCTTGCCTTTAAAAAATTAAATACTTGTACATAAACTTAATAAATATGTATAAGATCTGGATGAGGAAAATTAGAAAATTCTAATAAAAGACATCAAAGAAGATTGAAATAAATGGAGAGGAATACTGTGTTCATAGATTGGAAGATTCAGCATAATATATTTTCAAAAAGATCCATAGGTTTATGTAGTTCCTATCAAAAGCCTAACAAGGTTTTTATAGACAGAGACAAGCTTATTCTGAAATTTATATAGAAAAAGGTTCTAATTTAGCTAAAACAATCTTGGAAAAGAGAAAGAACTATACAGTAGTCACTATATACAGTAGTATATACTATATATATATATATATATATGTATATATACTTATACTATATATAGTAGTCACTCCATCTCTCAGTAAGGGCTGCTATATAGCCTGCTCAGTAATCAAGGCAATGTGGTATTGGTGGAGGCAGAGATACATCTGTCTCTTATACACATCTAGATGTGTATAAGAGACAGCATATATATATATATATATATGTATATATATATATACTATATATAGTAGTCACTCCATCTCTCAGTAAGGGCTGCTATATAGCCTGCTCAGTAATCAAGGCAATGTGGTATTGGTGGAGGCAGAGATACATAGGTCAGTGGAACAGAATATTGAACCCAGAAATAGATGCACACAAATATGCCCAGTTGTTTTTTCACAGAACTATAAAAGCAATCCAGTGAAGAAAAGAGCCTCTTCATCAAATGGTACTGGATCAATTGAACATCCAAAGGCAAAAAATGAACCTTTATCTAAGCCTGAAACCTTATATCAAAATTAACTAAAAAATGGATTTTAAATGTAAAATGTAAAGCTATGAAACTTTTAGGAGAAAAAAGGGAGAAAATCTTTGAGCCCTAAGTCTAGGGAAATAATTCTTTAACTTGGAATCAAAAGCACCATCCATAAATGAAAAAACTGATAAAGTAGGCCTCATCAAGATTAAAAGCTTTTATCTACAAAGCAGAAACAGACTCACAGACATAGAGAACAGACTTGCCAAGGAGGAGGTGGGGAAGGAGAGTGTTGGATTGGGAGCTTGGGACTAGCAGATACAAACTATTATATATAAAATGGATAAACAAGATCCTATTGTATGGCACGTGCACATGTGCTGTCACTTCGGTCGTGTCCAACTCTGTGCGATGCTATGGACCATAGCCCACTGGGCTCCTTTGTCCACGGGATTTCACAGGCAATAATACTGGAGTGGATTGCCATGCCCTCCTCCAGGGGATCTTCCCGACTCAGGGATCAAACCCGTGTCTCTTACGTCTCCTGCATTGGCAGGCAGGTTCTTTACCACTAGCACCACTGAAAAGGCTATAGCACAGGGTCTTATATTAAATATCTTGTAATAAACCATAATTGAAAAGAATATGAAAAAGAATTTTTAAAAAATATTAAAAGCTTTTGCTCTGTTTGTGAAAGACCCTGTGGGAATTAAAAAACAAGCTACAGACTGGTAGAGAAATATTTGCAACCCACTTATCTGAAAAACAACTCCTATCTAAAATATATAGAGAACATTCAAAACTCAACCATAAAAAAACCAAACATTCCAATTAGAAAATTGGCACAAGATATGAATAAACATTCACCAAGAAAGATAAATGGCCGAAAAACACATGAAAAAGTGGTAAACATCATTACCCTTTGGAAAAATACATATTAAAACCACAATGAGACTTTACTACACACCTATCAAAATGGCTACAATTTTTTAAAGTGACATCAAATACTAATAAGGATGTGGAGAAACTGAATTATGTATACTTTGCTGCTGGGAATGTAAAATGGTGTAGCCACTCTGGAAGACAACTTGTCCGTTTCTTAAAAAGTTAAACAGACAACTACCATATGACCCAGAATTTGCACTCCTAGGCATTTATCCCAGAGAAACGAAAACTTATGTTCACACAAAAAACCTATACATGAATGTTCATCATAGCTTTATTTGTAATGGCCCAAGACTGGGAACAAGCCAGGTGTCCTTCAAAAGGCGCATGATTAAAGAAACCATGGTGCATCTCTACCATGGACTCATGCTCAGCAGTAAATAGAAAGGACTACTGATGCAACAACTTGGACGAATCCCAAGGTTATATACTGTATAGTTCCACTTACACAACATTCTTGAAATGAGAGAATTATAGAAGTGGAGATCAGATTAATGGCTGCCAGCAGTTAGGGATGGGAGGTGAGAGGGAGATGGTTGTGGCAGTCAAAGGGCAACAAGAGGGATCCTTGTAGCGATGAAACTGTTCTGTATCTTGACTGTCTTGATGCCAGAATCCTGGTTTTGAGAGCATACTATAGTTTGTCAAGATGTTACCATTGGGGCACACTGGTTAAAAGCTACACTCAATCTCTGAAGCATTTCTTGAATATGATAAAAGAATCATCAAGGTGGTGAGGAGCCTGGAAATTATATCATGGAGAAATGACTGAAAGTTGTGGGAGGGGGGAGAAGACCCAAGAGCAGTATTTAGCTGCCATGTGGAAGAAGAATTAAATTAGAATAAATGGGTAGAAGTTATAAGAAAAGATTTTATTTAAAGATATGGAAGAACTTTCTAGAAACTATATCTGTTTAAAAAATGAAATGACAGAATTCTAAATATCTAGAGATTCTGGCCCTTGCCTCTGTCTGCAGTGCTCTTCCTGTGCATATCTGCATGGCTAACAGCTTCATCTCTTTCAAGTTCTTCTTCAATGTCCATTTTAAGTTAAATGAGGGCTTTGGTTCGTTATATCATCCTCCTCACCCCAGGCCCTAGGCTGATGAAGCAGATATCATCTAGAACGTTTCTGGCAGCAGAAGGTTGATGGCAGAGAGGAGAGAGTTCTGGAAGGTCTGGTACCAGAAGCAAGATGCTCATTTTCAAAGTGAGGCTGAGCAGTCCCAGAAAAGAGAATTGGAAATTAGAAGAGTATTTTGGAGAGAGATCAGTGTGCTGGTGAGTTCTTCCCTGCCATTGGGCGTGTTGGAGGGTTGCCTACTATTCACTAGGAGCCTAGGAAAGGGGCTCAAAAGATGGCTTGCTACATATGGCCCAAGAAGTTTTCAGGACATAGCAGACAAGTGTGGAGTGAACGGTATGCATTTTCCCAGGATGAGAAACCCATGAGTGGGGTTGTCTCAGCCCCTCTCCCTACACCTCCATCTCGGAGAGGTGGCTGGTAGGGTAGAAGGTGGAGAAGCCAACACGGCTCCTTCTTTTCCTGCCGCAAGGGGGCAGTCTGCAGCAGGCCTAGAGTCGAGAAGGGAGAAACGCTTCTCTTTTTAATGTGTAAAACTTTTTAAAAATTTATGTATTTATTTAACTTTTGGTTGCACTGGGTCTCATTGCTGCCAGAAGGCTTCTCTCTAGTTGCAGCCAGTGGGAGCTACTCTTCGTTTCAGTGCACAGGCTTTGCATTGCAGTGGCTTCACTTGTCGCGGAGCATGGGCTCTGGGGCACGCGGGCTTCAGTGGGTGTGGAGAACCAGTGTCCCCTGCATTGGCAGGCAGATTCTTAACCACTGGACCACCAGGGAAGTCTAATGTTAGAACTTTCTCAGTCTCGTCTTTAAAAGAATTTTGGACTTTTCCAGAAAAAAAGGTTGCAAAAAATCATATAAGGAGCACAACACAGGACAGAGATCCTGGAGAAAGGGGGAACAATGCTGCTGCTGCTGCTAAGTCGCTTCAGTCATGTCCGACTCTGTGCGACCCCAGAGATGGCAGCCCACCAGGCTCGTCTGTCCCTGGGATTCTCCAGGCAAGAGCACCGGAGTGGGTTGCCATTTCCTTCTCCAATGCATGAGAGTGAAAAGTGAAAGTGAAGTTGCTCAGCCGGGTCCAACTTCGCGATCCCATGGACTGCAGCCCACCAGGCTCCTCCGTCCATGGGATTTTTCAAGCAAGAATACTGGAGTGGGGTGCCATTGCCTTCTCCAGAACCCTATAATTTCCTAGCTTAGTGGCCCGAGAGAGTTTTTAGGCCATAGAAGAGAGAAAGGGCAGTCTAGGGAGCCTCAGGATCATCCTGAGTTGATGGAGCTGGAATGCCAGTGAGGCCACAGAGGCTCCAGTTTGCGTTTTGGAGAGGAGAGAGCTGCACCAAGTTCTAGAGGTGTGTAGATCTGGAATCTTCAGTAGAGTACTGACCAGCACTTGGGGGTAAAGAAAACATTCAAGGCTGGGGCAAGAATTACCTGAATGGATGAGAGGGAACAATCCTTGGAGGTCCCACAGGACCCAAATAGTTTCTGTACCAGAACCCTATAATTTCCTAGCTTAGTGGCCCGAGAGAGTTTTTAGGCCATAGAAGAGAGAAAGGGCAGTCTAGGGAGCCTCAGGATCATCCTGAGTTGATGGAGCTGGAATGCCAGTGAGGCCACAGAGGCTCCAGTTTGCGTTTTGGAGAGGAGAGAGCTGCACCAAGTTCTAGAGGTGTGTAGATCTGGAATCTTCAGTAGAGTACTGACCAGCACTTGGGGGTAAAGAAAACATTCAAGGCTGGGGCAAGAATTACCTGAATGGATGAGAGGGAACAATCCTTGGAGGTCCCACAGGACCCAAATAGTTTCTGTTTCCACTGGCCAGAATGGAACAATTCATAAATCATAGGATATCATGTAGAATTAGGAATGGCATTGCCTCAGTAGTAGGGATTAATTAACCTTAGTCTAAAGTCTGCTGTCTCTGTGTGTGTTAGCCACTCATTTGTGTCCAACTCTGTGTGGCCCCGTGTCCTGTAGCCCACCAGGCTCCTCTGTCCATGGGATTCTCCAGGCAAGAACACTGGAGTGGGTAGCCACTCCCTTCTCCAGGGGACCTTCCCGATCCAGGGATTGAACCAAGGTCTCCTGCATTGCAGGTGGATTCTTTACCCTCTGAGGCACCAGGGAAGCCCCAAAGGCTGCTCTGATACCTCTTAAAGCTTAAAAACAAGCCTCAAAAGGATCAAACTATTTTTCCAAGTAACTGTCCCAGGATAAAGCTCAAGAATATTTATGAAAGTAAAAGTAAAGTGAAAGTCATTCAGTCGTGTCCAGTTGTTTGTGACCCCATGGACTATCCAGTCCATGGAATTCTCTAGGCCAGAATACTGGAGTGGGTAACCTTTCCCTTCTCCAGGGGATCTTTCCAACCCAGAAAATATAAAAGAATATTTATAGGAATATAAAAATGTCTCTATATTCCTATATAGGAATATAAGAATATATAGAATATTTATAACAATATAAAAATACACAGTATTCATTAAAGTAAAATTCACAGTGTGTAGTATTGAATAAGAAATCACCAGGCATGTGAGGAAGTGGGAAAACATGACCCAGAATGAGGAGAAAAATCAACCAATAGGAAAAGATCCAGTAATAAAACATGATAGTATTCATAAACAAGTATAGTAAAACAGTTATTATAAATATATTCTGTAAGTTCAAGAAGGTGGAGGGCACATGTAGGACTAGAATGGGACTGTGCATGGTGTCACCAATGGGTGGTCGATTTAGGGGGTGACTGTCAGTTCAGAGATTGCATGTTCCATACCAAATGACTTTCCATCCTTATCTATCTGTAAGTGCTACTCTTGTTCCATCATATGTTCCATCTGCAGCATGTTTTAAAGGGAAATAACTTATTATTCTTAATAAAACTTATGAAGTCCACATTTTTCTCATAATCTACTTGTTCACTCATGGTGTATAATTAAAGCAAGCTGTGAATTTCACCTATATTTCATAAACTAATATCTTACACACAATCTATGCTTAATGCTTCATCCATTCTGTTTGTTTTTTTGTACTTTATGGCAGATTACAATAATCTATGTCCATACAATATTTATAGCATCTATACACAGGTATATCTCTCTATAGCCATATCTCTTTATCTATTTATAACATAATGGCAGGACTTTGGCTGTCTTGTTCACTCTGATAACCTCTGCACCAAGGAAAGTGCCTGACACATAATAGATGCTCAATAAATTATTGTTGAATTACTGCATATGTTAGAGTTTTTCCAAACACATTTAATATAGTACAAGCTGGTTGTTTCCCTTTTGTCACTATTTACTTGGCCCTCAGGTACAATTTATTTTCTTAGGAGAAAAGTATTAAGATTGCCACTCAAATGGTAACTAAAATTTTTTTTTCTAGAGTCAAGGAACTAACTAGTAGAACTATAGTTGGTATGAATCAGTTCAGTTCAGTCACTCAGTTGTGTCCAACTCTTTGCGACCCCATGGACTGCAGTACACCAGGCTTCCCTGTCCATCACCAACTCCCGGAGTCAACCCAAACTCATGTCCATTGAGTCGGTGATGCCATCCAACCATCTCATCCTCTGTCATCCCCTTCTCCNCACTCAGTTGTGTCCAACTCTTTGCGACCCCATGGACTGCAGTACACCAGGCTTCCCTGTCCATCACCAACTCCCGGAGTCAACCCAAACTCATGTCCATTGAGTCGGTGATGCCATCCAACCATCTCATCCTCTGTCATCCCCTTCTCCCACCTTCCATCATTCCAAGCATCAGGGTCTTTTCAAATGACGCTGATGCTCTTCGCATCAGGTGGCCAAAATATTGGAGTTTCAGCTTCAGCATCAGTCCTTCCAATGAATATTCAGGACTGATTTCCTCTAGAATTGACTGGTTGTATCTCCTTGCAGTCCAAGGGACTTTCAAGAGTCTTCTCCATCACCACAGTTCAAAAGCATCTATTCTTCAGTGCTCAGCTTTCTTAATTGATATGAATAACTAATCTAAAATAAAACAGAGGAAATGAGAAAAACACCTAGATTTAACCTTTAGCTACAGTGTCTCCACTCTATTTTTCAACTCCCCATTCCAGTCCAAATGACATCTCTCCACTGAGGCAAAGTATTTTCCAGGGTACGTGCTTAGTAAGGGGCAAGGCAGAAGTAAGAATGGAACAGTTGTTCAACTAAATGGAAAAGACTGATCCAGAGCTTTTCAGTTTTCTCATCAGTGGGGCTGGAGCAGGGGAGGTAGGAAGGACATCAGGAGAAGGGACTCGCGTATGTTTCAAGCATTCAAATTACTGGAGACAATGAGAAGGTGGGCTGTGTGTTCCACCTGTGGGGAAGGTGCCTGTTAGCCAGGTCCTTTACTCCAGAGGGGTTGCATTTAAAGGAAGATATTATTCAAGCCAGAATTCACAACTCTTATGAGGCTCGCTTAGTCATCAGGGCCCAGTGAGAGCTGGAAGAAACATGGGAAGATTGAAGTGTGGCAACAGCAGGATACTGGTAAGCAATTGTGAAATGGGCATCTCTGCCCTTCTGAAGGCTGCGCCAGTCATTGAAATAATCTCAGATGAACAGGCACATTAGGAAAATTACTATTATTATGCATTACAAGGCTGCAAAGAAAATGTGTCCTTTTATAGCATAGTATTTTTTAAAAGTCTTAGAACGGAAATGTTGAAAGTTTTCTCTAGCTTTCCTCTTCCTAATTCTGGTTTTGGTGTTTTTATAGTTTACCTTGGAGCCCATTTTCCATTAATTGACCACAAAAGAAGGTGCACACTGATGTCACTTGGGAAATTGCTAGTTTCTATCAGGCCAGGAATGAGGATTTCTCCAAAGATTTATGCTGGCAGTTTCTGCTTCCTGTTGGGGGTGAAGTGGAGGAATGGACTATATTATTACTGAAACATGAAGAAAAGGCAAAGTGTTACTTTATAAGTCCTATTCTCCTTGTGTCAAAATGGCTTGTGATATGCTGCAAAGGACACTGTCAAGAACATAAAAACATAGCCCATAAGAAGAGGAAAAAATATTTGCAAATCACATATCTGATAAGGGACTTGTATCCATAATATATAAACAGCTTTTGCAACTCAATAATAAACAGACGATTACCCTATTTTTAAAAGGGCAAAGGTCCAAATGGACTCTTTGTCAAAGAAATTATGCAAATAGAAGATAAGCACATAACAAAATGCTCAACATCATTAGTCTTTAAGAGAAATGCAAATCCAAACCACAGTGGGCTATCACTTCATTCCTAGGTATATACCCAAAGCAAATGAAAAGCTTTATCCACACGGTATATGATTCTATTTATGTGAAATGTCCAAAATAGCCAAATCTACAGAGACAGAAAGTAGATTAGTGGCTGCCTGGGGCTGAAGGGTGTTGGGGAAGGTGGAGAGAGACTGGTAATGGGTACTTGGGTTTTGGGGGGTGTGAAGGTCAGGAACTGCGGCGGTAAGGAGATATCCCTCGCCCAAGGTAAGGAGCAGCCGTGAAGAGACAACCCACGCCCAAGGTAAGAGAAACCCAAGTAAGATGGTAGGTGATGCAAGAAGACATCAGAGGGCAGACACACTGAAACCATACTCACAGAAAACTAGTCAGTCTAATCACACTAGGACCAGGGCCTTGTCTAACTCAATGAAACCAAGCCATGCCTGCAGGGCAACCCAAGGCGGGCAGGTCATAGTGGAGAGGTCTGACAAAACGTGGTCCACTGGAGAAGGGAATGGCAAGCCACTTCAGTATTCTTGCCTTGAGAACCCCATGAACAGTATGAAAAGGCAAAATGATAGGATATCAAAAGAGAATCTCCCCAGGTC
>SJYX01000341.1:0-30933 GCA_006410675.1 Oreotragus oreotragus
TCAAAATTAATAATTACTGAGTGAGTAGAATACACCTCTTACCTCATTTAAAGCCTTGTGTACACTTTACAGAAGCAATTTTTTCTAGCCCTGGATGTCAAGAATATATAACTCTTGTCTTATGTTTTTGTTTAGTACTATAACCAAGCAAGCTGATTTTAACATTTACTCTTTATTGTGTTGTATGAAGTACCTATGTAATGCAAGTATGTACTGCACTAAAATACCCATATTTCCAAAGAACATTAGGTGGTATAGCCCACAGTCTCTGCAGAAGCATTGTGAGTAACCTGTGCCTTTACACTTTACAATCCACTGTTGGCTGCTGTGAAAAGTATAATAGATGAAGAAAAAATAATAATAAAGCTAAGTATGAGTACACTTTTCCAAACATACACATACACAGCTTACAATGGAACCCAATGGAAAAAGTCAAATGACCACATTTGACGTAGTATCTATAAAATGTAGACTTTGCAATAAAAAGCCAAAGGCACATAAAAATATATTTTAACTTTAAAAATAACTTAGTTACAGTAATACTTCGCTTGTGTCTTACCAACATGTAGCTGACAGTCAAAATTTCGCAATATAGATATAACATATAGGGATATATAAGAGCTACAAGCAAATCCCCAAAACCCATAATGTTGTTCAAATGTGGAAACAAGAGAAAAGTTTTAACACTGAAGAATTTGCTATGGTGAGCCCAAACCATATAATATAGAAAAGAGTCTAGAAAAAAAGGCGTGGGTGTTAAATAAATTTTGACTTCCTCTTGCTCAGAAAATGCCAGAGTCCTGTAAAGGTCCTTAATGTGACTGGCACAGCCCTTCATAGCTAAGTAATGCCAGCCCTGGCCAAGCCAGATTTCTCATGTGTCTGGAAACAAAAAATGTGAGCTGTACATCGGCATGGCCCACTGAAAACGGGTTCTGACTCACTTCCTCTCTTTTGCCAGGACAAGTTTTTTTTTCTTTATTCTGTTTTTGCAAACAGGGTATACCAGGTAAAAAAATATTTTGTAGGAAGGTTATTTTAGAAAACCCATCACATGACCGCAAGTATAGCCAGTGAAGCTCTCCTCTTCGTGGTTAGTTTTCTTCCATTCTGTCTTTTGGTATCTTTTACACCAAAGGTAAAGGGCCCAGCGGTGCCCTATTATTTGTTTTTATCCATGACATTCAGCACCTCATCCAGAAAGGAGGGCCCGAGATCAAGCTGCAGGGACAGGAGGGAACCCGTGAGGTCAGAGAGGGACTCCTCTGATTTAGTCTTTTCCTTGGCGAGCTCGCAAGGGGCGGGATGGTCAAACATGTCCTCCGCCGCCCAGTCGGGGTACTGTTCGGAGAGGCTGGAGGAGTGGCTGTCCCTCCCCTGGCTGGACTGCGATGCGGACCCGCTCGACCCCCACGAGACGTCCCCCTGGTGGCCCGTCCCGTTCTCCAACACACTGCTCTTCTCCGGAAGCTTCTCCTCCATGACCGGCTCACAGCTAAGCCGGGGCAGCTTTCCCGGCCCAAAGGACTCCTGCTTGGAGCTGAACGTCACCGGGGACAACAAGGGCAACATGAGGGCTTGGGACCCTCCGATGGTCGGGAGCGAGATGGCGTTTTTGAGCACCGGTGAGGGCGTTTCTGTGAACATGGAGTCGGAGGTGCTGTTGGCCCGGAAGAACTCATTCTGCCCGGGGAACTGGCCCATGTGTGCTTTCTCCTGGTTTCCGGGTAGAAGCTCATAGTTGCCCTGGAGGAAGGAAATATCTCCGAAGACGTCGTGCTGGCCCTCCTTGCCGATGTGAATGGTGTGGCGGAAGTCTCCGAGGGGCGGACTGATCATATCGGGAGACAAGATGTCCCTCAGTTTAAATTTCTTTCCTTTCTTGTTATTGGCAGCTTTCAGGTAAATTGGGGTTTTGGCTGGCATTTTGGAGTTTGAGAATGTCGATTTTGCAAAAGGGAAAGAGGGCCACTTTCTTCACGGATGTTAGAAGTTTCCCAATATCCTTTTGGATAGGTACTGTCACATCATTTTTTCCCAAATAGCTCCAGAAATGGCTCTGAAACAAGGAAGCTAAGAGGCCTTCCTGGACACAAGCAGGCCTTTCTGGAGAGCCACTCACATCCTCAACCACTTCCACAGCAGGGAGAAACCTGGAAGAGAAACCAAAGCAGGTTAAAACTGGCTGCCCCTTCAGGGGTCCCTTGGGCTTCCCTGGTGGCTCAGATAGTAAAGAATCTGCCAGCAATGCAGACCTGGGTTCGATCCCTGGGGTGGGAAGATCCTCTGGAGAAGGGAACAGCTACCCACTCCAGTATTGTTGCCTGAAGAATTCCACGGACAGAGGAGCCTGGTGGGCTACAGTCCATGGAGATCACAGTTGGATACAACTTAGTGACTAACACACACAGGGATCACATGGGCCTGACTTTTTCACAAGAGCCTGTAAATAATGGAGGACTTCAGTTCCCATTTGAAGTCAAGCTTTATTATGTTTCCCTCCATTAAGTAGGATTAAAAACTTTAATCCTAACAAGGGTCCACTCATCTTAGTCTTACTTCAGGGTAAAAAAAGAAAAAATGGAGAGAAAGAGATAAAAAAACCCAAGCATATGATATTAGCACTTTTACAACATGATAATGGACACAAATTTTCTGAATATTTTTAAGATTTAAGTCCTTTTCCTCTAAGCTGTCAGCACATGACCAGAGTGACTGCAGCTCCTTAGACACAACTGAATTTAAGATATATTTTCTCTTGTGCTTTGATGTTCACACCAGCGAGGCTATTTTGTTTTTGATGGACTTTAATATATAAATAAAATCAATGCAATGCAATGAAGTCCCATAAGGAGCTGGAACTATCATTTACTAAATGACAGTGATGCTAGTGTCTAAAAAAATGCATTCTTACAGATAAGAAAACTGAGATTTGGGAGTCAACAAAACAAAACAGGCTTGCTCAGTAACATACAGTCATTATGGAAGTTGGAGCTAGAATCAACTTGGGGTAGAGAGAATAGGGCTAGCAAAAAATTTAGGATTTGGAAGCATTCTGAAACAGAAAAGAACATAACTGCTTCTTTTCAAAAAGAAAAAAGTGGGATCCTATATCACTCACAAGTGGTCTTCACTTGTGAGTACTTTTGAAACATTTGCTGATAAGCTTGTATCCTTTCCCTATATTAGGCAAGGTTCCAAGTAGCCCCAGTGAGTTGCTGCCTAGTGTTGATGCCTTTGTATTAATAGGCGGAACCTGTGACTTGATTCCAAGCAAAGTAATGAGATATCACAACCCTGATTAGGTTACATTATAAAAGATACTATCTTACACACTGGAGGGAGACTCCCTTATTGGTTTTGAAAAAATAGGCCACTATACTGAGAGGGCATATGGAAGTGAATTCTGCCATTAACCCGAGGGAACCTGGAATTGGTCTTTCCCCAGTTGAGCCTTGAATTAGACCACAACTCCAGCCCCTGGTTTACAGCCTGGTGTAACTATGCATCTAAGCCCCGTCTGCACTCCTGATCCGCAGACACTGGGAGACAATACAAGGGTAGGACTGTAAGCCACCACGTTTATAATCTACCACCACACATGTAGAAAACTAACACACCCTCCCTGCCCATGCTGTATGATACAGTTAGAAGTGATAGGCTGCAAGAAGGTTTGGGGGCTCTCATCTTACAGATGAGAACCTCTTCATCTCTTGAAAAGAATCCTTCAAATCTTCAGTCACATCAGCTGACCTGGAGAAGCTAAAACCCTCCCCACTGTGGGAATTCCTGAAATGGCTCTGCTGTGACTTCTTCCACTGGGCTCTCTCCTTATCCACAGAGCAAATAAATAATCCTCCAAGGGTTGGGTTAGATGGTGGCTTGAGGGGAGCTACATTTGCTTTGTAGCAGCTGGAGGCCATCTGCATCTGTTCCATACCCCATATTTCTTTCCTTTCAGCACAAGTTTTAAATTCATCTGCCTGTGGCAGGTGGTGAGAACTGTGCTCCAGTACCCACTGGCAAGGTAACAACTGACTCTGGGAAGTGGCAGGCACACAGGCCTGAGAAGGCAGGGAAGGATGAGCTGGCAAGACACCCCCTCCCCCACCCCCCGCCCCTGGCACTGGGAGTGGGGATGAGGCCGAGGTGGTATGAGGGTTTGCACTAGAACAGGCTACCCTGGAAGCTGCCAGAAAAGACCATACACTCTCTGGAGGAGCCTGGCAGGTCTGCCTTCCCACTTTAGATTCGGAAGGCATGGAGATACTATGTTATGAAAAGAGATGCTTGATACCAAGCAAGTAAATGGGGAACCCTGCACAGGAAGATATGCTTATGGGTCTGTCATTCTCATAGTTTCAACTCTAATTTGGGTCTTGTAATCGTAACTAAAGGGGAAGACCTGGGTCTTTCTGCTAAAACATCACAACACCCTTCCCCTCTAAGTGCACAACAGCCCAGAGTCCCTGCCATCCTGGGAGGCTGGCACTGCCTCCCTGCCCCTCTGGGCACAATGCAGTGACCACCTGCAGAAGCAGCAGGGGCACTCGGGCCACAGAAGGTAGAGGGCAGCCCTGAACAACAGCTGCCCACCGGAGCCGTGTCCTCAGCAACACAGCCAGGACAGCAGCTGCCATGGAAAGATACAGTGTGTCCACAACTGCGGGGCAAGCGAGGGCGAGGGCTGGCTGCGTGTGGTCAGCTGGTGGGGCAAGCGAGGGCGAGGGCTGGCTGCGTGTGGTCAGCTGGTGGGGCAAGCGAGGGCGAGGGCTGGCTGCGTGTGGTCAGCTGGTGGAGCCAGGATTATGCAAGGCCGGAACAGGCATGGCATTCATTTCAGATTCTTTAGAAAAACAAAAATATCATGAAGATGCAGCCAGCCTGCTTCTTGGTCACTCTGACTGGATCACTCACATTCACCCTTTACCTGTACAGTGACTGGGGATGTTGGGAGCAAACGTGAGAAAAGGTAAAGTGTACTCCTGCTATACCTGCAAGGCTCAGTGAGGAACGCCCAGTCCTCAGTCCCTGCTTGGCCATGGCCACGGCCCTTCGGCAGAGGCTTGCCTGGTCTGGTAGAAGCTGGATTTTATGTTAGTGGACTGCGTGCAAAGATGGGAGAAAAGAACCAAAAAATAGAGAAAAAATAAGAAAAGAATTGGTGAGTAGAGGCTAGATAAGCTGCAGGCAGTAGATTCTCCAGAGTGGGAAAAGAGAGGAGATACCTTAAAAGGCGCTTTTCTTTCTGCAAATATTTACATCAGTTTTACTGCATGACAGGGCTGGAGGCTTGTAGGACTTTGCAAAGAATTGGTACTGAATTTCTACTGTGTGCCAGGGTGAGGAGCTCCCCAATTCACTGAAAGTTTGGGTGAAAAAAAGAAAAAAATTTGGTACAAAAATGTCAGTTTTATAACTTCAGATGAGTTTGTTTGTGATATGATGCTGGGGAAATATCTGAGCACTCAGACCCATCTGCCTGTTGTATCTGTTATCTTTCCTCTCCCAGCGCAGGGGCAACCATGCTTGATCCCAGGAGAGACCATCCAATATCCTGACTCTGTCCTGACCGCTTGCTCTCCTCCTTTCTCAACGTTCCTGGGCCCCTTGGCTCATCAGTCAATGGACAGCCATGCCTCAGGCCGACTGCTCTGCATCTTCTCTGCACTCACTAAAGCGGGAAACGACAAGGCAGTTTCTTCATAGCGAACAAAGTATCTGGTCCTGGACCGGGTATGTGTGTGTCTCCTGGGAACCACCAACACTTCCTATGACAGGAAATGTTTGAGAGTGTCTCACTGTGTCAGGCGCTGCTCCAGCCTTTGATGTGTTCCAGGTCACTGACAAGAACCCATGTCAACATCCCCATTTTACTGACAAAGCACTGAGGCACAGGTTGTGCCAGGTGGCATGGCTCCCAGGCACTAAGCCGAGCGGCTAGGCTTATTCCACTCAATTCCAGCCATAGAGGTCTTGACATTTAAGCAGCACGCTCCCTGGGAATTCAGTCAGTGATTGAATTCCAAAATTTAAAGGGGGTGCCTTCCAAAACCTGTTTAAGATATAATAACGTGATAACACGCTGGGCTAATAAGAGTAGGGAAGCACACACTGGTCCAACCCCAGTGGAAGACGGTTATCTATGAAAACTACCTAACACATGCCTTTGACCCCAGAATTCCACTTACATAGGTTTATCCAATTTATGTATATGGCAACTACAGAAATAATATCATATACAAAGCTGCCACTCCAGCATAGTTTATAGCAGCCAAGAGTTATAAACAACTGCAGATTTCCTGATGGTCCAGTGGTTAGGGCACAGAGCTTTCCCTGACGAGGGCCTGGGTTCAATTGCTGGTTGGGGAACGAAGACCCCACCAGCTACACTGTGTAGACAAGATTTTTAAAAAAGGAATAAAAAAAAAAAGAGTTGGAAACAACTTAATTGTCCACCTTTAGAGGATTGATTCTACAAGTTAAGGTACATCCATACAAATGAGTATTACATGGTCTACAAAAGGACAAAGCAGCTCCTGATATGTTGATATAGAAAGAGCTTCAAAGATGTGTGTCTTCAAAGTAAAAAGAGATTGGTGCCAAAGTGCACAAATAACATCTGTCCCGGCTTGTGAGTGCCCAAAGGGAGAGAAAGTAGGTGGAAGGGGATAAGGGTAGAAGAGAAACTTTTCACTGTATATCCTTTCATGATCTTGGATTTTTGAACCACACAAGTGAATGAGCTATTTAAAACAACAACAACAAAAAATAAGTAGAGGGCTGTTTCAGGCTCAGACTGCACTTTCCTGCAGGGACAATTTTATACACAGGTCCTGAAAAGTCTACCCAACCTGTAAGTTATTGATCGTAATGCAAACATGATTATGGGAAATGGGCTCAAAAGCCAAAGTCTGCAGGGGAAATCCATGTATCTACAACGACCTCACCAGAGGGCTGAGCCTCATCTTGTCAATGGGACAGAGCACTCCTTTCTGTGTTAATTAGAGCTTCACTAAGAGATGCCCCCAGGACATATTTGCAGAATGGAAGAGGTCTTAGAAGAGAAGGGTTTTCATCAGAAGGAAGCGAGAAGAGGAAGCCAGGACGCGGGGGAAAGGGTGGGTACATGGAAGGCAGCATGGGAAGGTGGAGGTGCTGGGGCTCAGGGGTACAGCTCCTTGTCTTGAGAGGTGGGAGCCACACAGATGGACAGCTTCTTATGGTGGAATAACACAAAATCCTGTCCCTCCTCTCCATTTCTGAAAAGGAGACGGGCTCCAGAAGGGTGACCCACGTGGCAGCAGACAGAACAAGGGAGGAATCAGAGGGAGAGCCTCTGAGTCGGGGACACCCAAGAGGAGAAAGTGTGAGGAGAGGAGAGGGAGAACTGATCCAGACGGGCTCCTAGGCCTGACTAGAGCTGGAAGGGAGGCCTCCTGGGTGCTCCATGCGCCAAATGAAAAGCATCAGAACTCTACCGCCATCACTAGCCCTCCACACTCAGGGCTCTCCTGCTGGCCAGCTTTTCTGCACTGCTATCATTCCGCCACTCCCACTGTCTTTGAAAGAGGGAAAGGAAGGGATGAAGGACTAGAGAGAGAAAGGAAGGAAAGAAAGAAAATGAGAGAGAAACCAACCATCCTATGTGTAGACCTTTCTCAAAACTCTCCCCTTGACCCTGAAATCTGAACCCTCCAAGATTACTAATCTCTTTCTCTGGGAGTTTTTGGATCATGTTTGCTCCGCTACCACCCCACCCCCGGCCCCCCACTTCCCCAGATGACACTTGACATAGTATTCATCTGGGAAATTAGATTCCTCTGAAGTCAAAGGCTCTAGGTCCTGGGCACTGGAGAGGATCGATATGCCAACAAAAGGGTTCAGCTCTTCAGTCACTGCCTGTCACTCTGTCAAGGTTAGAGAGGGCAGATGGGTGGGGATGCGTGGGCGAGGAGTCCAGCTGCAAGGAAGGGCGCAGGTCCCCACTCTCAGGAATTTGGGAGAAGCTTAAGGGTTCCAAGGCACAAAAGGACTCAAGAGGAAGTTGAAGAAACGGTTTTGATAAGAAGGGCAGAGTGTCAGGTGGTCATTCCGATACCAGGCTAGACAATTCCAGTTTCTCACATGTGACGGACTTAAGCATAGGTGAGTGTTAATAAGAGAAATCAACACAGCAATAATAATTCCATGAAGAAAGAAAAGTGGCCCCCTTTTGCTTCATGTCTTTATCATCTTTTTGGTAACGAGAATGATGCTAAGAAGACTAAAACAGGAGGTGGGAGAAAAGCAAAGGGTTATGAAGAAGTTACACCCTGAAAAATCACTCCCTAGATGACCAGAGCTGGCAGTACTGGCAAGTCACAGGGCTCTGAAAAGAACAAAGGGGTTGGGATTTTTTAAAAGTCCATTTATTTTAAGAAAGGAATGTGTGGCTTGTCTGCTAATTGTTTTTAGATTAATTCTTAGGGGAGAGAGAGGGTAAAAAAATTTCTTGCATCCTGCACAATAGGTTGTTAATCTAAAACACAAATGCATGAAACAGGGCAGGTGGGGGTGAGGGGTGTGTACGTGTGTCTGTCCTGAGGGACCTGTGGGCCTTTTCCTTTCTTCGACTTGGGGAAGTGAGTCTGTGCTGGACTTCCTCTTTCTTGCTTGTTGTCACATCCGTGAAGGACCCCCCAGCTTCTGCTCACTTTTCACTTTGTCTCAGTGTAGAATCAGCAGGCCCTTCCTCCCAGCTCCTAGATGCTGCACCACTGCAACTTCTGGGCCCCAAACAAAAATGCTCAGTTATTCCTCATTTGTGCCTGAATCCACAGTCCCAGGGAAGGATGTTAACTCAGCCAAGAACATGCTACCCCTTCCCCACCCACCACTGTCTTTGGGGTATTTCTTTCCGCTGCTAACACAGGGAAACACAAGGGAGAAAATGCCCTGATAAGCCCTGGAAAAGTGTATTTCACCCTGGGCTCCACACTTGAAAGGGATAAAGGTGACTTGGAACATGTTCCCACATGTTCCCAGGAGCCAAGTCGGGAGACGACAAGACTCAGGACACGTGAGAAGCTAGAATGGAGCAGCTTGAAGAAAACTCAAATACAGAGGGAAAAGGAATCCTTAGGGATCTGAAGGATTCATTTAGCTGTAATGGAAAAGGGATTAACTTGTTATGCAAGGCCCTAGGGATACAAAGGCAGAAGCTAAAGGGAAACAGATTTTGGATCCTCTAAGGGAGAACCCGGGGTTCTGGAAAGATGGAATGGGTTGCCATGGTGGGAGGCGCGGTGTACTGAGCATGTGCCAAGGCTGTCACAGAGCCTCCGATGTGCCCAGCGGGTGGGGTCTCGTCCCTGTTCATTCTGAGTCCCCTACAAGGGAAAACCATCGCTGCTCACTTCCTTATGGCCTCACTTCACACTAACCTGTAAAAAAAAGCACTCACAGACTTCCTGGAAGACTTTCCATTTGAAGACGGCAGTTATTACTAATATAGGGACGACAACCTCCTGTATCAGAAATACTTAAGTATCACTGCAATGAGGGCCTCTGCAGGAGCGCTTCCCTGGACCAAAGTGAAGTCGCCCAGTTGTGCCCGACTCTTTGTGACCCCGTGGACTGTAGGCCACCAGGCTCCTCCATCCATGGGATTCTCCAGGCAAGAGTACTGGAGTGAGTTGCCATTTCCTTCTCCCAGGGATCTTCCCGACCCAGGGATCGAACCTAGGTCTCCTGCATTGCAGGCAGACGCTTTAACCTCTGAGCCACCAGGGACCAAAGAATTTTAAAGTTGGAGGAGAGAAAAAAGGATACTGTTAGAGATTCAACACTGAACTTACATGAAAACCTAAGACAGAAGTAAATGTAACAGGANCCGACCCAGGGATCGAACCTAGGTCTCCTGCATTGCAGGCAGACGCTTTAACCTCTGAGCCACCAGGGACCAAAGAATTTTAAAGTTGGAGGAGAGAAAAAAGGATACTGTTAGAGATTCAACACTGAACTTACATGAAAACCTAAGACAGAAGTAAATGTAACAGGAGAATACCCTGGTAAATGGCATCCTGGAGGGATGCTTTCCATATTTTTAGTCTGTTTTACTCCACCCACAAGAAGATAAGAAGATGCCTTTTTTATTTTTAGATTCTTTTCCTCTCCCCATATTATCTGAACCTGAGGATATGGCTATATGCTGCAAGGCTATAAGATGCCATTAGCTCAGTTCCCAGCCGCCTGGCTGTCATGCAAATGAACTCATAGCCAGACTGAGCAGACAGCATTTTATAGACCCACTCAGAAAGTCTATGCTACATCTCAACCCTCAATTATTTATAAATGGACTTCTCCTTTATGATTCAGCTACAGCTTGTATTTATTTTTCTTTTACAACTCCGATTATACAGAGACCCACAAATACCATACGGGAGACTCACCACTAATGTGCGTACACGCCTCACGTTTATAGGATCTAATTGTACTGTTTGAAAGGGTTTTTAGAAGCAAAATTGGAAGACAGAACATCCACCCTAAAAGTACGGACCCTGCACTTTAGAAGAGAGGCCATTACGCCCTTTCTCCCTATGAAAATGAGTTATTGGGGAGGACCTGAGGCAGACCTGGATCCCTGGCAGTTATAACGAGAGAGGGGAAGGGTCTGGCTCATTTATCATGACTAGTTTTACAGGGGACTCAGCCTCAGGGCTGGTCACAAGGACCAAGGCAGACGCTCTAGCTGGTGGATTTGAAGCAAATGGGAAGATTCCCATCAGTTGCTTCCATGCTTCTAGAACGAATGGATCCGAGTTGGTTTGTGAAGCTGCAAGGACAAAATCAATACAGGTTGAGAACCTCACCCTTAAGTGTTCAGCAATGTTCAGCCAGGAACTGGCTCGAATCTGTAGACTCAGCTCAAGTTAAGCAACTAGTAAAGCTGCTCACTAAAAAACAAAACAAAACCCCAAACCACTAATATTAAAGTCAGCAATTACTCTACGAAAACTCCAGAAATAGGAATATCAAATGTTCCAAACAGGTTTGACAAGTGTCCAGAAATTCAGACTGTGATCATTTCACTCATACTACATAAGTCATGGTTCTCTTCATCCTGTCTTCATAGCACATCCTCTAAGTTAGGTCCCTTGACTACCTTGACTATTTCCCTAATGGGGTGAGGGAACAGATAGGGATTTCCATGCTACCCTCCCATCCTGCTAGGGCCCTTGACAATCATCCACAGTCACTGGATGGACTGAAACTTGGTTTCTCTGCATCACACCAGCAGTGGGTATATTTGGAGCCTAGTGGAGAGGCAGGATGGTGTGCTGGTCGGGGCTTCTGGAATCTGACCACTTGGCTTGAAATTTCTCATCTTCCTAGCTCTCCAGCCTCGGTTTCCTCATCTGTGAAATGGAGGTAACGCTGCTTTGTAGGCCCTGTAGGGGGAGAGTTGGGGGAACGTGGGCTTCCCAGGTGGTGCTGGGGATAAAGGATCTGCCTGCCAATGCAGGAGATGCAAGCAACCTGGGTTCAATCCCTGGGTCGGGAAGATCCCAGGAGGAGGGAATGGCAACCCACTCCAGTATNAGGCCCTGTAGGGGGAGAGTTGGGGGAACGTGGGCTTCCCAGGTGGTGCTGGGGATAAAGGATCTGCCTGCCAATGCAGGAGATGCAAGCAACCTGGGTTCAATCCCTGGGTCGGGAAGATCCCAGGAGGAGGGAATGGCAACCCACTCCAGTATACTTGCCTCGAGAATTCCCAATGGCAGTGGCCAGTGCATGCATACCCACTTCCACTGCAAACTCCACTCTGTTATTTGTACATAAATATCTGTACACAAATATTTGTTGAATGCATAAATGAATATCCCTTTTGAGAAGGGTTAGCACTTTTCTATGAGCGTGAGCTGGGTCTTAATTCATTCCTTTTTCTCTCCCACAACACGTGGCACACAAGTAAAATAATGAAGAAGTGTTATTTAAATCCCTAAGCCCTGCTAGGCCTTCCATGATGAGAGATAGTTGCTTTGTGCTTAGGAACCATTCCCCTGTCCAAGTTTGCAAGAAAGTATAACATGTGAAATGCTGAGTCCTCTGAAATTGTACATGTGAACAGCAATGGCTCAAGCGCATGCTGTGGGCCAGGCAGGTGAGTATTAGAACACACTTCTTAGGAACCAGGGTTAGATCAGACCTGTGTCTTAGGCCTATCACCCAAAACGTGGAGGAGCTAGGATTTCAGCTATGGCTGAACTCCGCAGTCTGTGCTTCTAACCGCCACGGACCTGAAAACTAACGTGAGGACCTCCAAGGAAATGGGTTGAGAATGGGAATGGCTGTTCCAGGCCATCTGTCCTGCAGTCCAGCAGCACTAAGGGGAAATGATACACTATGATCTCAACATCAACAAGAGTCGGAGATAATAATCTGACCTTGTCATTAACTAAGAATGAGTAAAATGTTCCCAGACACCAGCCTCCCCAACTCACTAGGAATCTTCACTCTTTTTGTCCACGTCAAAGAGAATCTCAAATGGGATTTGACTTCATGTGAAAGAAACACCAAAATATTAAAATTCTGAGGTAATAAAAGCCCCCTGAGTCTCGAGGAGAAAAACAAAATATCCTGTTCTGAGAAAAAAACATTAAGTGCCATTAATTTTTTTTTTCCCAGAGGAAACACGTGCATCATGGCTGTGCACCGGGGGGCCCTGTACACCCACAGGCTTTCATCGGGACAATGGCTCCCTTCCCTTGCTATTGACACTTCACTTCCCTCTTGACTTTCTGAAACCAAGAACCCTGTGTTTCTTACGTGAATTGTCCTCCCACCTCCTTACCATCAACCACTATTCATAACATCCTCCAAGACCTGCTTCAGTCACTTCCTTCCTGCAGGAATTCTCAAACTCACCTCACGCAATCTAGGCTCATTACTGCCTTACTTGGAGGTTTTCTCAGGGCTCCTAGAGAGCTGATATTTGCTTTCTTTCCTGTTTCCAGAATTTACGATTTTTTACCTGGTATCTCCGGGTAAGGAGTAAGCGCCATAATAAGGTAGGCAAAAGTGGCATTAACAAAAAGTGCTGCTATGATAACAATCTCCTCTTTATGTTGGATCACTTACAGAGCCTCCTCTTGGGCTGTGAACACAGGAGGCCCTTATAACTTACTGAATAAGCACTTTTAGTTTTCCCTATGGTCAGCCCTTGGATCAAGGGTCTGCAAATTATGACAGGTGAGTCAAAGTCAGCCCTGTACCTGTTTCTGTAAATAGAGCTTTACTGGAACAACACCAGTGCCCCTTCTTTTATGTACTATCTTCAGTTCAGTTGAAGGTGATTCTGTGGCCCACCCCTGGACATTTGGCAGTATCTAGATGTATTTGTAGAGGTGGTGGTGCTGCTGGCATTTTTGTGGACAGAAGTCAGAAACACTGTACAATGCACAGGACAGCCCCCCATAACAAAACACTATCTGCCCCCAATTCTCCGTAGTGCTGAGGTTTGGAAACCCTGGGAGAGCTGCTTTCCAACGACAAGGTCAGAGTTGAGTAGTGTGACAGACTCTATGTGTCTGATGCTTTATGGGAAAAGCTGGAACCCATGCCTTAGACATTGGCGTTTTCACAGGGTCGGACAGTGGTGGTCCATCCACCAACTCTCAACAGTCCCCTTGCAGTCACACCCCTGTCCTCAGCTTCAACCACCACCTCTAATGCTAACTTCCAAATTGGAGTCTTCAGCCCACACATGCCTCAGTCTAGACCAGTGTGGGTCTGTGCACCAGGGTCAGTCCATGATGAGATATGGAAAGAAATTGAAAGAGAGCTTGTAGAAACTTTCCCACATAATCAAGCATGCAGATCAGTGGATTTTTCTCATTGGTCAGACTCTTGGCATGTTGAGAGGGGGTATCCTCAGGTTTGCACAGAAGCTGGGTGTGGTCCAAGCAACTACTCGATGTGGCTGCTATCAGTGTACAATGGACTGGAAACTGAAATAAACAAAATGCTAAAAATCACTGGTCCTTCACAGAAAGAAGCACTGGACTTTTCTCCTCTAGTCTTTTAGACTTTACTTTGCTTCCCTCAGGTACTTCCTATTTAACTTATCCCTGATGGAATATGCCATCTCTCCTCCTCTTGTTGGCCCTCAGCTTTCACCTCCTATACTTTTCCCTTTTGGTAAGTGGCAGGAAGTCACCAAGATCCAAAATCCAGTTGTCACCCAGGATTCCTCTCCATGTCTCATTCTCATCAAGTCCTATTCTCTCACTTTGTCCATCCTCTTTACTTCTAGCCCTTGAGATCTCTCTCCTAAACAAGGGCACTGGCCTCCCTACCTGTCTCACTGTCATCAACCTCATCTCCTCCCACTTTATCTTTCAATATCTATCAGAATGAGGCATCTAGAATGCTCCCTTAACCTTGGGTGGCAAGCCTACCCTTAAAGCCTAGAGATAAGATAGCAGGAGAAGCCCACTTTTGCGAACAGGGTCTCACACAACCCTGCAGCTACAAGTCCAGCCAGATCCCATGGTCCACACTATCTTGTTTATATCTCAACCTACCAGCTGTCATTGGGCTTCCCTCGTAGCTCAGTTGGTAAAGAGTCTGCCTGAAATGCAGGACCCCCAGGTTCTATTCCTGGGTTGGGAAGATCCCCTGGAGAAAGGAAATGGTAACCCACTTCAGTATTCTTGCCTGGAGAATGCCACAGGCAGAGGAGCCTGACAGGCTACAGTCCATGGGCTCACAAGAGTCAGACGTGACTTAGCAACTCAACTACCCCACCAGCTCTCATACTATACTGCAGTTACTACTGTCTGCTCCGCGAGGCTGCCTTCTCCTAGGGGGAGAACTATAATTCATAGCTGGTCCTGAACAAGTGTTTGTTGAATGAACAAATGAGAAAGCTTGAGATTGCCCTGACTTTTTTCCTCTTTAACCCTACCTGTCTTACTGAAAATGCAAGCTGAGTCTTTCTGTGACTCCTACAAGAAAGAGAGAAAACCACGGAGCAAGGAGCTGTCATCTATTTTCTTGTGGCAGAGTTTCTTTCATTTCTCCTTTCTCTATCCATGCAGGGTAAGACTTTAACAGCTTATCAATGCAAGCCACAGTTAATTCTACAGGCTCATACAAGATCTTTGGGATTAAGGCAAAGAATATTTGTTGACATGATGTTTCAAAAGGAAATGACTTCCATCCACCACTACCATGTGCAAACAGAGAGACAGGCAAGACTCTAGAAAAATTTGACAATACATTTCCCGGGAATGCAGACTGACTAGTTACATTTAAGTCAATCTTATAGAATGAGGCCTACGAGAAACAATGGGCTTGCATGCTGACCTCTCCTTTCAAAATGAAATGGATTAAAGGGGAACTTGGATTTTTTAAAAGACCTTGCTCCTTGGAAGAAAAGTTATGAACAACCTAGACAGCATATTAAAAAGCAGAGACATTACTTTGCCAACAAAGGTCCGTCTAGTCAAAGCTATGGTTTTTCCAGTAGTCATGTATGGATGTGAGAGCTGGACCATAAAGAAAGCTGAGCACTGAAGAATTGATGCTTTTGAACTGTGGTGTTGGAGAAGACTCCTGAGAGTCCCTTGGATTGCAAGGAGATCCAACCAGTCCATCCTAAAGGAAATCAACCCTGAATATTCATTGAAAGGACTGATGCTGAAACTGAAACTCCAATACTTTGGTACCTGATGCAAAGAACTGACTCAATGGAAAAGACCCTGATGCTGGAAAAGACTGAAGGTGGGAGAAGGGGATGACAGAGGATGAGATGGTTAGATAGCATCACCGACTCTATGGACATGTGTTTGAGTAGACTCTGGGAGTTGGTGATGGACAGGGAGGCATGGGGTCGCAGAGTCAGACACAACTCAGCCACTGAACTGAACTGGATTTTTTAGCCCAATATATGTAGGGGAACCTGTGAGAAGCTCTAATGCATACTCTATAGAAAAGGATTGTTTTGAATATTAAGGTGTCACTAGCACAGATCATGTACTTAAAAAACATATCATTAAATCAACACTTGGGCAAGCAAAATGGTAGAAAGAACTCTCACTGCTATTCTAGGCCTTAGGGGAGGAAAGAAACTTTGAGCTAAAGCTATAGGATTCTTATAAAATGCCAGACCATACAGGGGCCAGTTACCTCCTGTGTAAATGGGGATTGTCACCCCAAACCCATCTATCTCTCGTGATTCTAAGAGCTAAGTATGAGAATCTTTTTAATTGACAATCTTCATAGAGTATTATGCAAGCACAAAGCATCTTCATTTCGAATGAAAAACCAGAACATCTACTGAAATGTAATATGAAGGAGGGGAACCATTCTAATTGTCCAAATAATCAGTCCATTTTCTCCTTAAATGTTGTCTGCAGCAGTCACCAATGTATGATTGCAGATGGGGCTAAAATCATTTGTGTCTGCCCTGTGCACAAGCTCCACAGTTGGAAAGGATTCTTATTTCAAGCATTGTTGTTGAGTTGCTAAGGCGTGTCCAACTCTTCGCGACCCCATGGACTGCAGCATAACAGGCTTCCCTGTCCTTCACCATCTCCTGGGTTTGCTCAAACTAATGTCCAAGCTAAAATCATTTGTGTCTGCCCTGTGCACAAGCTCCACAGTTGGAAAGGATTCTTATTTCAAGCATTGTTGTTGAGTTGCTAAGGCGTGTCCAACTCTTCGCGACCCCATGGACTGCAGCATAACAGGCTTCCCTGTCCTTCACCATCTCCTGGGTTTGCTCAAACTAATGTCCAGAGTCAGTGATGCCATCCAAACATCTCATCCTCTGTCGTCCCCTTCTCCTCTTGCCCTCAATCTTTCCCAGCATCAGGGTATTTTCCATTGTGTTGGCTTGTCCCATGAGGTGGCCACAGTATTGGAGCTTCAGCTTCAGCCATCAGTCTTTCCAATGAATATTCAGGGTTGATTTCCTTTAGGATTGATTGGTTGGATCTCCTTGCAGTCCAAGTGACTCTCGAGTTTTCTTTAGCACCACAATTTGAAAGCATCAATTCTTCAGTCTCAGCCTTCTTTAAGGTCCAACTCTCACAACCACACATGACTACTGGAAAAACCATAGCTTTGACTAGATGGACCTTTGTTGGCAGAGTAATGTCTCTGCTTTTTAATATGCTGTCTCGGTTTGTCATCACTTTTCTTCCAAGGGACAAGTGTCTTTTAATTTCAGCTTAATTAGAGAGTAATTCTGTCAACAGGACAGGAAGCTAACTTCTATACATACACATGTATTCTTTATCTCCATGTGCAATTCTTCCAGCCTTGAGAACAAGTGGGACTTCTGTGAGTTAGGAAAATTACTGCCATTTATTGGTCAGATAAGGAAAAATTTAAGGGCATACAGTTATTTTCTTTAAATATTTGGTGAGCTATCAGGTGAGAGGAAACCAGTACCATCCCTTGAAAAGAATTAGGTGTGTGATTAGGGTTCAAGGAAAGGGCAGGTGGGGCTGGATAGGAGGAAGAAGTCTAACCAACTTGAGTTAATCAGCTTGAAGAATGAGAGAGGCCCATCAGGGGAAGTTTTCCAGCTGAGTCTGAGACTGGTAACGATTCCAGAGGGGAGGGAGAAGGAGAGCATTCCTGCACTGGGAGAGGAGTTAGCAGAGATACCTGTGAGTCTCATTTCAAGCAGCAGCCCCTGGTATGTGCGTGTAGACTTCATATATACACAGATAGGTGTTAGAATCGTAGATCTGTGTTTGAAGTTTATTTATATTTAATAAAGAAAATGAATGTTAGAGTTCTGTGATTCTGTATGTTTGCAGAAACATCTAGCTTCTAGGGAATTTTAAGGAAAACATGTTTTTTTTTTTTTTAATGAAGTTAAGACTACCCTTAGAATTAAAATATTTTTTACTAGCTTGTAGCATTTTCATTATCTTTTCTCATCTTTCCTCACATTAAGTTAAGGGTACAAGGCAATGCCAGTGCCTTTCTCTGCAAGCCTCAGCTTGCGCATCTGTGGAGTGGAGCTACTGAGAGAGACAAACACATAAAATGCTTGACAAAGTCCTGTGAGGCAATGAACTTACAATCAATGGGAGATATAGTTATTGTTATTAATTATCCAAAAACCTAGAGCTGCATAAGGAACAAGACGAGCTGAAAGTTCACCATCAGAATTTTTTCCCAACTTTACTCGGGACCTGTCTACCCAAACTGACTGTTTTAAATAATGTGAAACCCGAAATGGTCTGGTTTCAAGTATAGTCATTCCCCAGTATCTGTCCAGTGTTAGTTTTAGGACATCCCATGGATACCAAAATCCAGATGTTCAAGCCTCTTATGTAAAATGGCATAGTATTTGCATCTAACCTATGCACAGCCTCCCCATACCCTTTATGTCTTCTCTAGATACTTATCACGCCCAATACAAGGTCAGTAGTTGCTAGCACATGGCAAATTCAGGTTTGCTTTTGGAACTTTTATTTCCCCCCAAAAGTTTTTGATCTGTGGTTGGTTGAGTCCACAGATGCAGAACCCACAGATACAGAGAGCCAACTGTCTTAATTCCTCATTCTGAGACAAAAACTGGAATCGGGAAGATATCACTGCTCTATGCTTCCCTTGTGGCTCAGCTGGTAAAGAATCTGCCTGCAATGCAGGAGACCTGG
The DNA here is from genome assembly GCA_006410675.1 of Oreotragus oreotragus. Classification (NCBI taxonomy): domain Eukaryota; kingdom Metazoa; phylum Chordata; class Mammalia; order Artiodactyla; family Bovidae; genus Oreotragus; species Oreotragus oreotragus. The sequence goes on from SJYX01000341.1 coordinate 18,666, forward strand.
GTTTGATCCCTGGGTTGGGATGATCCCCTGGGGAAGGGAAAGGCTACCCACTCCAATATTCTGCCTGGAGAATTCCATGGACTGTACAGTCCATGGGGTCACAAAGAGTTGGACACGACTGAGCAATTTTCACTTTGACTGCTCCATTCCCCATGCTGCCCCTGAGACAGAGAGCTCAGTGGGCTGGCAGGGGGGCCCTACCTGCCCTGTCAGTTGAGCCCACAGCTTAAGGGCTTCTTTAGGAGGAATACAGAACAAAATCCACTCATGAATGTAACTTCTACTAAACTTATATATGGCCAAAAATCAACCCTCGTTTGGAAGCCATTTCGCTCTGAAGTCATCAGAGGGCAGGAAAAGAGTTTCTAGTTTGGTGCTATGCCATGCACAGCAGGACATGTGGCTTGAGCTGATTCATTCAGCAAGCAGCAGGAATTGGAGAGCCTTCCACTTGCCTCATCCAGTTCCTGGCTAGTGACTCACCTTCTGAAACATTCATTCAACAACAAACATCTACTGAGGACCTACTGAGTGCCAGGCAGTATCCCAGAAACTGAGGCTACAGTGATGACATGCTCACAGAGAGGACATCCCAGTGTGGAGACAGATGATCAGTAAGCATACCAATGATGAATGGCTGATGTAGGCATGGCTGAGCAGTCTAGGTGGGCACTAGGAAACAACACTCATCCTTCCACCCCTGGGGCTGCCCGGCCTGTGCTCTGAGTGGACACATGGTACCGAGCTACCACAATTATACCCAGGCACGAGAAAGCTTCCATGCAGGTTGCAATGGCCCAGCCAAGAAGACTTTGAGGAAGTTCTGGTGGTGGCCTGAATTTCAAAGTACCCTGGATGGGCTAGAGGTGCTTCCTTGGGATCTGAACATTTGGTAGCCTAGGAAGAAATTATTTTACCATGGTCAGACTTAAGGTGGGTAACTGAAAAAGATTTCTGGCTTGGCAACCTCTAAGAGAAAATAACATGAGTAGGACTAGATCGTTCCTTTTTTCATTAACTCCTAGTATAAAAAGGATGAGTGCCAAGCTAAACTAGGTTCAGTCCCTACTTTTATGAAGCCAATATTCTAGGTGGTCACAAGGATCAATAAATGGAAATTTAAACATATTAAGTGTTAAAATAGGAAAAGGTATAAGACACTATGGAAAATGCCTAAGATAAAAGGGGGGAAGAAAAACAGTAATAGGATCACAGCTGTTTAGAGCCAGGAGAGCGCTTGGAGAATTTCAATGGCTTCCTCTACATCCCTCCCCTTCTACATCTTTACAGACATCACTCACCCAGAGATGGGCAAGGATCTGCCTTGTGACACAGCTGGCCAGTCAAGGGCTTAGAACTTCATCTGCTGTGCTAAAGACCAATGGTACACGTGTCTTTTTAAAAAGGTTTAAAAAATAAGTATATAAAGTGGGAAAGAATTCGCATATATTCTGAAATGGCAAAGCCACATTTCACCAAAAAATGTCTTTGCTTGTTTAAAAACTTGTGTGTAGCATAAATGATTATAATGGTTTTGAACAGAAAAGGTCTTTTTCAACCAAACACACAGTCATCTATCACTGGCATGATGTGTCTACAAATATGACCTTCAGGTTGTCATCAGAATGTGATGGATTCCCAAATGTGTAAGCTGTCTAAATAGAGGCCTAACTTTGAAGTTCTCTGCCTTCCACGCTGGCTCAGGCTGCTCTGCACTGGGTCTGTTTTTCAACACAGGGTTTTACATGATTAGTATAATAGTAAGATTGCTATGCTCATAGATGTCGCTAATCCTGGCTCACTGGATTTTAGAAGCTAGAGATGATCTGAAATGCTCCAGTACCAAATGTCTCATCTTAGAGCTGAGAATAAGACCCTGAAAGGTCACAGTTCCACTTGGGTCAGAGGTATGATCAGAATCTATGCTTTCTGATCTCCAGTCCCTCTGTGATTGTCTCCATTTAATTCTGCACGAGTTTTACCAAATAGCAGAATGGCATCTTCTAGTGTGTTCCGGTGGCTCTGTTCCTGTACCCCTGAACAGGCTGGAGGGCAGGCTGTAGCGTGTGGCTTCTGCTTCTGGCTTCATGGTTCCCAGCATGTTTCCTGTTAGACTAGTTCTGCCAGCTGCTCTCTGGGCAAAATGATTTGATAGATACCTCCTCCCTGTGGAGATTCACTGCACACAGTGACATTAAATGCTCTGAAAATTCCTGTACAGCGGGACCTCTATCAGACTGGTTTCCCGAAGAACCACTTTTTGATCCTATTCATGTCTCAGAGTTCACATGATGTAGTGTTATACAGTAACCCACTCTAGTATTCTTGCCCGGAGAATTCCATGGACCGAGGAGCCTGGCAGGTTACAGTCCATGGGGTCACAAAGAGTCAGATACAACTGACCAACACTTTCACTTTTTCTTTTTTCAGTGCTGAATGAGCTAACTGCAGGTGTGTGATCTCTGTGACAGTTTAGTGAAGAATCAAAGGCTAGAAGGTTAATGATGACTTTCTCAAATGTACAAATAAAACCCAAATCACTGAAAATCCAGGTTTTAAAAAAATTAAAATTTGAGATTCTAGGCTTCTATTAATTCATGACTTGATCAAACAAATACTAATTTGAACTCACCAGCCCTTAAACTCACTCATCTGTTCTCTTGGTTATTCAGAAATAGCAAACTTTTTAATATCAATATGATTTGTATTATAACACTGTATGCTTTAATTTTTAAAAATTGCTCCTCCACCAGAGGTACTGTCAAACTCCGTCCTTCACCATGAGACTGGTGAAACTTGGCACTCAAGAAGTGCATCAAGGCCAGAGAAGGCATTTTTTTTCCTAAAGGAAAGAACATGCCTGCCTGCTGCTGTAGGGGCATCAGTATTTGGCTACTGATATTATTTATTCTGGTCTGTGGGATCCATTTTGATTTGTAACCCTGAGAGGATGGGGCATAAGATGGGAAGAAAATGGAGGCAGACAGCCCTAAGGCTACTGCCCTTGGTTTTCAGACAACCTGGATTATTTCAAGCCAAGACATCCTTTCCAGAACCCCTACTTCAGTCTGAGCAGCCTCCCACAGCTAATCACAAGCCCACAGTATCAGAGGCATTGGAGGCCAGGCAGTCTCCTTGGGTTATCCGGGGCACCTCTCTAGGTTTCAAAGGCCTCCTTGCTCTATCTTTCACACCAGAAGCTTATCTGGCAGAGTCTGGGTCATGTGCAGAACTTAGAACTGGAATGAGGCTTGACTTCCTCTAAGAACAGAGCCTTCCTGCTCACCTTACTGGTGGCTCCTGCCTTTTGCTTTAGCTCCCCTTGGAGCAACATCATTATGAAATGTGTATTAAATGTCCATTGAGTGCCAGGCACTGAGGGGTCAGGCAACATAGCTGTGGTCACTGATCTCAAGGAGATGACCATCCGGATCACTTACTGGACCCTGCAATCCCTGACCCTCCAGAACTTTAAAACAAGGACGATTGCCGCACACTAAACTCCAGTTCATGTTTGGGTCCCAAAATCCCTAGTAACACCCTTTGTAAACTAAACGGCTCAGGTTACTGCTAGTAGTAGTCTGAAGCCGGATCCACTGCAGGTGACTATTGACTATACAGTGAGATTCAACCATCTCCAATAAAGAAAGCGATTCAGGGACTTCCTTGGTGGTCCAGTGGCTCAGGTTTCTAATGCAGGGGACCTGAGTTTGATCCCTGGTCAGGTAACTAGATCCTACATGCAGAAAGGATGGTCACACGTGCCACAACTAAGATCCAGTGCAGCCAATTCAATAAATAAAAATATCTTAAAAAATAATAAAAATATAATGATTCATATGGTATTCCCAAAGGCTGGCAATCACTGTCATCTTCCTTGGGGCAGTGGTACAGTGTGCTGCAAAATGAGTTCTCTGCCAGAGGCAAAAAAACCCTTACATCAGAGTCAGATTTAACACTTCTCTGGCCTTTCTCTGGGGGTGAGGGTGAGGTATTCATCTAGGGCAAGGTCAAACAGGTCTGAGTTCAAATCTGATTCTGCTCCTTACTCAGTGGTGTGACCTTGGACAAGTTACCAAACCTTTCTGAATCTGTTGTTTTCATCTGTTAAATAACAATACTATCCACGTCAAAGAGCAGTTGTGAATACTGAATGAGACCAGTATTAAGCACCTAGGGAAACAATAATTAGCCATTCATTTATGCACATACAGTGTCGCTAAATTGCATAAACCTTATACTGGAGTGTGTAGCTTCTCCAGGGTAGCTTCCCAACCCAGGGATCAAACCCAGGTCTCACATTGCAGGCAGATTCTTTACCAGTTGAGCCACAAGGGAAGCCCAAATTACACAATAAGGAACATACCTAAACACACTCCAGTATTCTGGCCTAGAGAATTCCATGGACTGTATAGTCCATGGGGTCGGAAAGAGTCTGACAGGACTGCAAGACTTTCACTTATTATGTAATTTGGGGCAAGTTATAGAAGACATCTGTCCTCAGTTGCCACAGCTGTAATATGGGGATAGTAACAGTGCTTTCCTCATAGGTTATTAGAAATAAATGAGTTAATCAAGGTAAAAGGATAAGAACAGGGCTTGGCACTCTGGCAGGCTCCATGTAGGAAGTAGCTTTAACATATAAATTCACTGACAGTGTGATATATTAGAATTCTTTGGCTTTGGTGCTTGGTAAAGATTTTGTGGCTGGCTCCATCTAGTAGTTTCAAATGACTATACTGCCCTTGCTCTCTGGCAAACATACTGGGTTTAAAAAACAAGTTTAAGTTCTTAATCCACCAATGAATAAACAGGTCAGCAGGATTCTGATTAGAAAGAAATTAGGCCAGGCCTAAACAAAATCAGACTGAAAGCAAAAATGGAATATTAAAAAAAAAAATTCAGAGCAGTCTTCCTGGAGTTTTTTCAGGTTATAAACTGAAGTCCATCCATTGGATAAATGTTATGGCTACTGGGCAAAGAGCTCGTGAAAAATTTATGGCCTGGTAAAAAAAAAATCTCTGGGTGTTGTAGGTTAAAACAACTTTATTCCCAATGCTGTTGAATATCATGAATTTTAGAAAGGAAAAAGGGCAGCTTTTGTGAACATGTTGGACATAAAACACCACTTTAAAGCAAAAGCTGGAGAGCAGATAGGACAAACCAGCCCATATGAATAGTTCTGCGATGATTTTTATGGCTTTGCATTTATTCATCTTGCACCACGTTTAAATTTACAATAAAAGCAAAAAAAGTGCAATACTCATTACTCTAGCTGTCTTTACATGTTCCATTGAGATACAAAACAGGATTTCACTACTCAGATTTTAAGGGAATGGGGAGCTCATCTTATTTCATGTCTGTAGCTGCTGCTGCCACAGCACCATGTTCCAATCATGAAATTCGTAATGTAAATCTCTTGCAGATGATAACCACTGGAAAACAGAAACGGCCATGGATCCAGAAAGGCTTCCAAATTTCCCCCCAAAGTTCTTATCTGTGAGCTCAGAGGCTGGTGCTGAGTGTTTTATTCAATGAGTGAGGCCTGTTGGGAAACCTACATGCTTTAGGAGACTTAATGAAGAAATTTGAACCGTTCCTTGGTTCTCTATTAGTCTTATTACTTATTTCACATTTGACAATACTAAACACTTCACAACTGCCCTCATTTATCTCAGAGCGTTTACATCTAATCTGAAAACATACCTGTGTAGCTTATTCTTAATTGTCAACATGAGCTCTTACAAATTCAGCGGGTATCAAAAAGATCTCTGGAACTGTCCAGAAAAGAAGCTGCATTTCCTGCTCCTTAGATGAAAGATCTTTTCGAGGTTAGAAGACTACAGGAGTCTTTTAAATTGACATTAGGAATACCCCTGGGGCATCCTCAGGCCTTCTCCGTGAGCCTTTGTCTCCCAGTGCTTCCCAAGGAAGTCCCCAAGAAAGGCTTTGCTATTCAAATTGGGACATCTGCTGCTCTCCAGATTCGTGTTCTTTTTTTGAAAGGCAGCACCCCCAAGAAACTCTAGGATATTATGAAGCCTAAGAGTAGTGGGTTGGGGAGAAAATCTTTGTCTCTCTAACATCAGTTCCCACCCCTTAGGCAGCACCTCCCTCGCCACCGCCCCCTACACCCTCAGCAAGCCTCAGCAGCGACTCCCCCAAATACACCAGCTCTGGAAAAGATTCATGTTGCAATACCCTCCTGACATTCCTATTCCCGCCCTCATTTTAATTCACTCACTTTTTTTTTTTTTTAAACAAAATGTAATTACTTGACTGTCAGCCTGGGCTACACTCTGGGGCTTTTACTCCTTTCAACACAGCTGCGCTCCCGGCTTTGATGCTGCGGTCCACGCAGCTTGTCCCAGCCACAGCCTGGCTCTCTGTAATGTAACATTCAAGTGCATATTTATTTTTAAACTGACCTCTCGGGCTGTACAGTATAAAGGTCCTGCCAAAAAATATGCTACTTTCTATTTATAAGATGAAACACATGCCTCCCGAAGTAGAGAGGGGGATGGAGTATAATAATTCATAACGAAAAAATGACTGGCCAGATCCATTCGTCCTCACATGTCTGATACTTGTCTGTGTCAAGACAGTTTCAAGGAGAAAGGGGGAAAAAATCTTGAAAACACTTCAGTTGTTCAGAAACCACCGTAAAAAAACAAACAAACAAAAAAAAACCTGCCAGATCTGCATGTTGGCGCCTCAGCCACAACGCCCCTCAAGTGTAGAGAGGGCACCAAACGGGTATTGCCACCGCAGATGTGAGCCGTGTGCCCTTGTGCGGCCCTGATGCCAATCCACGGTGGGAGGGGAGCGGCAGCCATGTGTGGCTTGTTCTCAGACGGAAAAATGCAATACGCTCCCCGAATGGCTGTCAATAGCTCGGAGGATGCAGTGTAGCCGCGGAGCCTCACCCTGAAAAGTGGTAGGCACAAAAGGTGAAGCTCTGCGTCCCGGTCGTGCCGCGTGTATCACCCCCGCCCCCACCCCCCAGTTTGCTTTGTGCCCCCTACGGTCCTTTGGACACCAGCTGAAAGGTGATGCCCTAGGTAATCCCCACTCCCTGTGTTTTACCAAACCTAGCAGCCACGCACGCCGGAAGCCGCCACGGCCGCCGGTGAGACAGACTCACAGACGCACAGAGAAGCAGCCGTGGGCAGGCAGCAACTCACCAGCGGCGCCAAGGATCCCAGCCGCTGATCCAGGGACCAGGCGCCCGCAACCGATACCTCCCAAGGGCGCACGCAGTCCCTGCCCGCCACGCGCAGATCCAACCCGGTCGGCCGGCTCGGCGCCCGCTCACAGCATTATCCGCTCCGAGATGGCGTGAAGGCGCCCAAGGCCGGGGTCTCTAGGCTCGCCCCCAGTTCGGGCCCCAAGGCTGGGCTCCCCGCCCTGTCGGGCAACAGCCGGAGGGAAGGTGCGAGCTAGACTGAGCATGCAGCCGCTGGACTCCCGGACTGAACCTGCGAAGGGCGGGGAGGCGCGGGGCGGGGCCGGCGGCGCGCGGGGCGGGCCAGGGCGGGCCGGCGGGCGCGCCGCAGGGCGCGGGCTGCGGGCCGACCCACCCAGCCAGGGTACCTGCGCCCCGGCCCGGAGCGGGCGGACTGGGTTCACCCGCTGCGGGGCCTGTGGGCCCCCGGAGGACAATGGGCGTTCATTGTTACGGCCCCAGCGCCACCCCCAGCGATGTGGCTTCCCTGCGAGAGGCTGCGTTCAGCTCCCTCCGCACAAAGAAAGGGCTCTGAACGCTCGGTTCAAAGAGGGACCTGGAATGCAAGTTCCAGGTGCCCCTAAACAAAGGGACTCATCCCGCACCCCAGACACCTGTACTAAACCTTGTGCGCCCACCTCTTTCCGTCCCAACGACCCGATCTAACCCGGCAAGGCTCCGGCGCGGCGGGCGGGGACTCTGGCGGAGGAGAAGCCACTTGACCGCGCCGCCCCCGTCGGGCCGCGGGCCTCCGGGCCACTCGACGCCCGGGTTTGGGAGGAGGGTCGTGTTCTGTCAGTTTCCAGTCTGATCCCCTAGGAGCTGCCGCCAAAACCCGGAGAGTGGATTTGGCAATTGGAGACGCCAGGGGCTGCTGGCTGAGCAGGGGCACACGAACTGCCGACGCTGCAGGTTTTTCCAGTCCAGGGGGAGGCATTTCCTCTCCCGCGGGGACCCTAAAAGAGATCTGCCCAAAGCTGGGGCAAGCGGGTGGCAGCTGCCGGGGACAAGCGACTGGGCGCTAGCGGCGTGGCGGCGGCCCAGGAGCGTACAATTCCGCCCTGGGCGGCACCTGCGCCCTCCAGTCATTCCGGCCACAGCCGCTGCGCGCCCCGCCCCTCCGCCCGGAGGCCGAAAGTGGACCGGGTTAATTAATTTCCTTAATCCGTCTCCTTCTCTTCCTACTCCAGCAGTCAGCCTGGGGAATGAGTAGGCGACAGGAAAGGGCGGTGTTTTCCGGTTGTAAGGCCCTAGCCCGCACGTTCTGCCTGGGGAGGGGACTGGAACCCAGGAGAGCCTGGCACTCTGGGCCTGGCCCCGGCCCCCGGGTCTCTCAAACTGAATGGAAATCCTGGCACAGAGCGCGATCCTCCAGGAGACCTTGACTTTCCGGTGTGGTATCAGCTTCAGGTCATCACTGCAAGGTCCCTGGGTCTGTCTGAACCTTAGAGGTTGCACGTTAAGCTTTACTTTGTAAACCTCAGCTGAAGTTAAGGTGAAGTGAAAAGGAAACAGACACAACTATTCTGGAAAGCAAAATACTTGGGTGGAGTGTTAAAAGCCTCAAAGAAAATAATAGTTGGCAGGTCAAATGGCCATGAAGTTGGAAGTCAAATACAAAACTCAGCTGAAGTGATGTTAGAAATCTGACAAGCCAAATAGTCCACGAAGATAAGAGACACAGCATCGTTTCCTTTCTTCAAATGACAACTGCTTCGAAGTTTCCTTTGGCAGCTACCTGAATTTTGCTCCAGATTCTTGAGAGTTTTACTAGGCGTTCATATTTCAAAATATATGTTCCCTTTGGCACTAATGTATATATTTTATGTATGAATTTATTGAAGAATATTAAATGTTACTGGCCTACTTAGATAAAGGTATTTTATAAATATTTATGCATAGCTCTCATTGCACATGGTATTTTTATAAGTACAAATAATATGTATATATTTATTAAATACCACATGAAAAATTCCTTTTGCACACACATTCTTTACACATGTCTTGTGTGTAAACTTTTTTTTTTCATTTTGCTCTGTTGTTAGATTAGAGTCTGTTAATAACAATTTATTTCCACATGACTAAGTAACTTCTTTTATATCTTGGGCAAATATACAGTGGCAAGTTTTTTGAGGTAGCAATTTTTTTCCCGAGCCCCATTTTCCCTTTACTACACTGTTCTTCAATTCCTAGGGACTTTCCCTCTCTACCCTTTCTTCATGAGACTTCACTTCTGGGCTCTAAACCATTAATCCCAAATCTACCCCTCCAGGGGCCTAGTGGTGCTGATTTGATTTATCCTGGCTTCTTTGACATTCCACACTATTTATTTGCGTTGAAGATCTTGGGACTGAACATCTCCAATGAGGGAGAATGCCCTTGTATAGTGGATTATCCTTCCAAGCTAGGCATTTCCTGTACTATGATGGTTTTTAGGTTTGATGGATTTTTATTTCAATATGGAAGAGAGAGGAAAACTGCTTTAGGAAGATTTTAAGGGTTTGGAGATTCTGCTTTGGGTTACAAAAATTTTAGCACCTTGAAAAATAGGTGGTTACCTTAGAAAACTAACTGAGACTAAGCAAGTGGACATAGAGAAGATATTTTGATCAGGTTCAGTTAATGCACTTGTATCTATAGAGCAAGCCTCTGGCAGGCCCAACAGTGAGCTATTTTTCTATTAGTCCCTGCCATGGGAGAAGAACTAAGAAGTGTCAGCGGAAACTTCCCATCTATTTAGGGGGCAGAGAGCAACAAGCCACTGTATGCAAACAAGTGCAGACTCAAATATTCTAGTCCCTTGCCATTAAGTGTAATCCTGGGACCAGCAGCACCAAGCCTCACTCTGGAGCTGCTGAGTTGGAATCTTCATTTTAATGAAATGTAGATTGTGTGCACATTTGGTGTGTGAGAAGCACTGGCCAAAGGTATGGATCTCAGTCTTTTAAATCACAGACTCATTTTAAAATCTCTTGTGACTTATGAACACTTATGAAAACATGAAGGGAGAATTACACAAACTTTTGCATTCAATTTCAGGGTTCCCCCGAATGCTAATCTGTTAATGATGAGGAAGTCCTAAGTAAAACCTCCAGTCATAGTGTCAGAGGGGCTGCTGAGTGTCAGCCAGAAGAGTTAGGGGAGGATTCTTTGAGGAGGCAGAGCTTAAGTAAGTTTTGAAACATGACAGAGACTGACCAGGGAGGGGAGTCAAGAAGGACATTTCAGGTGGGAGAAATGCCTGGGTAAATCGGTCCAGAAGAGAAAACAATAGACATGCATTTCTACACAGGGTAAGGGGAAGCTCAAAGAGGAGACTGTGGTTTGACAGCAATTGCAATTCCTTGCAATTCATTTTCACCATCTGGACCTCTAAGAAAATGAAACTGGACTGTGGGTTCAGTGGCTCTTCCACTTGTGGGGGGGCACCAGGAATCCTCTGACATGTGGTTCTGTTAATATGTAAGACCTCATTTCCAATGCTTCGTTCTCCCTCTTGGTGGACCTTGGCCACATGGCCCGCAGGCTTTTCCAGGAACTCCAGCATGCCTAGGGCACTCCATCCGCCTGGGTACTTCTTCAGGTAACCAAAAGGGTCCTTTAAAGTCTTTATTCAAATGAGACTTCAGCAGAGACTCTGTCCCTCTAGAACAGCAGCCTCACCCACCTTCCCTTTCCTTGCTCAAACCAGGAAGAATTTCATTACTTGACATTACATTATATTTATTATATCATTTATGGCCTTTTTTCTCTAATGTATTTTCTTTGTTTGCTATTGTAGCTTACCTACCTAAAATGGGGCCTGGCACATAGCTCAGTTCAGTTCAGTTCAGTTGCTCAGTCGTGTCCCACTCTTTGTGACCTCATGAATCGCAGCACGCCAGGCCTCCCTGTCCATCACCAACTCCCAGAGTTCACCCAAACTCGTGTGCATCGAGTTGGTGATGCCATCCAGCCATCTCATCCTCTGTCGTCCCCTTCTCCTGCCTCCAATCCCTCCCAGAATCAGAGTCTTTTCCAGTGAGTCAACTCTTCACATGGGGTGGCCAAAGTATTGGAGTTTCAGCTTCAACATCAGTCTTTCCAATGAACACCCAGGACTGATCTCCTTTAGAATGGACTGGTTGGATCTCCTTGCAGTCCAAGGGACTCTCAAGAGTCTTCTCCAATACCACAGTTCAAAAGCATCAGTTCTTCGGTGTTCAGCTTTCTTCACAGTCCAATTTTCACATCCATACACGACTACTGGAAAAACCATAGCCTTGACTAGATGGACTTTTGTTGCCAAAGTAATGCCTCTGCTTTTGAATATGCTATCTAGGTTGGTCATGACTTTCCTTCCAAGGAGTAAGCATCTTTTAATTTCATGGCTTAATCACCACCTGCAGTGATTTTGGAGCCCAGAAAAATAAAGTCTGACACTGTTTCTACTGTTTCCCCATCTATTTGCCATGAAGTAATGGGACCAGATACCATGATCTTTGATTTCTGAATGTTGAGCTTTAAGCCAACTTTTTCACTCTCTTCTTTCACCTTCATCAAGAGGCTTTTGAGTTCCTCTTCACATTCTGCCATAAGGGTGGTGTCATCTGCATATCTGAGGTTATTGATACTTCTCCCAGCAATTTTGATTCCAGCTTGTTTTTCCTCCAGCCCAGCGTTTCTCATGATGTACTCTGCATATAAGTTAAATAAGCAGGTCAATTTGGCCTTGGAATGAGGAATGAAGCAGGGCAAAGACTAATAGAGTTTTGCCAAGAAAATGCACTGATCATAGCAAACACCCTCTTCCAACAACACAAGAGAAGATTCTACACATGGACATCACCAGATGATCAACACCGAAATCAGATTGATTATATTCTTTGCAGCCAAAGATGGAGAAGCTCTATACAGTCAACAAAAACAAGACCAGGAGCTGACTGTGGCTCAGATCATGAACTCCTTATTTCCAAATTCAGGCTTAAATTGAAGAAAGTAGGGAAAACCGCTAGACCATTCAGGTATGACCTAAATCAAATCCCTTATGATTATACAGTGGAA
>SJYX01000341.1:32876-64166 GCA_006410675.1 Oreotragus oreotragus
ACAGTTAGAACTGGACATGGAACAACAGACTGGTTCCAAATAGGAAAATGAGTATGTCAAGACTGTATATTGTCACCCTGCTTATTTAACTTATATGCAGAGTACATCATGAGAAATGCTGGACTGGAAGAAACACAAGCTGGAATCAAGATTGCCAGGAGAAATATCAATAACCTCAGATATGCAGATGACACCACCCTTATGGCAGAAAGTGAAGAGGAACTCAAAAGCCTCTTGATTAAAGTGAAAGAGGAGAGTGAAAAAGTTGGCTTAAAGCTCAACATTCAGAAAACGAAGATCGTGGCATCTGGTCCCATCACTTCATAGGAAATAGATGGGGAAACAGTGGAAACAGTGTCAGACTTTATTTTGGGGGGCTCCAAAATCACTGCAGATGGTGACTGCAGCCATGAAATTAAAAGACACTTACTCCTTGGAAGAAAAGTTGTGAACAACCTAGGTAGTATATTCAAAAGTAGAGACATTACTTTGCCGACTAAGGTCCATCTAGTCAAGACTATGGTTTTTCCTGTGGTCATGTATGGATGTGAGAGTTGGACTGTGAAGAAGGCTGAGCGCCGAAGAATTGATGCTTTAGCACTGTGGTGTTGGAGAAGACTCTTGAGAGTCCCTTGGACTGCAAGGAGATCCAACCAGTCCATTCTGAAGGACATCAGCCCTGGGATTTCTTTGGAAGGAATGATGCTAAAATTGAAACTCCAGTTCTTTGGCCACCTCATGAGAAGAGTTGAAAAGTCTTTTTATTGGAAAAGACTCTGATGCTGGGAGGGATTGGGGGCAGGAGGAGAAGGGGACGACAGAGGATGAGATGGCTGGATAGCATCATGGACTCGATGCACGTGGGTCTGAGTGAACTCTGGGAGTGGGTGATGGACAGGGAGGCCTGGCGTGCTGCGATTCATGGGGTTGCAAAGAATCGGACAGGACTGAACGAATGAAATGAACTGAACTGAACTGAAGCAGGGTAACAATATACAGCCTTGATGTACTCCTTTTCCTATTTGGAACCAGGCTCCTTTTCCTATTTGGAACCAGGCTGTTTTTCCATGTCCAGTTCTAACTGTTACTTCCTTACCTGCAGATAGGTTTCTCAAGAGGCAAGTCAGGTGGTCTGGTATTCCCATCTCTTTCAGAATTTTTCACAGTTTATTGTGGTCCACACAGTGAAAGGCTTTGGCATAGTCAATAAAGCAGAAATAGATGTTTTTCTGGAACTCTCTTGCTTTTTCTAGGATCCAGCGGATGTTGACAATTTGATCTCTGGGTACTCAATAAATATATATTGAATAAGTGACCCCTTGACTACAACCAGTGAAGAATGTAAAAGCCGTGTTCACAAACTCCATAGCTCCACAAATAATAATGTATTAAACATTCCTGAAATATACCACACATATGCTGAGAATGTTTTCAACCACTTTTCTTTAGTCTAGCTCAACAAGAAATACTAAACACATGGAACATTTTAAGTCCTGAAATTCAAACATTTAAAAGCAAGGCTTACAAAAAATGTCTTTATAGTCCATGTATAATGCATAACTATTTCTCTTGTAGCAAAGCTGAAACACTCTGGTGTGTACTCAGCTGGGGTTTTCCTCCAAAGTGCCACATTCAGACTGAATTCATATGTACTGTATGTTCTCGATTATCCCAAGTTTGATTTAAGGAAAAATGTGAGAGAAACTGAAAGTTTAGAACATTTTGAACAAGAATGTCCTTATACCTGGAGGAGTTCTCTCCTTGCTACCCAAATAGAATTGCACCAGTCCTGGAAATAAAGTTAATCTGTGCTAATGAATTTGAACAGCTGCCAAAAATTAAGGAATTTTCTAACCGTGATTTCCCTGTAAATAAAGAACGTCAGGTCACATCTTGGTTAGGAGATTTCAGTTTCACCTAATCAAATGCAGCAGGAAATGGTATATATGAGACAGTGTGAGCATGCAGACTACAGTCCTAGCATACAGCTCTGAGCAAATTAGACAGTGAACCACCAAATCCTAGGACTCTTGGCATTTGAATTAGCTTTTGAGCTCAGGCAGCACCAATTTTATTTGTGGATAAGACCTTCAAATATAGATGCATACTCAGTTTTGATTGTTGATTGGAAACTAGTGACTAATAAATAGCATTACCTATCACTGCAGATGGTGATTAAGCCATGACATTAAAAGACACTTACTCCTTGGAAGGGAAGTTATGACTAACTTAGATAGCATATTAAAAAGCATAGATATTACTTTGCCAACAAAAGGCCGTCTAGTCAAGGCTATGGTTTTTCCAGTGGTCATGTATGGATGTGAGAGTTGGACTGTGAGGAAAACTGAGTGCCAAAGAATTGATGCTTTTGAACTGTGGTGTTGAAGAAGACTCTTGAGAGTCCCTTGGACTGCAAGGAGATCCAATCAGTCCATCCTAAAGGAAATCAATACCGAATATTCATTGGAAGGACTGATGCTGAAGCTGAACCTCTAATGCTTTGGCTACCTCATGTGAAGAGTTGACTCATTGGGAAAGAACCTGATGCTGGGAGGGATTGGGGGCAGGAGGAGAAGGGGACGACAGAGGATGAGATGGCTGGATGGCATCACCGACTCAATGCACATGAGTTTGGGTGAACTCCGGGAGTTGGTGATAGACAGGGAGGCCTGGTGTGCTGTGATTCATGGGGTTGCAAAGAGTTGGACATGACTGAGCGACTGAACTGAACTGAACTGAATACTTAAATGGTCTTCCAGGCTTCAAAAAAGAATAAGAAAAACACTTTGGCATTAATCTTTTCTTTCTCATCTTAGGTTGTTTGTCCATGTTGGGTAGGTGAGGCCCTTAGGACTGATTACACTTTGTCTCTTTCCAGAAGGGATTCAAGGCAATTTAAAAGGCTTCTGTGTGTGATGAGGAGTCATTCTATTATGTTCTTTGTGACAGGTTCTTTCTCTGAATAGCTGTATATTTCCACCCTTAGATTCTTTCAAACCTTTGCTTAAATCTTAGCTCCCCAGAGGCCTTCAACATATCAGCCTTCCATCTCCAAACATTCTGCATCTGCAGATTCAACCAACTATGGATGGAAAATATTCTGCTTCCCTGCATGCATGTGTGCTAAGTCACTTTAGTCATGTCTGACTCTTTGTGACCCTAAGGACTGGTAGCCCATCAGGCTCCTCTGTCCATGGGATTCTCCAGGCAAGAATACTGGAATGGGTTGCCATGCCCTCCTCTAGGGGACCTTCCTGACCCAAGGATCAAACCTGTGTCTCCTGAAGTGCAGGAGGATTCTTTACCACTGAGCTGCCAGGGAAGTCCATTCTGNGGCTCCTCTGTCCATGGGATTCTCCAGGCAAGAATACTGGAATGGGTTGCCATGCCCTCCTCTAGGGGACCTTCCTGACCCAAGGATCAAACCTGTGTCTCCTGAAGTGCAGGAGGATTCTTTACCACTGAGCTGCCAGGGAAGTCCATTCTGCTATCCTAGAGAGTTCCAATAGGTAAAACTTTAATTTTCCATAAACTGACAATCTTAGGTATTACCAGTAATCTATAGATGATTTAAAGCATACAGGAGGATGTGTATTGGTTATATACAAATAATATGCCATTTTATATAAAGAACTTGAGCATCCTGTGATTTTGGGATATTCAGGGAGAACTGAAACTAATACCTAGGATTGACTGTATAAAATATCACTAATGGCCCTTTCTATCTCTTTACCCCTCTTGACTCATGGCACTTACCATTCAACATATTGTATATTTCTTGATTATCTCCTCTACCCAACCCCACTAGAATATAAGCTCCACGAGGGTGAAAACTTTGCTTGTTTTATTCACTGCTGCATCCCAAAAATTTGATCAGTGTTTGGCACATAGTAGGGACTTAATAAATATTTGTCGACTGAGTAAATGCATACCTTCTCAAAACTTAGTACAAATACCTGGCACATGATAAGTATTTGTTGAATAAAACAATGCTTTATTGAATGAACTAGAGAAAGGTGTGTGATTCATTCAAGGTCATGCAGACAGTGTTAACTTGGCTTGTATAGATTTCAGGGAGGCCTGGCAGCTACAGACCATGGGATTGCAAAGAGTTGGATACGATTTAGCAACTGAACAACAACAACATAGATTTCAGTCCCTGATAGTTCTTTCTCTGGTGTCTCTTCATTTGTATACCGGGTAGCAAATCCAAACTGTTGTATTGTCAAAGTTTCTTTTTTCATCCAATTTGGTACCTGCCAAAATGAACATTGTATGGCTCTGACAGTGATTATAAAGTGAGTAGAAAGTAACATTTTGTCTGTTAGTGTTCCTGGCTAGTAAGAAAATGAAAAAAGAGGAAGGAAGAGAGAGGTCATCAATGATGCCTCCATTTCTCCTGCTTCCCTGCATGCAGTCAGGAACTTACGTGGAAGGACAGGTACCCATATACCTCTCCCCAGAACAGGCACTAAGCATACTTCTGCCCTCCAGGGACTTGACATCCTCACCATCCCTTTCTTTCTTCTATCACCTTTCTTATTTTACACAGTGTTGCAAGTCCTGTGCATAAAGGCAGACCACCTTCTAGAGGTTTACTGCAGGTCACTTAATTTGGACTCCACACAGAAAACCAGGAAATCTGCCGTGGGGGACACCCAGGACTCTCCTTGCGTTTACTTCACAGAGAACATTCCATCAGGACATTTGAAAACCACAACTGACAATAATCTCTTTTAGGACTCCGAGGTCACTGAGGCTCAAGCTCAGGGCCATTTGCCACACCTCACTCTGCTGATGGACTAGACTCGTCAGCACATCTCTCCCACCTGCCATTGTGGATGCTCTGAAGCCCAGACATTAGAGTTTGTCCTCAACCCTCTACAAACAATCATTCCTTGAAGAGGATAATAATAGATAGATGCAGCCTTGAGAGTGCTTTGAGCTGCCTGACTGCCGACTGAACTGGAGCAGGAGGAAAGGGGAGCCTTTTCACACATTTAACACGAGTTTATCGGAGGCCCAGCCTGTGCCAAGGAACTGGGCCAATAACATTGGCACTACTCTCAGGCTGACCTATATTTCCTTCATCTTTCCAAACCTGCCTGAGTGAATATGAAAACTGTTCTAAAGGCCTTCACCTTAACCTTTCTGGGACATCTAGATGCCTTTGACTGGGGTCCAGTCATTTGTCTGGCAGAAGTACATGTTATGCAAATTAGGCACCCACACAAGAGTCAACACTTGGTGCCCCTATGCTTTGTACCTAATCCCAGAAATGCTGTGAGACTTACACAAGCGAACACTGGATGCTGAGCTTTCTCAAAGGTAGCCGTCTCCTTTGTGGTGATGGTTTAGTCACAAAGCTGTGTCCAACTCTCACAGTCCCATGGAGTTACCCTGCCAGACTCCTCTGTCCATGGGATTTCCCAGGCAAGAATACTGGAGTGGGTGTCATTTCTTTCTCCAGGGTATCTGCCCTACCCAGGGATTGAACCTGGGTCTCCTGCATTGGCAGGCGGATTCTTTACCACTGAGCCACCAGGGAAGCCCAATCTCTGTTCCTAGAGTGGTCTAAGACTTCCTTTTTATGTTTGTAAAGTCCTATTTTAAATTGTTTCTAAGTGTGAATCTGTCTAGAAAGCAAAGATGAGAGTTGTGAGCATCGTTTCATTATGTTGCAACTCTCAGGACCTGCTGCATAAGACTGCTTGTTAGGGGATATGACCTTACATTCTTATTGTTACGCAACTTGTTCATGTTGAACACAAGAGTGTAGGTCTCTGTGACAGGTACAAAGAAGAATATGCCCCCTACAGTCGTTACCCTCCAGGGTTCTTGGCTTCCTTAATCAATAGAAATTGATCAGAGGCCAAACAAGAAATTCAGGCAAGGCTTTATTGGGGTGAGAACAAACAGTGGTTTCCCTTGCTTTCTTGCTTCTCTTGGGGGGNACGTCCATCGAGTCAGTGATGCCATCCAGCCATCCCATCCTCTGTCGTCCCCTTCTTCTATGCTCCCAATCCCTCCCAGCATCAGAGTCTTTTCCAATGAGTTGACTCTTCACATGAGGTGGCCAAAGTACTGGAGTTTCAGCTTCAGCATCCTTCCCTCCAAAGAAATCCCAGGACTGATCTCCTTTAGAATGGACTGGTTGGATCTCCTTACAGTCCAAGGGACTCTCAAGAGTCTTCTCCAACACCACAGTTCAAAAGCATCAATTCTTCGGTGCTCAGCTTTCTTCATAGTCCAACTCTCACATCCCTACATGACTACTGGAAAAACCATAGCCTTGACTAGACGGACCTTTGTTCACTCAGACCTAATTAAAAGAGTCTACGACCCTTATTTGTACACTGTTAATCAAGTCATTAATGCAATATAATTTATCTGTGAAATGAGTCTTTGATAGAATTCTTTTTTCATTTAAAACAAATTCACATTTTTTGTAAAAGTCACTGTTTTGAGCATATTTCTTTGAAAAATGTTGATGGTTTTGTAATTATTTATTTTCTTAGATTTCTTTTGCACTACAGTTTTTAGGATCCTTTTGGAAATAGTGTGACTACTGCATTTTGCAGCATGAATGGTAGTAAATGGTCTTAAGTTCTTAACAACACATGGATTTCTCTAGAGAGACCAAAATGGTGACTTATCAGTTTTTCTTATGCCCCCTAAAAAGTGGCTCTGCTTTAACAGATACTTGCCAGTTTTTAATTTATCCATGACTTCTCACCCTACCCCACTCCCATATACCTCCTAACATCAGCTGTCTTGTTTCCTGGCAATCCCTAGCGTCCAGTATAAACAAGAAATGTTTGAAATAGACTTGAGCCTCCATTAATCCTCCCTGCCACCTACTTCAAAAATGAGGATAAAATAGAATATGCTTCTTTATTCCTGACTAATCTTTGTGCTTTTTTATTTTTCTAAGGCCTTCTAATACTACACTGCCACTCCAGTTCAGGAATCTGGAGCACTGGCACTTCCCTGGTGGTCCAGCTATAAAGAGTCCACCTCCCATTGCAGGGGGCACAAGTTTGATCCCTGGTCCAGGAAGATTCCACATGCCTCGAGGCAACTAAGTCTGTGCACCACAACTACTGAAGTCTCTGTGCTGTAGAGTTTTTGCTCCACAACAAGAGAAGTTACCACAATAATAAGTCCATGCACCACAACTAAAGAGTATCCCCCTCTCACCGCAATTGAAGTCTGACCACAGCAATGAAAACCCAGTAGAGCCAAAAATAAATCAATACATACATAAATAAATTCACAGATACATAAATTAATTTGTTAAAAAGAATCTGGAGTACTAGTACTCACTATTACCATTCAACCCTTGGAATGCTTTACTAGTTAAATGAAACGCTTTTATTGTTAATATTGGCAACAGCNGTTATGACCAACCTAGATAGCATATTAAAAAGTAGAGATATTACTTTGCCAACAAAGGTCCATCTAGTCAAGGCTATGGTTTTTCCAGTAGTCATGTATGGATGTGAGAGTTGGACTGTGAAGAAAGCTGAGTGCCAAAAAATTGATGCTTTTGAACTGTGGTGTTGGAGAAGACTCTTGAGAGTCCCTTGGACTGCAAGGAGATCCAATCAGTCCATCCTAAAGGAGACCAGTCCTGGGTGTTTATTGGAAGGACTGATGCTGAAGCTGAAACTCCAATACTTTGGCCACCTCATGCGAAGAGTTGACTTATTGGAAAAGATTCTGATGCTGGGAGGGATTGGGGGCAGGAGGAGAAGGGGACGACAGAGGATGAGATGGCTGGATGGCATCACCGACTCAATGCACATGAGTTTGGGTGAACTCCGGGAGTTGGTGATGGACAGGGAGGCCTGGCGTGCTGTGATTCATGGGGCTGCAAAGAGTCAGACACAACTGAGCGACTGAACTGAACTGAACTGATTTTGCTATGTTATCCAACAGTGGGATAATATGTATTTAAACTGAGATCATCTGGATTATCTGGGTGAACAGTCAGTAATACTGCTATTTCACTCTATGTTAGTGGTTTTAAAGTTCTTTCCTTTTTAAATAGAATTGTAAGAAGGACCTTGCCATATGTCATAGGCAGAAATGTAGTTGTTCTGGTTGAGCTACAATGAGAAGTCCCTCCCCTCTCAGTCCTCTACCATTTCACTAAAGAGTTACTTGAAACTCCTTCCTGACTCTTATGGGCTCCAAGAAACACAGTGGAAACTATGGAGAGGTGGAAACTATGGAGAGATGATGAGGAAGAAGTAAGAGATTGCTTCTGGTTGGACTGATCAGGTGGCCTGCTGGAGGAGGCAGCGTTTGAAGTCGGTCTACGTGCAAAGTGATCATTAGACTTTGCATTGTACTCTGCGTCATGTGATCCGGGTGCATCTACCCTGGGCATATATCTTCATGGCTTGTGAAACAGCCATCATAGACAGTGTGAGGGAAGATCCCACAGTTGATCCCCTCATGGTCATGTGCACTCTGCCCCTCCAAAAAATTACTGAGTTTCATGGTGGTGAAGGATCTGAAATTCATTTCTAGCCTCCTCTGACCTTTACCTTGCTCTTCCTCCTTTTCCTCTAAGGAAACTTTATACTGTTCCTTTTGTCACCTCAGGGGCCCAGCTTATCTGGATATTTGTCCTTTGCCAGCAGCAACACTTACAATGGAATCTAATATTTATTTCTTTAGCACTGGACCCCAGAAGCAGATATACAGTTCAAGGCAATAATGATGAAACTACCACCCTCAGGAAATGCTGTGCTTTCTTTCAAGAAGGGCAGGCTTGGGAGGAAGGACCCACTCAGGAGCTGTAGAACCAGCGATCTAGAACCCTAGTCCTTTTGCATAGCTAATTATGACTAACTGAAGTTTTATTGCACCTTGGAGTATAGCTGGACTTCCCTGGTAGCTGCTCAGCAGTAAAGAATCTACCAGCGATACAAGAGACATAGGAGACTCAGGTTCAGTCCCTGGGTCAGGAAGATCCCGTGGAGGAGGGCATGCAACCCACTCCAGTATTCTTGCCTGGAGAATCCCATGGACAGTAGAGCTTAGCGTGCTACAGTCCATAGCGTCGCAAATAGTCAGACACGACTGAAGTGATACAGCATGCACGCACACACACACACACACACGGAGTAGAGTTAACCTTGCTTGGGAAGTGGCTTGCCTACTCCAAGCTTCCTGCTGTCTTGCAATATGCAAATGTTAGGATTTGGAAGAATGACCAAATCTCAGACAGTATTCTCTTCCTTAATTGCTTTGTTATCTCTTGTCGGGCTAAAGCCCTGGTTAGCTTTAAGACAGGCCTGGGACCTGGGAACCTTTACTGCAGGGCTGCCCTGATTGTACCTTGACATACCTCTCTTTTAGGAACAAAATACAAAGAAACTGTAGGGGACTAAAAATAACTGTGTACAGGTACAGATGGGGCAAATTCTGGACCCAAAAGATACAAAGAGACCAAAAAACCCAACTGCCACTTTTGAGGAGCCTGGAGAAAAATAGAGCAAAAGCAGCTACTGAGCATGCCCTCTGCACTCAACACCTTAGCAGAGGGTGAGCAACACACCTAAGCCACCCTTCTGCCCAACCCCTGGACACACCTCTGTCTTCCCCTCTTATAAGGAACAAGCTTGTCCCCCTCAGGGAGTGAGCAAGCAAGGGAGCCTGTTGTCTGTTTTCATTGCCCCCTACTGGAGCAGAGGCCTCCATAAAACCTTGCCTGAATTTCTTTTTTGGCCTCTAGTCAATTTCTATGGATTGGGGAAGGCCAAGAACCCTGGCTGGTAGCTATAAAGGGAAGCAGGGTTTCCACAGAAAGATGGAAATCATACCCAGACTTACAGGTTTGTGAGAACTGTGCAAAAAATTCAATTCGATTAAAAAAATATACTTGTTGAAATTTTTAAAAGCAGTCTTAGGTTCACAGCAAAACTGAGCAGAAAGTACATAGTGATCCATATACCATCTGCCCCCCAACACATCCAGTCTCCCCTACTATCAGGGTCCTGCAGCAGAGCAGTATATTTATTAGAATCAGTGAATCTACATTGACAGTCTATAGTGTGCATTACAGTTCATTCTTGATGTGTACATTCTGTGGATATGGACAAGCATGATGACCTGAATCCACTATTATAGTATCATACACAATAGTTTCACTGCGTTAAAAATCATCTGTGGTTTACCTATTCATCCCTCTCTTCTCCCTTTTTCCTGGCAACCAGTGATCTTTTTTCTCTCTCCATAGTTTTACCTTTTTCAGAATGTTCTATAGTTGGAATCCTAGCCTTTTCAGATTGGCTTCTTCCACTTTGTAATATAAATTTAAGTTTTCTCTGTGGCTTGATAGCGCATGTACTTTTAGCGCTAAATAATATTGCATTGTCTGGATATACCACAGTTGATCCATTCTCCTACCGAATATATGTTGAGTTTTTACTCTGATTAAAGCATTAAGCTATATTCAATTAGAGCATATAATTGACATACATCATAAGACATACATCATTCTGTTGTTCAACAGCTAGTTTACAGCCAATTCAAGTCTTTTGTTAAGGGCTGGACTAGAGCAAAGTTGTTACAAGGAAAGAGAGACTCCAGTTGGTTAAATTCCAGGCTTCTCAAAGAGAAAACACATGAGGAGGGACTATAAGAATGGGTAGGATTCCAAAGTTGTTATGGACTGAATTGTGCTCCCTCAAAATCCATATGTTGATGTCCTAACTCCCAAAATCTCAGAATGTGACAGTATTTTGAGATGGGTCCTTCAAAGAGGTCATTAGGTTAAATGAAATATCATATGGGTGGACCCTAGTCCAATATGACTGCTGCTGCTGCTGCTAAGTTGCTTCAGTCGTGTCTGACTCTGTACGACCCCATAGACGGCAGCCCACCAGGCTCCCCTGTCCCTGGGTTTCTCCAGGCAAGAACACTGGAGTGGGTTGCCATTTCCTTCTCCAACGCATGAAAGTGAGAAGTGAAAGTGAAGTTGCTCAGTCGTGTCCAACTCTTAGCGACCCGTGGACTGCAGGCTTCTCTGTCCATGCGATTTTCCAGGCAAGAGTACTGGAGTGGGGTGCCATTGCCTTCTCCATCCAATATGACTGGTGTCCTTCAGAGGAAAAGACAGGGACCACACACAGAACAAAGGCCCTCTGAAGACACAGTAGGACAGCAGCCATCTGCCGAACAGGGAGAGAGGCCTTGGGAGAAAGCAACCCTGCCTGCATCTTGATCTTGGACTTCCAGCCTCTAAGATGTAAGAAAACAGCTGCATGTTTTTTTAAGCCACCCAAGCTGGGGTGTTTTCTTATAGCAGTGCCAACAAACTTATACAAACGTGAAGACGGGAAGGAGGTTAATTCGACAGTGAGAATGGCGTGAGAGAGGTGCAGAGGGGAACCTGGCCGAGTTCAAGAACATGATGGAGCCAAGGCTGGTTGGCTGCTGGGAGCTAAGTTACCAGGCTGTGGTTGACCTTGGGGTAGCCAGCACAGAGCGTGAAGGTGCCAAGGTGGGATGGGCCCTGAGATTTCCCTTGCAAGTTCAGCTAGCAGGGCGACAGTGCCAGTCATAGCGAGGGTTTGTTTTCCACAAGTGTCTTTAAAATGCATTGGCTTGCTTCTTTTTACCCTTGGTTTCAGCACACAATGGTTTTAATATGCTGAATTTACAATACTAAAAAGCGTGTTTTGACAGAGAAACACTAGCTAAGATGATTCTGAGATGTTTCTCGTCGTTGGGTGAGCACCTGGCCTTTCCTGGCATTCTTCCTCAATCTCAAAGCAATTCTCGAAACAGTGCTACAGACATGTCTGATTGATTCAAAGAACATCAGAATTTTATGAGACCCTAGAAGTCACTAGTTCTGCCCTCCTATTTTATAGTAGAGGAAATGGAAGCCTAGAAAAAGTTGGTGATTTTCTCAGAATCATCCACTCAGTGGCAAAGGCTTCTAAGTCCAGAAAACTTGCTGTTGTTGCTATTATTATTATTACTTTTTACTAAATAATTTTTATTTTATCTGGACAAAGAGGCCCATCCTGCAAGGATCAGGATGGGAGAGAGCTATGAATTATGTCTTTGGAGGGACCCATGGCATCAAGATGAAAATTGTGTGCTCTGGAGTCAGATACCTGGGTTCAAACACCAGCTCTCCATTGGCTAGCCATGTGACTCAGGGGCTACTGCTTAAGTTCTCTAAAACTTAGAGCTTTATCTATAAGAACAGTGGTGGTGAGGGGAAGTTAGTATAGAAGTCATTGTGAGCGTGGGAATCAAGATTAATTGAAACAATTCTTATGAATGTGACTGATATTATCAAACCTCAAAAAGAAAGAAATCTCAAAATGCTTTTCCTACCTCCAATGGTAGACAGTCTTGTTTGTCTCTGTGTCACCAGGACTTGGCACCATCCCTGTCACAGACACCGTGTGCCACAAAAGTGTGTTGAATGAATGAAGTATCAGCAGTGACCCAGGAGGAACAATAGCCCATACAGCTGGGGAAAACAAAAAACAAAAACAAAAAACAGGGGATAATAAATGGATAACGAAGATCTGTAAATATTTAGAGTCTCAGGCAAGCAGAAAGATTTGAGAAATGGTGTGTGTATTTGATAGTTGCTAAGTCGTGTCCAACTCTTTGTGACCCCATAGAGTGTATAGCTCGCCAGGCTCTTCTGTCCATGGAATTCTCCAGACAAGAATACACTAGAGTGGGTAGCCCTTCCCTTCTCCAGGGAATCTTCCCCACCCAGGGATTGAACCTGTGTCTTCTGCATTGGCAGAGAGACTCTTTACCATCTGAGGCACCAGGGAAGCTCCTTTGAGAAATGGTAAGTGGGAGGAAAAGGAAAAGAAGAATCCCTCACCTCCAGGGGGTTCGCACGGGGCCACACAACAGGTACACTTGATATGACTTGCAAAGCATGAAGTTCAAAACAGGCACACAGGAGCCATCAATAGAAGCAGCAGCCTCATCTTACTAGGATTTGAAGGACAGGCTGCTGCAAGAATCTGGAGAGACTAAGCAGATTCTTAGCTTGCTTAGACCTCAGGAAGCAGGGAGGTCAAGGAGGAAAAGACTGAAGACAGTCTCAGGCAACACCAGTGAAAACAGACCCAGCAATAAAGACTTTGCAAGGTGGAGTGTATTAAGCATGTTTTTTTATTCTGATGCTTTGACATCTTGGGGCTATGTGGATGCTGGAAGGGGTTGTCCCTCCCAGGTTAGCTAATTCCCAGAGCCAGCAAATAATTTCCATGAGAACGTGGCTTTTATATGCATACCAACAAATCTGTAGGCCAACCTCAGCCTCCTCTTTTATATCAGGCTCACCAAGGGCTCTCAGTGGGGAACCCATCATCCCCTGCCCCAATCACCTGATCAGATATGACAAGACCTGCAACCCTCAACCCAGAGCCCACTGAAATTATTCAAACTAGCTGATCTTAAACCTGCTGACCTTGTCTTAGTTTGTCTTTCCCATAGAAACCATGATATAGTCTTTACTCATGTTTTCCCCTGGATCCTCTTCTATTGAGCCCTGGTGCTTCCCCATGGGGTCTGCATGGTGCGCCATAGCTCCTGTTTCTAGGGGGTCTATGCATATAAAATTATCATGACAGTTTTTTCCTCATGTCTGCATGTCTTTCCATAGCCAGTTAAAACAAATTTACAGACCCCGTGGACTGTAGCCGCCAGGCTTCTCTGTCCATGGAATTCTCCAGGCAAGAATACTAGAGTGGATTGCCATTTCCTTCCCCAGGGGATCTTCCCAACCCAGGGATCGAACCCAGGTCTCCCTCACTGAAGGCAGATTCTTCATCATCTGCGCCACCATGGAAACCCCAGTGAACAGCATGAAGGGTGAACATCAATGCAAATTAAAAAATCATTTAGGAGGTTGTAAGATCCATGTCCATGGAATTCTCCAGGCAAGAATACTAGAGTGGATTGCCATTTCCTTCCCCAGGGGATCTTCCCAACCCAGGGATCGAACCCAGGTCTCCCTCACTGAAGGCAGATTCTTCATCATCTGCGCCACCATGGAAACCCCAGTGAACAGCATGAAGGGTGAACATCAATGCAAATTAAAAAATCATTTAGGAGGTTGTAAGATCCACAAAGGTCCGTCTAGTCAAGGCTACGGTTTTTCCAGTAGTCGTGTATGGATGTGAGAGTTGGACTGTGAAGAAGGCTGAGCACTGAAGAATTGATGCTTTTGAACTGTGGTGTTGGAGAAGACTCTCGAGAGTCCCTTGGACTGCAAGGAGATCCAACCAGTCCATTCTGAAGGAGATCAGCCCTGGGATTTCTTTGGAGGGAATGATGCTGAAGCTGTAACTCCAGTACTTTGGCCACCTCATGTGAAGAGTTGACTCATTGGAAAAGACTGATGCTGGGAGGGATTGAGGGCAGGAGGAGAAGAGGATGACAGAGGATGAGATGGCTGAATGGCATCACTGACTTGATGGACGCGAGTCTGAGTGAACTCTGGGATTTGGTGATGGACAGGGAGGCCTGGCGTGCTGTGATTCATGGGGTCACAAAGAGTCGGACATGACTGAGCGACTGAACTGAACTGAACTGAACTGAAGATCCCAGGATGGAATGTAAAATATGACAAAGGAATCTAACTGTATTATAAATGCATGAACAATTGCACTGAAAGGGGTGGGGGAAAAGTGCTGACCTAAGTACCTTTAGAAATTTGTTGAATGTGTAAAGTTAAAGGCAGAATAATTGTACACAAGTGCTTTGGTTTACGGCATTTTCTATGAGGTTATGGGTTAGCAATCATATAAGTAGTCTACAGTGCACTGGAATCAAGCAATTAAGTTGTGGCTGACTGAGGCTGTGATCCACGTTTCTTGCTGTATGGGAGAGGATCTAGACAAGCATGGGGAGAAAGCTAGGATGATCCATATGGTACTGGGTTAGAGTTGGAGACAACAATATGAACCTATATGTAGCTTATTAGATATAAAATATTTATAGACATATGTGTATATACACATGTTACTATACATACACATATATTCTTTGTAAGCTGACAGGACCTAGCAGTGGCAACACCCCCAGTAACTCCCAGGATACACAGAGTATAGTCTCTAATACCATCTCCCATAAAAAGAACTATGGCTCCATGAAGAAATCCCTGGTTCTAGGACAGGAAATATACAAGATGAGCCTGGAGCATCTTGCAGTCCCAGAAAGTAAGGAAGAGCTTAAGAGAACACCACAATGACTGGAATTTTTTAAGGTATGCAAGAACCAACTGATAGAACTCCGGATGGCCAAAGTGGGAATGATTTGAGCAATGAAATAATGTAGGGTTACAATGCTAAGGATAAAATAAATGTTGGGTTAAAATCCAAAGCATAAAATAAAATAAATCCATGAATCCATAGTGATATAAATAAATGATTGAATAAATAACTAAATAAAGGGCACTAGATAAAACTCCCCTGCAGATGGATTCCAAATAATCTATGTAAATATTTCTCTATCAAAGAGTAGAGTATAATTCCTGTCTTTAATTGTGGGCTGCATATAGCTGCTGCTGCTGCTGCTGCTAAGCCACTTTAGTCGTGTCAGACTCTGCGACCCCATAGATGTCAGCCCACCAGGCTCCCCTGCCCCTGGGACTCTTCAGGCAAGAACACTGGAGTGGGTTGCCATTTCCTTCTCCAATGCATGAAAGTGAAAAGTGAAAGTGAAGTCGCTCAATCGTGTCCAACTCTTAGCGACTCCATGGACCACAGCCTACTAGGCTCATCCATGGGATTTTCCAGGCAAGAGTACTGGAGTGTGGTGCCATTGCCTTCTTCGGCTGCATATAGGGATTTCCTTTAAAAGAATACAATATGAAAAGGTGAGGGAAAAGTAACTTGACAGCGGAGAAACCTGACAAACACAACCTCAACCAGGTGATCAAAGTCAACATCAGCTGTCATCAGTTCAGTTCAGCTCAGTTCAGTCACTTAGTCGTATCCGACTCTTTGCAACCCCATGAATCGCAGCACGCCAGGTCTCCTTGTCCATCTCCAACTCCCGGAGTTCACTCAGACTCACTTCCATCGAGTCCGTGATGCCATCCAGTCATCTCATCCTCGGTCGTCCCCTTCTCCTCCTGCCCTCAATCCCTCCGAGTATCAGAGTCTTTTCCAATGAGTCAACTCTTCGCATGAGATGGCCAAAGTAGTGGAGTTTCAGCTTCATTCCTTCCAAAGAACACCCACCCAGGGCTGATCTCCTTCAGAATGGACTGGTTGGATCTCCTTGTAGTCCAAGGGGACTCTCAAGAGCCTTCTCCAACACCACAGTTCAAAAGCATCAATTCTTCAGCGCTCAGCCTTCTTCACAGTCCAACTCTCACATCCATACATGACTACTGGAAAAACCATAGCCTTGACTAGACAGACCTTTGTTAGCAAAGTAATGTCTCTGCTTTTGAATATGCTATCTAGGTTGGTCATAACTTTTCTTCCAAGGAGTAAGCGTCTTTTAATTAGATCATACTAATATGCGGTCTTGAAATAATTTGATGAGAATGGCATTTTATCTCTGTGATCTTCCTCGCAAAACTCATAGCCACAGTCTGCTGCTGCTGCTAAGTCACTTCAGTCGTGTCTGACTCTGTGTGACCCCATAGACGGCAGCCCACCAGGCTCCCCCATCCCTGGGATTCTCCAGGCAAGAATACTGGAGTGGGTTGCCATTTCCTTCTCCAATGCATGAAAGAGAAAAGTGAAAGTGAAGTCGCTCAGTCTGTCCGACTGTTAGAGACCCCATGGATTGCAGCCCACCAGGCTACTCCATCCATTGGATTTTCCAGGCAAGAGTACTGGGGTGGGGTGCCATTGCCTTCCCCGAGCCACAGTCTAATCATGAGAAAAATATCAGACAGTTCCTAATTGAGGGACACTCTACAAAATGCTTGACCACTTCCCCTCAAAACCATCACATTCATTAAAACAAAGCCTTAGAAACTCACAATGAAGAAGAGCCTTGAGACATGACAATTACATGTAATATGCCATACTGAATGGGATCCTGGAACAGAGAAAGAATATTAGGTAAAAAGTGAAGAAATGTGAATAAAATATTTTGTTCAGACTTTAGTTAAAAATAATTTATCAATATTGGTTCACAAATTGTCACAGATGTACCCTATTAATGTAAAATGGTAATAACAGGGAAATGGTATATGGGGACTTTATCATCGGTGTATTTCTGTAAGTCTACAACTATTTTAAAATAAAAAAATTTGTTTTAAAAAGGTGCTGAGAAGAGGATCTGGGCTTAATTATTTTGTTTATCTGGCTTTTGTTTCTTTAGCTCTTTCCTCTATAGTTTTGAGCTTGGGAATTTAACTTTTTAAATAATAAACAAATTTTGATTCATCATGAATAAAGAGCTTTCTAGCAGAGAATTCAGTTCAGTTCAGTTCAGTCGCTCAGTCATGTCTGACTCCTTGCAACCCCATGAATCGCAGCATGCCAGGCCTCCCTGTCCATCACCATCTCCCGGAGTTCACTCAGACTCACGTCCATTGAGTCAGCGATGCCATCCAGCCATCTCATCCTCGCTCATCCCCTTCTCCTCCTGCCCCCAACCCCTCCCAGCATCAGAGTCTTTTCCAATGAGTCAACTCTTTGCATGAGGTGGCCAAAGTACTGGAGTTTCAGCTTCAGCATCATTCCTTCCAAAGAACACCCAGGGTTGATCTCCTTCAGAATGGACTGGTTGGATCTCCTTGCACTCCAAGGAACTCTCAAGAGTCTTTTCCAACACCACAGTTCAAAAGCATCAATTCTTCGGCACTCAGCCTTCTTCACAGTCCAACTCTCACATCCATACATGACCACAGGAAAAACCATAGCCTTGACTAGATGGACCTTAATCGGCAAAGTAATGTCTCTGCTTTTGAATATACTGTCTAGGTTGGTCATAACTTTTCTTCCAAGGAGTAAACGTTAAGTAGACAATTAAGCCAGCAAAATAAAAGGGTACAAAAGTATAGAACACTATATTTTTTTCTATATTGATAATCAGGGTTGATGATTGACTTGATTTGCATTACTGAAATGCAACTATGACAGTCCCATGACAAACATAAATTTTAAATTAGTTACAGTTTATATTGATATATACATTCAGTATCCAAAATACTGCTGACTCTGGATATGGATTGGGAAATGAATGACTTGAGAGAAACCTGATGAACTCTTAAGTATCAGTAAATAAGTGAGTGGATATTTTGAAATTTTGATGAGAAATTCTTTTTCACTTTTGCCCTGCACTGGCAAATGTATGTCTGGTTGTCTTTGGAATCCTCTGGAAATGATATAGACTCTGTGGCCACTTTCCCTGAGAAGACGGGCAGCTCTTAAGTCTTCACTTCACACTGATTCTCACGGCTACAACTGTCTTGAGAAAGTGCAGGAAGACACAGAAAGTAACCTCTCTGCACAGCAAGTTGTTAAAGGACTTTCTCTTGGTTTAGATACTGATCCTGGCACCATCTCTACTTTCTCCCCAGATCCAATGTGTCACTGAGTCAGAAAGATTGGACCACCTTATGTGGTTTCTCATAGCCATCATAATAAAATACAAAGTGCTCAGCTGGCTAAAAATAACTTCTACTGTGCCCTGGCTCTTGCCTACTTCTCCAAGCTCATCTTTTAAATCCTCCTCAGTTTCCAAACAAACTGAGTGATTTGTGGTATTCAAAGCCACCACATTCTCTCACCGCTCTGTATGTGCAGCGCTGCCTCTTCTTTCTGGAACATCCTTTCCAGCTCCACCTGCCTAGCACCTCCAGGTCCTTCAAGGCCCCCAGCCTCTGTCAAATGCTCTGGGGTCCTGCTGGCTGGGCCACTGTCCCCCTTCTGTGTCTTTATAGCTTCTTGCACATGACTCTGCCCTGTTTCCTAACTCCTGGAACGTACCCCACGCCTCCTTCATGTTCTGTTACTCATCCTTCAAGACTCTCCCTTGGTAGAATACCTGCCTTTAGTCAGAGTTCATCTTCCCCTGCGCCGGTGAGTCATTAAGACTTTTTCCTCTATCACAGCACTGAGTTGCATCTGACTTGTGTTAATTGTTGGCATATTTTGCCTGCTTTTTCACCTCATTGCCAGCCTTTTCAGGCAGCTTATCTTCACCTTTTATTTTAGCACAATGCCTGGCACAATACCTGTTGATTAAGGTAGTTGTCCTTCTGTGGTTACTATGGCCTCTAGGCAACAACTCAAAGCTTCCCAGTTGGCCCCATTTCTGGACAGGCTCTGCCAGTCTGTGTATGACTCAGTGAGCTTCAAACAACAAGGAAAAGGAACTCACAGCATGTTTACTTCTCCTTTCTAGATACCTGTTCTGCAATCATGACCAAACAGAAGGAATAAAGTCAGACCAGAATCTGAAACTAAAAAGCCCTGTCAATTACACCATTGTTTCCTGCTGGAGCAAGCAGAGCGGCCTCGGCTGCACATTCCTGGGACATGAATAATATCAGCTGTGATTACACTTCAGTATCTCATCCATCAGCAGCCTGTGAACATTGAATATAGCCTAATTAGGAAATGTGAAGGTCCCTTTGCTGGGGATGAGAGCCGAAGAAACACAGGTCCACATGCCTCTCCCCATGGTGGGAACTCCTGAGGCTCACACAAGGGTTTGCAGGGCTGTAGGGCAGAGCTTGGGCTTCCCAGGTGGCACTAGTGGTAAAGACCCTGTCTGCCAATGCAGGAGATGTAAGAGACCCAGGTTCGGTCTGGGCTGGGAAGATCCCGTGGAGGAGGGCATGGCCCCCACTCCAGTATTCTTGCCTGGAGAATCCCATGGACAGAGGAGCCTGGTGGACTACAGTCCACGGGGTATCTTCACTTCACACTGATTCTCACGGCTACAACTGTCTTGAGAAAGTGCAGGAAGACACAGAAAGTAACCTCTCTGCACAGCAAGTTGTTAAAGGACTTTCTCTTGGTTTAGATACTGATCCTGGCACCATCTCTACTTTCTCCCCAGATCCAATGTGTCACTGAGTCAGAAAGATTGGACCACCTTATGTGGTTTCTCATAGCCATCATAATAAAATACAAAGTGCTCAGCTGGCTAAAAATAACTTCTACTGTGCCCTGGCTCTTGCCTACTTCTCCAAGCTCATCTTTTAAATCCTCCTCAGTTTCCAAACAAACTGAGTGATTTGTGGTATTCAAAGCCACCACATTCTCTCACCGCTCTGTATGTGCAGCGCTGCCTCTTCTTTCTGGAACATCCTTTCCAGCTCCACCTGCCTAGCACCTCCAGGTCCTTCAAGGCCCCCAGCCTCTGTCAAATGCTCTGGGGTCCTGCTGGCTGGGCCACTGTCCCCCTTCTGTGTCTTTATAGCTTCTTGCACATGACTCTGCCCTGTTTCCTAACTCCTGGAACGTACCCCACGCCTCCTTCATGTTCTGTTACTCATCCTTCAAGACTCTCCCTTGGTAGAATACCTGCCTTTAGTCAGAGTTCATCTTCCCCTGCGCCGGTGAGTCATTAAGACTTTTTCCTCTATCACAGCACTGAGTTGCATCTGACTTGTGTTAATTGTTGGCATATTTTGCCTGCTTTTTCACCTCATTGCCAGCCTTTTCAGGCAGCTTATCTTCACCTTTTATTTTAGCACAATGCCTGGCACAATACCTGTTGATTAAGGTAGTTGTCCTTCTGTGGTTACTATGGCCTCTAGGCAACAACTCAAAGCTTCCCAGTTGGCCCCATTTCTGGACAGGCTCTGCCAGTCTGTGTATGACTCAGTGAGCTTCAAACAACAAGGAAAAGGAACTCACAGCATGTTTACTTCTCCTTTCTAGATACCTGTTCTGCAATCATGACCAAACAGAAGGAATAAAGTCAGACCAGAATCTGAAACTAAAAAGCCCTGTCAATTACACCATTGTTTCCTGCTGGAGCAAGCAGAGCGGCCTCGGCTGCACATTCCTGGGACATGAATAATATCAGCTGTGATTACACTTCAGTATCTCATCCATCAGCAGCCTGTGAACATTGAATATAGCCTAATTAGGAAATGTGAAGGTCCCTTTGCTGGGGATGAGAGCCGAAGAAACACAGGTCCACATGCCTCTCCCCATGGTGGGAACTCCTGAGGCTCACACAAGGGTTTGCAGGGCTGTAGGGCAGAGCTTGGGCTTCCCAGGTGGCACTAGTGGTAAAGACCCTGTCTGCCAATGCAGGAGATGTAAGAGACCCAGGTTCGGTCTGGGCTGGGAAGATCCCGTGGAGGAGGGCATGGCCCCCACTCCAGTATTCTTGCCTGGAGAATCCCATGGACAGAGGAGCCTGGTGGACTACAGTCCACGGGGTTGCATAGCGTCGAACATGACTGAAGCGACTGACCATGCACCATGCCCACAGGGCAGACCTTGCCCATCTAGACCACACTCTTCACACAATCTCCAGTAAGCCGAGATCTCCCCGCCTTGGATTGCACCCTATATTATACTACTCCTTAAATGCATTGCAAGGGGGATATAGCAGGACTGATACAGCAGGCACTTCCACATGGATGTGAAAGTATTTACTAAGCGATTAACTCACTTTGCCTAACGCATTTTTTGTTTAGTGCTTTTGCCTGGTTTCAATCAGGAACGCTGAATTTTGTCAACAAGTGGCTTCTCATCTTTTTTCTTTTTTTTTTTTTCATTTTCATTTACAGTTTTATTGGGGTGTAATTGACATATAGTTTTTTTTTTTTTTAAACATGAATCCCCCTCCCACCTCCCACCCCACATCATCCCTTCAGATCATCCAGTACTCTTGCCTGGAAAATCCCATGGGCGGAGGAGCCCTGTAGGCTGAAGTCCATGGGGTCGCGAAGAATCAGGCATGACTTCACTTTCACTTTCATACATTGGAGAAGGAAATGGCAACCCACTCCAGTGTTCTTGCCTGGAAAATCCCAGGGACGGAGGAGCCTGGTGGGCTGCCATCTATGGGGTCACACAGAGTTGGACACAACTGAAGTGACTTAGCAGCAGCAGCAGCAGCATAAAGACTTCAATTTTGTTTATGTGGTGATCCTGGACCTTAAATGTACCATCCCCATGGATGTCTTAACCAGCATGGCTATGTAATCAAAGAAGCTGACAGGACATAAAGCAGGAACTGGAATTGAAGTTGATGCTCTTCCTCCCCCTACTCCCTCCAAAAGATCCAGTAGACAATCTACTGGCAATCTCCATTAGCTAAAGAGTTATCCTGAATCCTGTCTCTAACTGGAAGCATAAAAGACTATTGATTTTTTTTTTTTTCACTTTCACACAAATATCTCTTGTAACCACCTAAATTTGGATATAAACAGTAGAGGGAATACTGGAAAATTATAGTTCCAGCTTAGCTATGTTGACACATTACAAAATTACCAAAATCCAACTCTTGTCATCTGGGAGTCCATATATACCACTTCTAGCAATGTTTAACTTCCAAGTTAAAACACAAGAAAAGTCATGCTTCCACCCAAATAATGAATCTTATGTAACTAAAAATGTGCATGTTTTGAAAGAAGCCTCAAATATTTTCCCCAAAATCTATCTCTATAGCCATCTTTGTGTTTTGAATTTTCTTCCAGCTATATTACACATCCTTCTGGTGTGCCTAGCAATGTTTAACTTCCAAGTTAAAACACAAGAAAAGTCATGCTTCCACCCAATTAATGAATCTTATATAACTAAAAATGTGCATGTTTTGAAAGAAGCCTCAAATATTTCACCCGAAAATCTATCTCTATAGCCATGTCTGTGTTTTGAAATTTCTTCTAGCTATATTACACACCCTTCTGATGTGCTTTAATTGAAATATTAAGATTTAAGGTTCACCAATAGTAAAATTACTTACATTCTGTGTCAGAATGTAATGTACTTACCTTCTGTTTCAGGGGAACAGAAGAGAATAAGAAAAAATTACCAACAATTGTGCTAGTATAAACATATCAATTCAAAACATGGGATATTCATAATTATTAGAGCAATCTGCATATTAGACATTTACAGTAAGACCCCAGGAAAATTCATGACATTATAGGTTTGTTATTTAAGCTACTTCAGTTTATTGTATTTACCATAAGTTGATTGAAAGATTGNTGATGCTGGGAAAGATTGAGGGCAGGAGGAGAAGGGGACGACAGACGATGAGATGGTTGGATGGCATCATTGACTCAGTGGACATGACTTTGAGCAAACTGTGATAGATAGTGAAGGACATGGAGGCCTGGTGTGCTGCAGTTCACGGGATTGCAAAGAGTCAGACACAACTTAGCAACTAATCAACAACAAATTCATCATTCAGTCCTTGGTCCATGTACTTTTCTGACACTTGTTGAGCATCAGCTGTGGTGCCCATCTGCCTTACCCCCATGGTGCTCTAGCACCCAGCATTTACAGAGTAACTGACAGGAGCAAAGAAGAGGCCTGTGGTCACATGGCAGTGAGAGAAACTCACCTGCTCCAATGCCCCAAAACCAAGCACACCAAGTCCCAGCCCACTGAACTAACTGAGCTAAAGTCAAGTTTAATCCTACTGGAAGATGTTTCTTGTCAACCCGCCCTGTGCCCCCTCAGTGTACATTGCTATTGGCGAAGTTACAAATGGTTGCTCAAACTCCTGCCACTGCGGCAGTTTCCACCAACTGCTACTTGGGGCCCCTGGATCAGAGACCCTCAATATGAGGGTTAGGAGAATATGTTGCCTCACCAATTTAGAGATGACACCCCTTTCCCTAGGCAACGTAATTCTCCTAAAAGAAAAGGAGGGAATGAGAAGAAACAGGTAGGAAGGCTAAGGGTCTCCAAATGGNTACTTGGGGCCCCTGGATCAGAGACCCTCAATATGAGGGTTAGGAGAATATGTTGCCTCACCAATTTAGAGATGACACCCCTTTCCCTAGGCAACGTAATTCTCCTAAAAGAAAAGGAGGGAATGAGAAGAAACAGGTAGGAAGGCTAAGGGTCTCCAAATGGAAAACAAGTATCAGATATTGTTTATCTCTCTTAGGCAGCAGGAGGAAATAAACTACAAGTGTCAGATTTTTGGCTTCCCTGATAGCTCAATTGATCAAGATCCCCTCTGCAATGCAGGAGACCCTGGTTCAATTCCTGGTTTGGGAAAATCCCATGGAGAAGGGATAGGTATCCACCCCAGTATTCTTGGGTTTCTTTTATGGCTCAGCTGGTAAAGAATCCGCTTGCAATGTGGGAGACCTGGGTTCAGTCCCCGGGTTGGAAAGATCCCCTGGAGAAGGGAAGGTTACCCACTCCAGTATTCTGGCCTGGAGAGTTCCATGGACTGGGGTCACAAAGAGTCGGACACGACTGAGCGACTTGAAATGTTAAAAAAAATTTTTTCTCTCCCTGATAATGTGTGACCTTAGTGTCATGCTACAAGATTCTCTTGCTGCTGGGCATGGCATCTCAGGGATGACCACTAGAATCCTTTGTCTTGAGTTCTGGTGAAGCCACTCTACAGTATCATCATAGTTTCCCAACTGTTTCCAAGCATCTGTTGCCCGCTCTTTACATAGAACTGGGCTTCCCTTGGATTCACATTCTGTCTATCTCCCCATAATTTTAAATGCTTGCTTAGTTCTCTTCCCAAGGGAATGAAACTGTCTTTGATAAAGACCTCAGTGGAATCCTAGGATGGTGAATACCACCCACTCAGTCTTGTTCACCAGATTTTGAACACAAGTGAGGACATCCTGCTACTTCTGCCTTCTAACTTGGTGTTTGTCTGCCTTATGTTTGGGCATTGCTTCATTCCCTTGGTTGCTATGCCCTGCTTGTTTGTTTGAATTTCTGTGGTCACCCTAGACCCTACTTGTCCCAGCAGTTCCACCCCTGCTCACAACTAGTCCCGATGCCATGCCTTACTGAAGAGCCATGATATTTGATAGCGTAAATAGTATTCTTACTTCTGTTGCCTTACTCTTAAGGAAACTAGGCTCAGAAGGATTAAGTGACTTGGCCAATTAGGTATCTAATACACAGTAGAGTTAGGCTTTGATCTAGGTTACTTGTCTCCAAATAGTTGGCTCTTTGCTCAAATCTGTGCTTTTCGCTCTAAAAATCTTAAGGTTTTAAAAATTAGATGTGATTAAAAGGTAAAAATATACAGAAATAAATGTTTTACTGTTATTGTCATCAACAAGTGTGCTTCCTCCAGTGTGCAGCAATGCATTTCCTCTGGGTCCTTGAAACAGAAAAGCTGTGGCTTCCTGCATTCAGTGAAGCTTGCACGTGCATGGCAAACTACAACAATGTCTACTGATGCCAGGTGTGGAATATTCATGCTTCAAAAGTTCACTTGTGGTTATTTAGAACGGAGGCCTCATTTTCACAAACGAGTAATGTTATAAATGGTGGTTAGATTCTTGAGTTATCTCACAAGGCTGTTTAATTAACAATGTCATTAGAGTACATTTCTAGTTTATCAGGTGGCTGAAGTAATGCATATATTATGCCACTGCAACATAATCATCAAGTTCTTGATCAATAAAGGAGTGTTTATTTTGAGCCCTGAGAACTGTCTCCTGACAGTGGTAGTGAATCTGTCACTATAGGTTCTAGAGAATGTAGGAGTTGTTGGAAATTTTCCCATATTTTAATAGCTGAGAAAGCTGGTTTGTCAGATAAGAAGTGAGAGGGTATTCTCGTGAGAGGTCAGGTGGCTTGAAAAAACGCGCAGATATGGAGTATAAAAAGGGAAGGAAAAGAGAAATCCCAGGGGAAAAAAAATAATGTGAGCTGAGGAGGTGGAGGAAATCAGTTATCTGAGGATAGAAAGTAAAATCTGACAAGGAAATGGGAACTAATAAAGGGATTTAGAGACTGGATTTAGAAAGTTAGGGATTTATAATGTGAGAAACAGAAGATGACTTTGGCAGAAGATTTCAAATGGCTTTTGATGGAACCACTTCAATTTTAGAGAAATGTAGTAAAGAAAAGCTATGGGCTTCCCTGGTGGCTCAGATGGTAAAGAATCTGCCTGCAATGCATGAGGCTGGGGTTCAATCCCTGGGTGGGGAAGATCCCCTGACTGAGCAACTAACATACACTAAAGAAAAAGTTATACTGATAAAAGCTTGTGTGAAAGTGAAAGGCACTTCGTGATCCCATGGACTGTAGCTGGCCAAGATCCTCTGTCCATGGAATTCTCCAGGCAAGAATATTGGAATGGGTTGACTTCTCCAGGGGATTTTCCCGACCCAGAGATCGAACCTGGGTCTCCCACAAGTAACTTCACTCTAACTAGGAGTAACCAGTAGGCTAACAGATTAGCCACAAATTCTCACTGATGGGGGACAAGGTACAACCCAGGGAAGACAGGAGATCTGAGGACTAATGAGAAAGAGCTTTGCAGGGAAGGTACATTTACTCCATCCTAGTAAAATAAGGAAAAAAGCAATCCTGCAGAGAAAAAAATAGGTGGCTTTGTGGAATATCTACCTCCATGTTAGTCTTTGCCCTATTTCAGTGTAGCTGACTCTCCACATCTGTGAGTTCTTCCTCCAGAGTCAACTAACCATGGATCAAAAATACTTTAGAAAAAATTTTCATAAAGCTCCCAAACGCAAAATTTGTTTGCTGCCCTGGCACCTATTGATATAACATTTACATTGTATTAGGTATCACAAGTAATCTAGAGATGATATAATGTATACAGGAAGACGTGTGTATCTTATATGCAAATACTATACGATTTTATATAAAGGACTTCAGCATCTGTGGAGTTTGGTCTCCTCAGGGGGTTCTGGAACCAATCCCTCAAGAATACCAAGGAACACTGTCCTAGAATGGGAGGAAATCTTGGCTAGGATAGGATTTGATCCAAGGTAAGGATGGGGCTTCCCTGGTGGTGCAGTGGTAAGGAATCCGCCTGCCAATGCAGGAGACGAGAGTTCAATCCTTGAGTCAGGAAGATCCTCTGGAGAACATAGCAACCCACTCCAGTATTCTTGCCTAGAAAATCTGTGACAGAAGTAGCTAGCAAGCTACATGAGGTCACAAAGAGTCAGACATGACTTAGCAACTAAACAACAACAAAGAGAGCTACAGAATAGCAATTAAGTTGATGGCACTGTTCTCAAAGGTGCTGTCATGGTCTCCTTAGTCGGTTGATTGGTTGGTTTACAAACTGAAAAGCCTAGATAAGGTCTGGGGACAGGAAACTGAGAAAGGGGGATTCATATCTTTGTTAACAGGATGAAAATGCTATCTCTTTAGTGACCTGGGGCAAGCTTTGCAGATCTTGTTGCCTGGAGGGAAGTGTTTCTTTTCTTTAAAAGGAATTTTGATTACACTTGTTCTGGGAAGGATGAGCATGCACATTGTTTGGCTGAAAGTCCAAAGCGTTGTTCCAAATTGAACAACTCAGCCTTCGCAGGGAGATTTTACTTGAGCTATGGGTTTCCCTAATTGGAAGTGGAAGATCATATTTTAGAATAAGATTAACCTCCTTAAGTAGAGGGATAAAGTTTTCTAGAGGGAGGGAAAAATTTGCAACATGGTGGGTTTAAGAATGTTCTTTTCCTGTTGCTGAGGATGGACAGGGGAGCAAGGCTGGGAACCAGTTGACCCAATGAGGGAATTTATGTGAAGAATTTAACTTGATCTTTACTTTTTTTCATACACTCCGGGAACAGTGATGTTTAGGGTCTTAAAAAAAATTTTTTTTAATTGGACTATAGTTGATTTACAATGTTGTGTTAGTTTCTGTTCACAGCCAAGTGAATCAGTTGTAGGGTTATTAAAATTATTATCATCTCCATCTCCCAACCCTTGGTCAAGTACAAAGCTTGTGTTGTTGATGGAATGGGGTAGATTAAAGATGTGACAGTAGAGGGACGTGTAACCTTCTGCTGAGGTCAGTGTCCAGCATCCCCTCTGGGAGGGGACAGAGCCCCTGGGAGTCTAAGTGGAGGACAGTGAGCAGCCAGAGGTGCATCTGGGAGAGGCAAGCCACAGTGTTGGGCCACTTCAAAAGCAGATGAGAATTGGAGTGATGTGTAACAGAAGTGTCCACTGAGGTTACACAAATCAAAGAAAGGAGGCTTTCTACTTGCCCCTCCATTAAGATGTTGGAAGAGCAGATGTCTCAGGACTGGAGGTAGTTGAGTACATGTGTATATACGCATGTGTCAGTCGCTCAATGGTGTCTGACTCTTTGTGACCCCGTGGACTGTAGCCCACCATGCTCCTCTGTTGTCCACGGCATTTCCTAGGCAAGAATACTGAAGTGGGTTGCCATTTCCTTCTCCAGGGGATCCTCCCAACTGAGGGATCAAACCCGGGTCTCCTACACTGCAGGCAGATTCTTCATCATCTGAGCATCATGTGTGGCTTTCTCAGAAATGCTATACCTGTATCTTAAAAGGATTGAAGGTGAAAGGAGAGGGTAGGAACTAAGAGGAATCCATCAGAGGAATCCTATAGATGCCAACGGGAAGCCCAGTTGGGAAATCTTTCCACCTCATCAGTTACTATGATGAAATAGAAAAATATGGATACTACTATTGTGTTTTGCTTTCTATTAATTGTTAAAATAATCTTGTGGTGACAGTGTTGGCAAGACAAACACTTGTTCTTTATTTCTTTACTAGGCAAGTTGGAGTTATTGGCAGTATGTTCCAGCAAAAGCAGAATTCCATGAAACTAATTATCTAGAGAATGTGTGGATGGACTTGCTGTAGTAGGTGTTACACTTAGATGAGGAATTTTTTAGTGGCTGTGGTGGTCTCAAAGGATCTATTTTTGAGAGGGGATAGCTGCAAAAGTAAGAGTTAACCACTTTGGGTGTGGGGAGAGGAAGCAGAGCCTGAGATAGTGTTGTCACTGCAAAATTAGAACAAGTCTTTGGCAATACTTCCAACTGTATCATATATTTAGGCAGGAGATTTGGTAAGGGGAAAGATGGGGAATTTGGCATCAATTGCATTGCATTTGAAATGTTGTTTTAAATTTCTGTTGCATTTTGCTCCATCTATTCCTCTAACCTTAAAAAACGAGGTAATTTATCTTTACATATGAGTTCAACTTTATCAAAACCTTCTCTTCTTGTTGGGGAGGGAAACTGAGCCCTACTCCAGTCCTACACACCCCATATCTAAGATGATGGATGAATCATTGCTTTGGGAGCTTTTCCTCATCTCTAGCACCAACTAATACCGCTGTTTAAGTGGCTTTTATCTCATGCCCCTTCTTTAACCCCACATCTCTATTTGTCTGCAGGACAATGTTATTTGAATATCTTTACACATTGTATTTAGCGTATTAAATAAACTCAGATAATTTTCTTCTAGTTGCCACCTTTCAAAGATTTTTTTCATTACTGTCAAGAGAACCTTTTGGATTTTCCTGGTGTCCTAAATAAAACACGTAGGGCCTTTTTTCTTCAATATTTGTTTATTTGGCTGCACCCAGTCTTAGTTGCAGAATGTGGGATCTTGTCAGTTCCCTGACCAAGGAGCAAACCCAGGCCCCCTGCAGTGGGAGCACAGAGTCTTAGCCACTGGACCACCAGGGAAGTCCCAGCTTAGGGCCTTTTTTGCATCCAATCCCTTATTAATTTCTCTGGTTCCTTTTCATGTGAAGTCCTACAGTTTTACTCCTATTCGGGCCTTTGATATCCCTAATTAGACTTTAACAAAAACCTTGATTGCTTTTATGTTTTCTGTCTCAGCTTTATGTTTTACAGCTTACAGTAAGCCACTAGCTGAATCTTCTTCAAACATGATTTTCCAATTTTATCCGCATACCTCTGGCTTCAGTTCATGTATTCATTCATTCAGATTCCACTCCAACCGCCTCCCCCCGCCCCGTATTGTTTACCTACTTGATGCCAGCATAGTTACTTGGAAATAAAGAACATATTTCTGTAACACAAGTCAGCTGATATAAGAGTGGTAAGTAGAAGAACGATATCAGAATAACACAGAAGTCATGTTGGTTTATGTGACATTAACATTTTGTGCCACTAAATAATAACATTTACTCATATTTTGTGCCACTGAATATTGGTACTGAACACTTCCAGCACACAGGGCACAGTAAGAGCTGAATGCAGCGAGCCAGTATGACACAAAGCACCCAGTCACTGCATTTGCTCTTCCCATATTTGGCTGCATGCTCTGACTTGGAAGGGTTTTTCTTGGAAGGATTTAATATTGGAAGAGTTCTTGATCCTTGTGTATTTTTTTAACATGCAATTGTATAAATAATACATGCCTTGTACCATTTTCCTAGTTAGCCCCAGTGGTAATAGGCTACAAAAACTGTAACACACTGTCTCAACTGGAATATTGCTGCTGATAGAATGAATATACAGAGCTTTTCCATCAGCACAAGGATTCCTCATGGGGCCCTTTTATAGCCACACCTACTTTATTCCCCCACTCCCTTAATCCCTGTGAACACTAATCTGTTGTTTATTTCTGTAATTTTGTCATTACCAGACTGTTAAGATGGATGTATATAGTATGCGGTCTTTAGGAATTAGCTTTTTTCACACAGCATAATTTTCTGGATATTCAGCCAAGTTGTGTGTGTGTGATGCTAGTTCATTCCCTTAATTCCTGAGTAGTATTCCACAGTATGGATATACCACAGTTTGCTTAACCAGTCAGTTGAAAGACATCCGGGTTGCTTCCAGTTTTTAACTATTATGAATGAAGCTCTATAGACATTTGTGTACAGGATTTTGTGTGAAAATAACTCAATTTCTCTGGGATAGATACCTAGGATTGCAATTACTGGCTTATATGAGAGTTGCATGACTTTTTTTTAATCTGTCAAATTGTTTTCTGAAGTGATTGTCCCATTTTACATTCCCATCAGTGATCTAGTTTTTCTGCATCCTTGTTGACATTTGGTGTTGTAATATTTTTTGTTTTAGTTATTCTGAAAGGTGTCCATTGGTATCTTATTATGGTTTTAATTTGAATTTCCCTAATATGCAGAGAACATCATGAGAAACGCTGGACTGGAAGAAACACAAGCTGGAATCAAGATTGCTGGGAGAAATATCAATAACCTCAGATATGCTGATGACACCACCCTTATGGCAGAAAGTGAAGAGGAACTCAAGAGCCTCTTGATGGAAGTGAAAGAGGAGAGTGAAAAAGTTGGCTTAA
The DNA here is from genome assembly GCA_006410675.1 of Oreotragus oreotragus. NCBI lineage: Eukaryota > Metazoa > Chordata > Mammalia > Artiodactyla > Bovidae > Oreotragus > Oreotragus oreotragus. Next base: position 64,072 of record SJYX01000341.1, read on the forward strand.
AGCTCAACATTCAGAAAACAAAGATCATGGCATCCGGTCCCATCACTTCATGGGAAATAGACGGGGAAACAGTGGAAACAGTGTCAGACTTTATT
>SJYX01000341.1:64417-91700 GCA_006410675.1 Oreotragus oreotragus
TAGATAGCATATTCAAAAGCAGAGACATTACTTTGCCGACTAAGGTACCTCTAGTCAAGGCTATGGTTTTTCCTGTAGTCATGTATGGATGTGAGAGTTGGACTGTGAAGAAGGCTGAGCACTGAAGAATTGATGCTTTTGAGCTGTGGTGTTGGAGAAGACTCTTGAGAGTCCCTTGGACTGCAAGGAGATCCAACCAGTCCATTCTGAAGGAGATCAGCCCTGGGATTTCTTTGGAAGAAATGATGCTAAAGCTGAAGCTACAGAATTTTGGCCACCTCATGTGAAGAGTTGACTCATTGGAAAAGACTCTGATGCTGGGAGGGATTGGGGGCAGGAGGAGAAGGGGACGACCGAGGATGAGATGGCTGGATGGCATCACTGTCTTGATGGACGTGAGTCTGAGTGAACTCCAGGAGTTGGTGATGGACAGGGAGGCCTGGCATGCTGCGATTCATGGGGCTGCAAAGAGTTGGACACGACTGAGTGACTGAACTGAACTGAACTGATATATCACTTCTCTGTACACCTGAAACTAACGCAACATTGTAAATCAACCATACTTCAATTTTTAAAAGACCATATGTAGCCTGCTGCTGCTAAGTCACTTCAGTTGTGTCCGACTCTATGCGATGCCATAGACAGCAGCCCAGCAGGCTACACCGTCCCTGGGATTCTCAAGGCAAGACACTGGAGTGGGTTACCATTTCCTTCTCCGATGCATGAAAGTGAAAAGTGAAAGTGAAGTCACTCAGTCGAGTCCAACCCTCAGCAACCCCATGGACTGCAGTCTTCTAGGCTCCTCCATCCATGGGATTTTCCAGGCAAGAGTACTGGAGTGGGGTGCCATTGCCTTCTCCAGTACTTGCTTTCTGACACTTTACCTAAGAGTTTATCAACTCCTGGTCTGTGGTTTTCCATCTACCACATTCCCTACAGACAGGTAAAATACAATCTCAGGCTCTTCCAAGAAATCACACTTTCCAAATGGTTTCCTCTGAAAGAAATTTCAGAAACAGAACATTTGATTCCCCCACGCCCCAGACTTCCTTTTTCTACCCCTAGAAACTTTGTTCTCAAACCACAAGGCTGAGATTTAGAACAAAAATGTGGAGGCGCAAAGGGTCTTCTTCGGAGAGAGACGATCAGATTGGGCATGCGTGTGGTAACAGAAGGGCATGCACAGAAGACGGGGCTGATGTGTGAGAAAAGGCAGTTCTGGACCCCGTCAGCTGTGCAGATGGATTTCCAAAAGTGCTTGATCAATTTCCATCAAGAGGTTTATCCTGATCTTTCCCATAGTCATTACAATGAAACAGAGTTAAAAGTCTGGTGGGATGGGTAGAAAAAAACGAACAAATAATAGCAAGAAGGAAGAAGAGGAGGAAGGCAGGAAGAAAGTGAAGGGGACAGGGAGAGGGAAAAGGAGATGAAAACAAGATGAAACAAAAGAAAATGAAGGTAAAGATTGGGAAGATGAAGAAGAAAAAAATGATACTGAAGGCAATAAAGAGTAGAACTTTTTGAGTATTTCAGTATCAAGCAAACGTCTAAGGTCTTTGCATGTGTTATTTCGTCTAATCCTAACAATAATCTCATGAACTAAGTACTGATGATGGTGTTCATTGGGCAGCTGTGGAAACTGGGACGCATGGGCTAACTTGTCTAGAGTCACACAAGAAGCAAGTGGTCCAGCTGGGATTTGAATCTAGGCAGTCTGATTCCAGAATCCATGTTTTTAACCATTATATTCTTCCACCACCACCGGGGTGAAGGGTACTGGGCTCAGGCACACGTGAATACAGACAGCATTTCATGTCAGGGCTTGGCAGCTTGCCTGTTGCTTTCTCCTCCAGAGTTGGCTGCTGCTGCTTCAGTCGTGTCTGACTCTGTGCGACCCTATAGACAGCAGCCCACCAGGCTCCCCCGTCCCTGGGATTCTCCAGGCAAGAACGCTGGAGTGGGTCGCCATTTCCTTCTCCAATGCATGAAAGTGAAAAGAGAAAGTGATGGCAAGTCTCTCAGTCGTGTCTGACTCTTAGCAACCCCATGGACTGCAGCCTACCAGGCTCCTCCATCCATGGGATTTTCCAGGCAAGAGTACTGGAGTGGGGTGCCATTGCCAGAGTTGGCATGCAGACACAAAACAGTGGACCTAGCTAACTTGATAGCAGATACCATCTCTCCTCCCATTTTGAATGTTTTCTCTCACTGCTGAGAGCAGCATGGCCAGCAGCCCTGTGCACACGTTTCCTTCTCGTCTGACCTGGCTTCCGTCCTTTCTGCCTTCCTGTTCCTGACTCCCCCAGCTTTGCAGGGCTCCCTTGAACATGAAGGATCTTCTTTTGCCCCATCCTTTCCTTTCCTGATGTCTTGATTCTCGGCTTTACTGAAAAGACTTAAGGGCCAGGCAGTCTCCCTGACCTGGTGGTGATGACACTGTGAAAATCCATCCGTCTCCTAGGCTGACCGTACAAATAAGCTCGAAGGGCCTCACATAAAATCAGAGAGCCCCTTAAATGAAATCAACTCACACCTAGCAAGACAGCCAAAGTTCTCCAACAAATAGCCCACATTCCACTGTTCCTTCCTCTCCTGACTGCTTCCATTTGCAGGGGATTCCTGTCTGCAAGGGAAGCCTGGGTGCGGATGGTCATTTGAGTAGGGGAGGGAGCCAGGAAACGTGAGGCAAACTAGGTTCAGTTGCTCAGAGCAAGTAATGACAAACCCAGCATATTCTTTTTTTAGCATTGAATTTTTTTGTTTTTAACTTTTTAATATTTATTTTGTTCAAGTATAGTTGAATTACAATGTTGTGTGGCAAAGTGATTCAGTTATACATACATATATATACATATTTATACTACATTCTTTTTCATATTGTTTTCCATTACGGTTTAATCATAGGGTATTGGATATAGTTCCCTGTGCTGGCACCCCACCCCAGTACTCTTGCCTGGAAAATCCAATGGACGGAGTAGCCTGGTGGGCTGCAGTCCATGGGGTTGCTAACAGTCCGACAGACTGAGCGACTTCACTTTCACTTTTCTCTTTCATGCATTGGAGAAGGCAATGGCAACCCACTCCAGTGTTCTTGCCTGGAGAATCCCAGGGATGGGGGAGCCTGGTGGGCTGCCATCTATGGGGTCACACAGAGTCGGACATGACTGAAGTGACTTAGCAGCAGCAGCTATACAGTAGAACCTTGTTGTTTATCCATTCTATATATAATCGTTTACATCTGTTAATCCCAAACTCCCAATCCATCCCTCCCCCAGCTTATTCTTTTTGCAGCATCATCAGCGGTGCTGAAAGTCCCAACATACAAGAAATGGGTCTTTTAGCTGGGGACCACTGCATCCTCAGAATGAGCTAAACAAATATTCAAGGAGAAAATGTCAGCCAACCCTTACGGCTTCTTACGCTAAGTGCTTTTTTTATGCCTAACTCATTTAATTCATTCAAGGCTCTGAAGAGGGTTGTTGGTTCTCCCTACTTTATGGATGTGAAAACCGAATCACCCAGAGGTTCTGGGGCTTACCCAAGTCACTCACTTGAACCCCAGTGAGTCAGTTCTTAAGACCAGTGTTAACCACTAGACAAGTTGTTAACACTGGACTTCCCTGGTGGCACAGTGGATAAGAATTTGCCTGCCAATGCAGGGGACCTGGGTTTGATTCCTAGGTCGAGAAGATTCCCTGGGGAAGGAAATGGCAATCCTCTCCAGTGTTGTTGCCTGGGAAATCCCATGGGGAGAGGAGTTTGGCAGGCTACAGTCCATGGGGCTTCAAAAGAGTTGCACACAAGTTAGTGAGTGAACAACAGACAACACCAACACACCCTCCAGTCTCTGGCTCACATCGCCAGCCTGACACCTCCGGACAAACACACATCCTGATGTGTCCAGCACCACCCAAAACCCCACTCCTGGGACCAGGGAAGGAGCTCCTTAGGACATTCAGGCACATTTGGATCTGATTTCATGCCGCAAATGGTATCTGGGGTTTTAATATATTTTATACTCTATACCTGCTTTTTACTGTTTCCTCTGTTGGCAAGTTTCTGCCCATGAGTAGTAATGAGTACAAAAAAGGCTTTGTTCACGTGTATTTGCTTTTTTATTTGCCAGTGGGGCTGGGGCGGGGGGAGGAGGGGTGACTTTTTCCATATAACTAGAGAAAAAAGAGCTCCTGTCTGTGTCTAGGAATTGAAGACACCTTCAGGACAGCTGCCACCGAAGTGAGTCTGCTTGCGGGAAGTGAAGAGTTTAATGCCACCAAACTGTTCGAAGTTGGTATGAAGAGTTTTCTTTTCGTTTTTCATCCAAATATTGATTTAGTGTCTTAGAGATTCCTTTTGCCTTTGCCATGCCATCCTTGGACCCATTTAAGTGTTGCGTCTTCCTCTTGTGGGGTCCAGTGCTGTCGGAGTTTTTCTTGCTTGCCAAATATACACCAAGCAAAAGGGAGCCTCCTGCAGTGACAGACGGAGCCCAGCAGCCTTGCTGCGTCCGCCCCGGCACACGGGCGGGACCACCCTGCCCCTGGCGTGGGGCTCACCCACCATAGGGCCTCAGGCCTCATGGAATCTCTTCTCGCAGCCCTCACCAAGCGTCCCCAACGAAATAAAGAAGTGATGATGTCAGTTTCCCAGCAGAAGGTCATGGGGAGGAAGGAAGAGAAAGGGCACTTCCTCAACATTATACCTTCCCCATGCCAACCTCGCCCCCGCCCCCCACTACGTGAGTTTTCTGTAAACCTTTGTAACACCCTGCTACTCCTCTGATAGAAAGTGCCAGAGCAAGTACAATAAACATGGGCCATACAGAGTTAAAAGTGTCTACTCAGCAAGGGGAAATCCTAATGTATAAAAATAGATGCATGTGCTTCTGGATGTGATTTTATATTGCAGAAAGGTAAGATTCCTTCTGCCCCATTTCTCATTTGCACCCACTTCTGCTCTCCTCAGCCAAGCTGGAATCAGTTTGGAAATTCTGTTGCCCAGGGCTTCCATCACAGTCCTTCATGTACACCCGGCTGCCACTAGCAGAAGCCTTCTGCAAACACAGTGCGTTTAATCCCCAAAATTTTAAGGTTGTGGAAGTTTTGCATAAAATAGTAAAGCAGCAAGGCAGGCTTTTGGGGCAGAGAGCAACTCTGTCTTTCCCCGTTTCCTGCCCCACAGGCAGGCAGCTGCTTTGCCCCTTCACAGGGGATGGGACCAGGTGCCCCCCCGGGCAGCTCAGGACACACCGGATGAGAAGGGATGGCATATCAGGCAGGTTCCTGGCAGGAAGAGACACGGTTCACGCTCAAATCAGGTGACAGAGGAGCATTTGATGAGGATCTGTTGGCAAAGGTGTGAGCAGGTGGATGGAAACCAAGAAAGGCTTGTATAGCACTCTTGGACTGGCAACAGTGGGGAGCCTGCACCACCCGCTGGACTAAAGGGACTAGGGGAGGGTCCCAGAACCACTGGGTGGAGTGGACACACTCCTGACTCCCAGAAGGATGTAGCCAACGTGTAACAGGGAGGGAGGCGCCTCAGGGACAGCACCCTTACCTCGCCCCTTCTTCCTTCTGCCACTCGACCTGGTCCTTCCATCGGTGTACCCCAGTTAGAAACTAGGGCTCAGGGAGTCCACAAATCAGACCCACGCAGGGCAGCCTTCCAGGGCAAGGAAAAGGGAGGTGAGGAGACAGAAGGACAAATGGAATATGCCCAGCAGAGGTGAGAAAGGCTTGACTAGCATTAAGTCAAATGTCTTAACTGACTCCTGCCTCAGTTTTCTGATCTGAAAAATGGTCTAAGGTAACGGTGTGTGGGTTTCCCTGGTGGCTCAGATGGTAAAGAGTCTTCCTGCAATGCAGGAAACCTGGGCTTGATCCCTGGGCCAGTAAGATCCCTGGAGGAGGGCATGGCAACCCACTCCAGTGTTCTTGCCTGGAGAATTCCATGGACAGAGAAGCCTGGTAGGATACGGTCCATAGCGTTGCAGAGTTGGACATGACTAAGCGGCTAACACTTTCATACTTTAACGGTGCCTACCTCCTAAATCTATTGTAGAGTTGAATGAGTTGACACTCATAAAGCACTGAAAACATTCACACTGAATACTCCGTGTAAGTCTGATTTTAAAAAATAATAATAAGTCAGTGGATGCAAGTCCTGTATGTACTTGACTTTTGATGCCCTTATGCCCTGGAGGGAATGTGCAAAGCTGTTTTCCGGAGCCTCTGTGAATCTTGTTTCTGAAAACCCTGTCCTCTAAGGAGGACCCCCACTGGCTCTGCAGACCTGTGCTTCCCAGGATGGACCTTCCATTCCCTGCAGCAGCACACTCGGGAGCTCACCTGGGTGGAGTCCCAGAGTCTGGCACCTTCCTGCAGGCGGCATTACCCACCCTGTTCTGTGTATGGTCTGCTCACCTTCCGGTTTAACCCTCCTGGGACTTTCTTGAGATGGGCGCTGTTTTTATCCCCAGCATTTTATTTAGAGATGGGAAAACTGAAGCCCACCAAGGTAGCATGCCTTGCACAAGGTCACAGAGCTACTAAGTACTTGAGCCGGGATTTGACCCAGGCAGTCTGACACATGCGCCCACACATGGGATCTGAGGCCAGGCCTTTCCCACGCTCCTGAGAGGTGCCCCAGATCTCTCTTCCTCATTTCCCTCAAGCTGCAAGCTGGCTCCCAATCCTGACCACTTGATTTTCACTCTTGACACCACCAGCCTCTCAGGACCCAGGTCAGTGGTGGGGAGTCACTTCTGACACCTCCCTCCCTCCCCCCCAGCCCCCCAAGGCCTGAAAGCCCCACCTCCCCGACTATTCCTGATCCCACCCTCCATACCTGCCAAGCATCTCGCTGGGACTCTTACAATTGGCTTTGAAGAGCTTGCCGTCACTCAAACCCATCCGTGCTTCCCTAGTGCTCTCTAAATGAGCCTAAACCACACTGAAGAACCCCAGGTCCTGACACCTGTGATCTCCCTTCCGTATATCCTCTGCTCCGGGGAAACAACGTGTTCCCTGCCCTCAGACTCTCTCTGCTTAACTGCGGGCCACACAGTTACCGCCAACCTGGCTGGCCCTCTTCTCTGCTCTTGGACGAAGTCTGGGTCCAGTCCAGCCCTCTGAGATGGGATTGGACACTCAAAACCCTCCCTGGGGGAGCCCCCCGCCTGCGAGGGACAAAGGCATGGGAGCAGGAGGAGGCAGGGAGAGCTTTCAGATGGAGGGGCAGGCCTGACCTCTGCCAAGGANCCAAGTCCTGAAAGCCCCACCTCCCCGACTATTCCTGATCCCACCCTCCATACCTGCCAAGCATCTCGCTGGGACTCTTACAATTGGCTTTGAAGAGCTTGCCGTCACTCAAACCCATCCGTGCTTCCCTAGTGCTCTCTAAATGAGCCTAAACCACACTGAAGAACCCCAGGTCCTGACACCTGTGATCTCCCTTCCGTATATCCTCTGCTCCGGGGAAACAACGTGTTCCCTGCCCTCAGACTCTCTCTGCTTAACTGCGGGCCACACAGTTACCGCCAACCTGGCTGGCCCTCTTCTCTGCTCTTGGACGAAGTCTGGGTCCAGTCCAGCCCTCTGAGATGGGATTGGACACTCAAAACCCTCCCTGGGGGAGCCCCCCGCCTGCGAGGGACAAAGGCATGGGAGCAGGAGGAGGCAGGGAGAGCTTTCAGATGGAGGGGCAGGCCTGACCTCTGCCAAGGGAGGGAAGCAAGGAGAGAGGACCAGGGGCAAGGGGCTCCGAGAAGCTGGAGAAAGTCTCACCTACACCCATGGGGAAGCCAGCAAAGGCTGCCTCACCCAGGAGGGAGTCCCCCCTCAGGCAGCACCCTGGCTGACCACGAGCAGCCCCAAGGGAGCACAAGCTGGATGTGAACCCCAGGCCAGGTGCACGGCGCCAGGCAGCAAAGCACCCCTGAGGCCTGCTTGCAGGAGCTCTGAGCGAGACAGCTGTGGGCCCTCCTTCAAGCCTCCGGGCCAGCCCGGCGCCACTCACCCCTGGAAGCACCCCCTGACTTGCCCTGATAGAAAATGACATTTTTTAACAGCGGTGGGATACTTTTGCTTTTGGTTCCCGCCACACACCCCTGCATTCCACGATGGAGGGTTTCCTGAGATATGGATCATCCAACCCAGTGCAGCTTCCTGAGCCAGACGCTGCAGGAAACCTGCCCACACCACGTCCTTACCCCCCAGCAGCCCCTGGGGGTCCCTGCCTGTGGGCCTGTTCTGGCCCCCAGAGCCCACCAGCCCATGAATGTAGTCATCCAGAAGTCCAGGAGCAGCCCCCAATCAGTGACTGATACCCAGGCCCCCACCAAATAAAAATACCTCTCTTCAAAGAATGTATTCCAAGGATTATTTAGTGCAAAAGGCAACGGGCCTGTTTGCGATACAAAACACTGAATCTAGAGGCCTGCAAGCCTCTCAAGGGTTAGGGCTAAAGAGCTGTCTTTGATAGAGGAGTAAATAAAGCTGGAAGAACCCTGTGAGGGGACATAAGATGGAAGAGTGTCAGAATCACACAGGACATGAGAGAATGTTCTACTGGGAGACCAGCCTATTTTCAGGAGGCACCCCTAAGGAAAGGCTGTATTCTGGCCCAGGCTGAGGGCAGGCCCAAGTTCAGGGACTTGAAAGAAGGAGAGGATATTCACTAAAGTTTATTTGAGATACATTTTGCTCTAATTGATTGGTGGGGATGAGCAGTTTAGCTAATCATTTATCAGGCAAAGAAAGAGAATCTGGAGCATCTACGTCTGGGTTTTGTTTTGTTTCTATTTGGCTGCATGGGGTCTTGGTTGCAGCATGTGGGATGTTTAATCGTGGCATGCAGGGTCTCGTTCCCTGACCGGGGCTCAAACCTGGGTCCCCTGCTTTGGGAGTGCCAAGTCTTAACCACTGGACCACCAGGGAAGCCCCTGTGTCTGGTTTTGTCATAAGAAAACACAGGGGCAGTGGTGAGACTTACCATGTTCTATGGGGAAGAGGGTTCTTACAGTAAGTAGTTTTCCAAAATGTGCAAAAGTGGGGAGATTTCTTAACCTTGGCTGTTTTGCAGGATCACGGACCTTGGGTAAAGGTCCACCCTGACTCTGAATGGGTTTCCCAGGTCCTGGGAAAAGATGCTCCAGTCTCTCCAGTGGTTAAGTGTCTGATCCACACTCCACACTGCCCGCCTCCTTCCCTGTCCCACCTCCCTTCTCTGCTGGTGTTTCCCAGAATCACCTCCCAAAGAACTGTCTCCACTGCATCTTTGTCTCAGGGTTTGGGAAAACACAGACTGACACGTTAACCAGCCCAGAAGCCATAGACTCTGACAACTGAAGGACCCAGAGCAAACACCCACAGGGACAGGATCAGGCAGGGAAGGTGACAAACCAGGGACCTCCTGCTTTGACCAAGAAGTGGCCACTTATCCCCTATTCACAGGACCACTTGTTCCCGTGGGAACAATGTAGGATCAGCATCAGTATATCTTTTGTTTTTTCAAATGGAATAGGGAATCTACAGGAATAAATAGAATCAACCAATTCTTAAATATTGGCAACTAATTCATTATTTTTAAATACTGTAATGGCCAAACATGACACACCTCTGATGACAAGTTCTGGCTATAAGCCTACAGTAGGTCAGTGGCCTTGGGCCAAATGTTGAATTCTCTAAAACCAGGGTCCACCAGCCTCTTCTTTAAGGCATCTTTCATGGAGATTTGCATATAATGATTGTTACTGTTTCCTGTCTATGTTTAAGAGGTTCAGTTCAGTTCAGTCACTCAGACGTGTCCAACTCTTTGCGATCCCGTGAATCGCAGCACGCCAGGCCTCCCTGTCCATCACCAACTCCCAGAGTTCACTCAGACTCACATCCATCGAGTCCGTGATGCCATCCAGCCATCTCATCCTCGGTCGTCCCCTTCTCCTCCTGCCCCCAATCCCTCCCAGCATCAGTGTCTTTTCCAATGAATCAACTCTTCGAATGAGGTGGCCAAAGTACTGGAGTTTCAGCTTCAGCATCATTCCTTCCAAAGAAATCCCAGGGCTGATCTCCAAGTCAGTGAGTGGTAGAATAAAACAGTCTTAAAATATTACTTTGAGGTACTTTCTATCACTCGCTGCTTATTTAAAGAGAAGATTCAGAATGGATCTCTGAATCAATGTTCATTCAGTTATGAGTGATAGATAATGGGCTTATGGTTAACCCGGAAACCATAGAAAATACACCTTTTTTTGTAGATGCCTACTGAAACTTGTCATTGTTCAGTCACTAAACCATGCCTGACCCTTGGGACCCCATGGTCTACAGCAGGCCAGGCTCCTCTGTCCTCCACCATCTCCTGAAATTTCCACTGAGTCAGTGATTTTGTCTAACCACCTCATCCTCTGTCACCCCCTTCTCCTCCTGCCCTCAATCTTTCCCGGCATCAGGGGCTTTTCCAATGAGTTGGCTCTTCGCATCAGGTAGCCAAAGTATTGGAGCTTCAGCATCAGTCCTTCCAATGAATATTCAGGGTTGATTTCCTTTAGCACTGACAGGTTTGGGAATAATAATATTATATATTTCCAGAAGAAAACTTTAATGAGGGTAATATAATGATGATTGAGTCTAGGTGATGGCATCTAGGCAGTCATTGTATATTTTCTCTCCTGTGTATCTGAAAGTTTTTTCATAATAAAAACTAAGGAATTGGTGGTGCAGAGAACTTTGTGGACAAAGAAACTCCCAAGTTCAAGGACAGTGAGTGTGTTCACCACACCAGGGGCTGCCACCCGGGAATGGAGAGGCTGACTTTAAAGTCATCCTGCTCCCAGTTTTGCACCTGATGAGAAGTTTCTCTGTGGCCTTTTTCAGACACGGACAGCTGTGAGCGCTGGATGAGTTGCAAGAGCGAGTTCCTAAAGAAATACATGCACAAGGTGATCAACGACCTGCCCAGCTGCCCCTGCTCCTACCCCACCGAGGTGGCCTACAGCACAGCTGACATTTTCGACCGCATCAAGCGCAAGGACTTCCGCTGGAAGGACGCCAGTGGGCCCAAGGAGAAGCTGGAGATCTATAAGCCCACAGCCCGATACTGCATTCGCTCCATGCTGTCCCTGGAGAGCACCACGCTGGCTGCCCAGCACTGTTGCTACGGCGACAATATGCAGCTTATCACCAGGGGCAAAGGGGCGGGAACGCCCAACCTCATCAGCACTGAGTTCTCAGCGGAACTCCACTACAAAGTGGACATCCTGCCCTGGATCATCTGCAAGGGCGACTGGAGCAGGTATAACGAGGCTCGGCCTCCCAACAACGGACAGAAGTGCACGGAGAGCCCCTCCGACGAAGATTACATCAAGCAATTTCAAGAGGCCAGGGAGTATTAAAGAGACACTGCCTCTGGTGTTCCCGACACAAGACACAAACGTCCCGCGCTGATCGCAGCCCGGAGGAGAGCCGCTCTCGCCAGCTTACATGTACAGGTGTATATACCACGCGAGCATTTGTTGTAAGTTACACGAGGGCTTGGCGCCAGGCCCTCGCAACTGCCACCTGAAGCCACCGTTGCCATCTTCAATGTCAACGGTCCCCTTGGAACTCTTCCGAGGAAGGGACGTTCTCAGGAGGATGTGAAGAAAGAAGCCGGAAAAAGAACCTGGAAGTCGTGGTGGGTGGAATTCAGCTCACCTCGGATTCAGTGGTTCCAAAAGAAGCAATGGGGCAAAGAGACTGAAATTGTAAACGTGATAAGCAGTTTTATGTATAACTTATTTAATATGAATGTGATTTATGCATAACCTTTTCTCTGGAGTTGTCATCCCGAAATTATTTAATCACTTCCGTGAGAGTTCAGAAAGAGGCTTAGGGAGGTGGAAGAGAAAGGGAATTTTCCAGGAATGACTTCTTTAAAAAATGAGAAATGCAATAGAAGGATATCAGCATAAGAAAACCTGAAACCAAAGGTGAGTTAGCTAGTGAGTTACCTTGCTTAAGTCTCAGCTGCCAAAATGCCTTCCCTCAGACTGGTAGGGGGTAGACGGGGAGCAGATGGATATTTTAAGAGCAAATCTGAGACCTGTTTTTAAGTAAGCTTTAAAATAAAGGATGATATTAACACAATGCTGTAATTCTACTAAAAGACCCCAGAATGATAGAATTTCTGCTCATGCCTTAATAGGTTCAGAAGGCTACAGGAAGATCAGATTTAAGAACAAAGAGTAGCACTTTTCCAAAGAAAACTGCAAAATAAATGGGGAAAGAACATGAACTTCATTTCATCTATTTTATTTTTATACCATCTTAACAATTTTTTTCTCCACCAATATATTTCCAGTAAATAAATATAAAAATGAGGAAGGGAACTCATCTAGAAAATCCTAATTTTTTATGTTTTAAGAAAGGAAAAAAATACATTATTTTTGTAAAGTATTTATTGAGTCACTGAGTCTTGTGCATCAAGCAATTATAATATTGGCCTGGTTCTGTAGGGTGGAACTTAGGACAAATAAAGAGTTGGTTCTTATGTAGTCTTTACTTGCAAAACTCCAGGAAAAGAGATTATATAATAAAATCATAATAAAATGTGTTACCTGCAGTAAATGTGTTACCTGCAAATATTTATGATACAAATTCCATAAATAGCCATGGTAAAGCAGGGTTTCAAGGCAGGGGAGAGGAAGGTTCAAAACAAGTGGGAATAAAAGCCTCATGGTGAGTGGTGTGAGTCAGCATCTTTGGCACCAAGAACATCAACCCAGTCCCCAGGAGACTGAAGCTCATTGACACACGTGCAAATTTTTGCCCATCCAGAGCTAAGAAAGCGCTGAGAAAGCCAAGCCAACAGCTTAAGACAAGCCCAGGTGAATGGACCACTTCCACACAAAATTTTGCAATTACAGTAATAAATGGAATTCTTCATCCTGTAAATGATTCCTTTTCCAGATGAGGAAACCAAAACTCAGAAATAACAGGTCAAATTGGGCCCACCATTCATTTCCTAGTCCAGTGCTCTACTATATCAAATTTTTCATGTCCTTATATTCCTAATCCTACCCTTAGGTTCTCATAGTAAGATCTTGTTTTATGGAAAAGCTCTTATCATTTATACTTAAGAATAAGTTATACATGTATTGCCCACTCTCAGGATACTTATATTTGAGATCTATTCCTAATTATGGGAAGAGAATCTTTATTCTGATTTGAAAGAATTTTAGGCAACTGAACTGCTGGGGTCAGCAGGTTCATATATCAGGGGAGATTTGGTTCCTAATAATAGGAAAACCATTTCTGCCAAGAGAATTGGTTGCAATGGCATGAATCGCCTTCGAGATGGTGAGTATCTCAGGACAGGTATTCAAGCAGAGTGTGTGAAGATGAATCACATGAGAGGCTCGTTTTAGTGATGAGGAGAGACACAAACATACAGCAATCACCCCCTCTGATAAGTGTTCTGTAAAGGATAAATAGAAAGTCTTCTGGGAAGACAGAGACAGGAAACGGGGCGGTACCTGCTGGATCCAAGGGAGGAATGTTAGAAGGAGAGCAGGAGGATGCATTCAGAATAAGGAAACACCATGGGCAGAGGCAAGGAACCAGGCAAGAGCGTGGCAATTTCTGAAAACTGGGATGTTTAGAGTGATAAGCCAGAGGGATAAGAATGGCGGGTTATGGAGCCATGTCTAAGGTGTTTTTGTTAAAGATTTAGCATGGGCTTCCTACATGGGCTGGTGGCTCAGCTGGTAAAGAATCTGCCCACAATGCGGGAGACCTGGATTCGATCCCTGGGTTGGGAAGACCCCCTGGAGAAGGGAAAGGCTACCCACTCCAGTATTCTCGCCTGGAGAATCCCCTGGACAGAGGAATCTGCAGGCTGTAGTCCATGGGGTCGCAAAAAGTCAGACACAACTGAGCAACTAACACTTTCACTTTTACTGCACTTAGCATGGAAAATGAAAGCTCTTTCCTACTACAGTGCAAATAGCTGATATGAGCAACATTTCCAATAGGCTCCTTGCCTCTTAATATCAGACCTTACTGACATAATGAACTGAGAGTTAGATGAGGTGAATTGGGAGCTGGGGAGGGTTCCTGGGCCCCTCACCTACTGAGAACACTGCTAGCCTCCCACCCATCATCCAGACGGTGCCATCCCGTCTGGAAATTTGCTGAACTATAATCTGCCTCTATCCAGATGTCCCTCATTCACTAAGGGCCTCAAGCCAGCCCCAGGGTAACCTTGGGTAATCGCTTCATGGACAGCAGGTCATGTGTTCAAGGGCCAGCCTCGCCCACCACAGAGTAGTCTGCCTGCTCCCTCACCTGTAGCACCAGTGACTACAAACACCTCTCACTGAAGGCCTCGCTCCTTGGCTGATCCTTGGAAAGAGAGCCATTTCTCCAGCAACCCACTGGGGCTTTGAGGGGCCGTGTCAGCAAGCCAACAGCGGTGGAGAGCGGAGCCAAGGCCCTCTGGTGGCCATGTGTGGGAAGGATGAGGACGAGGCCCCCAAGGAGCTGGGCAGGTTCCTGACCCGATTCAAGCATCCACCATTAGTCTCCAAGTCTTTCCAACTATGTAGCTCAGTGTCCAAGGAGTAGATTTCCCCACCCTGAGACCAGGGACCACAGATCCAAGAATAGGTACCATACCAGCCACCCTTCCATACTTTGTTCCTCTGTGCTGACCACTCTACCATGGAGTTAAGCAGGTTACATCCGTTTTACAGACAAGGCACAAAAAGCCCAATAAGATCCTCTAACCTGCCCAAGCTCATGAAGCTGTGTACATGGCAAAGCTGGTTGCACTAAGTCCATGTTCTTAACCGTATCCCATACTCAACTCTCTTTCTAATTCTTCCCACCACTCAGGATTAGGGACTTTGCTCCAGCTCACTCTGCCTTTGATCAGGTTGTTCAAATCTGCCAAATGTCCCCCCACCAACCTTCAGGATGTCTCACGTTGGTGACGGAGGGCCTGGCTTCAGTTCTGCCCAGTCCTTCCATATTCCACAAGAGGATCTGAATCCTATATCTCAGCCCTTTCTCAGGCTGGGTGAGCAGCAGAGCCTGACTTTCTAAAAGACAGCCTGCCCCACGGATAAGAACAGAGACCAGCCTGTTTCCCCTGCTGTACCTGAGCCCCGTGTCAACCACTGCTTTTGGCTAGACCTTAAGGGCAGATGCAGGGCCTCATGCGTTCCTTGGCTCCCAGCCTTGGGCTCGATACCTGGCGGATGTCATTAGGCAAGGGATGGGGGCAGAGGAGTGTGAGGACTGAATCAGACTGCCTAGATCCCAGTCCTGGCTCCCTCAGTTGTCAGCTGGGTAGCTTTGGATAATTCAACCAGTCTCTGCATATTCCATTTTCCTCAAACAGTTGTTTGGAGAATGAAATAAGATAAGAGATATGAATTTCCTAGCATGGGGCCTGTCATGGACCCTGTGCATTGGTGTTGAGTCAGTTTGAGAATTAATTATTGAGCGTATACTAGTTGCGAGGCATTGTTCTAGATGCCAGGGATGCAGCAGCATACAAATCCAAGTTTCCCCAGTGGAGGGGAGACGGCTGATAAATAAGTAAGTGCCTGATCTGAGATAATGGTAAGTGATAGCCAGAAAAATTAATTTTTTGATCACATGTGTATGTTGCATTATTTAAATTAATGCTAATTGCTGTAATCGATAAGCCTCAAAATCACAATGGCTTAATACAAAAGCCTCCAAAAAAGTATGTTTCTGGTCAAGTGGCTCCCTCCTAAGGACCCCAGCTCTTTCCTTCTTCAAGGCATGACTCTCTCGGTTGCCCTAATGCATGCTAAGTCACTTCAGTCAGGTCCAACTCTTTGCAACCCTATGGACTGTAGCCACCAGGCTCCGCTGTCCATGGGATTCTCCAGGCAAAAATACTGGAATGGGTTGCAGTGCCCTCCTCCAAGGGATCTTCCCCACCCAGGGATCAAATCCGTGTCTCTTACATCTCCAGCAATGGGGCAGGTTCTTTACCACTAGCACCACCTGGGAAGCCCAATAGAAGCTCTACTAGACTTAAATACCATACTGTGCAGTTTTTACAAGATGAAAATAAACCCCTAGTCTTTATGATGAGGGGCTGGGAAGCACTAGTGGTAAAGAACCCACCTGCCAATGCTAGAGACGTAAGAAACGCTGGTTCGATCCTTGGGTCAGGAAAGATTCCCTGGAGGAGGGCACAGCAACTCACACCAGTATTCCTGCCTAGAGAATTCTGTGGACAGAGGAGCCTGGCCGGCTGCAGTCCGGGGTCACAAAGAGTCGGACATGACTGAAGCAACTTAGTATATCCTTAGGTACAACAGGCAGGAAATGATTCTGCCAAATCCCTCTAAACATTTCTGAACACATTTTCTTAATTTTTAACTTCATTTCTTGCTGACTAAAGACAAGTCCTGCTTCAAGGGACCAATCACACTGTGAGTAATACTGCTCTAAGCACCTGAGTGACAGTGATCAACACACCTTGAGTGTTGACTTAATTCTGGCCCGATGGACAAAGAGTCATAAAAAAGCTTCCCAGGAAGTGGAGGGGGTAGGGAGAAAGGAGCTGGGGCTCTTTCTTTGTCTTCCATTTACAATTTCCAATGGAAAAATGTGTGGGTTGTCACCATTATGCCTGCATGGTTTCAGACAAATTAAAGGCTTGCCTCAGTAATTACTGGGTGGGTATATACAGAAACATACATCCATGTCTACAGATCCTGAATACAGTAGTGTAAATTAAGGCAGAAAGCTTACAGCCAGTTGCTTTTCTGAGGTTAAACATTGGTTTACTGTATAGGATTAGAAGAAGTGGGGTGTTTTCCAGAATCAGAAGGTAAGACTTTTCAGGAACAAATTTGTGGAAACAGCAACCTTTTTGTTGCTCCGGAAGAACAAAGCTTAGATAGAGACTTTTTTTTTTTTCATATCTCCATGTAGAGATTTGAAAAGCCAACATATAAAGACCGGTGCCTTGCTGGTACAGCAAAAACAACATCATCCTTAGCCATTTTAGCAGCAGGGGGATTTGTGGGGGACTGGACTGAGACACAGCTGCAATAGCAAAGCTGGGTAAGAATTTTATGGCTTTGCTAATTTTCTATCTGTTCTGGGAGTCATAAATGTGCCCTTATAGATATTCATGATTGCTCTTAAAATGAAAGAAAAAAAACCTTCCAAACAGCACAGAAAAACCTTTCATTTTTGAGGCATGCAATTCATGGATGATTTTCAAAATGTCATGTTTGAGTTGGGAAAGTAACATTTCTTAAACTAATCAGCCAATAGCTTCAAGAATTTGACTCAAAGGATATAAAAATTTCAAACCTGACTTTCAAAGAAGAAAAAGAATTCTTTTTTCTCTGCAAGTTCCTAAGTTTATTTTTTCACAAAGGTCATGGCTCAAAGTTAGGTTTATTTGCCATGGAAAGGAACGGTCTAAATGAAGTAAACTTTTAATTCCTTAGTGAAAAGGAATGGTAGCAGATCTTGAAAGGCTTCATTTTAAAATTTTACACCAGTGGACAGGGAGGTTCCTTTTGGTTAGCTGTACCCCTCACCTCTTTAATCCTGACTTGGTTGGGTTTTAGGTTTGTTGTGGGGGGGGGGAGGGGAGGGGGGTTCTTTTAAATCTTGGAGAGATGAACAAATGGAGAAAGAGAAAAGCCAAAAAAGATAAAAAGGAAAATNCCAGCCACACCTAGTTGCAAGAGATAATGAGGAATATCATGTTTATGTGGGGAAGCCATGTGCCCCAGCTTAAAAATACGGATTCTCTGATGAATAAAGAAGATACTAGAAAGGAAATTAGCAGCTTCTTTCATAGGGGTGTAGACCATATAAACCTGTCTCTTATACACATCTGGTGGTGGGTTCTTTTAAATCTTGGAGAGATGAACAAATGGAGAAAGAGAAAAGCCAAAAAAGATAAAAAGGAAAATGAAAAAAAAAAAAAAGAAGAAAAATTCAGGATCTCCAGGATGAAATTCTCTTTGGAACCTCTATTAATGTAACTAAGGTAAGAGCCTCACAAAGGGGACGCTGGAGAGACCCACACCACTGATGCACCTGCCCTCGAGGAGACTTTCCATCCCAGGCAGGGATGGCTGGGTCCCACCCAGCCAGCCACCCAGCCAAGACCAGGAAGAGATTTTCAAAGATGGCACAACTTAAAGTCACGTGATCAGGATTCCTGAGAGCAAGAGAGCAAGGTGTCCTGTGCTGATCGGCTGGGAAGGGCAGGACTTTCTGACAAGAACATTTCAAGGTCCTTCATTGCTTCCAAGAAGAAGCCTGCCTCTGAGACACTCTTGAGGGCTCCCTCCTGCTATTATAGGATATTATAAAGAGAAAAAATGGGCTTCCCAGATGGCTCAGCGCGTAAAGAACCAGCCTGCAATACAGGAGATGCAGATTCGATCCCTGGGTGGGGAAGATTTCCTTGAGGAGGGCATGGCAACCCACTCCAGTATTCTTGCCTGGAGAAACCCATGGACAGAGGAGCCTGGTGGGCTACAGTCCATGGGGTTGCAAAGAGTCGGACACGACTGAAGTGACTTAGCACACACTTAAAGGGAGAAACAAAAAGAAGAGGGCAGGGATCCAGTGCTGGAAAGATAAAGGCTGGTTCACCACTCACCAGCGGCAAGTGGCAGGACCCGAAGCTTGAGTTAAACCTGCAGCCTCCCTCTCTGCAGCCCATACTCTGCTTTGCTGTAATGCACAGCCCATCACTTGTCTGACTGCTCCTCTCTCAGCCCCTCTGCCACCAAACTGGCCATCTTGCAGCCAACTGCCAATTTTGGAGCCAATCTTTTGTCAAAGATGCTCTTCAAATGCTATTACACGAAAGCATGCCTCCAGGAAAATGCACACATGTCATAAGGACACAGCTCAGTGAATTTTCACAAAAATGAACCATCACCGGTCATGACACCTGTGACAGAAGTCAAGAAAAGGAGTATGAGGCTTATGAGAGGATCTTGGTGGTGATGCCAGTGTCCCACATCTTGGTCATGATGGTAGGCATTTGTCGAAACTCACTGAACTGTGCACTTAAGGAAACTGAATCTCATCATATGTAAATTTTATCCCAATATGAAATAAATAAATAAAACATTAACAGCACTCCATGACCCCTTCCAGTAGGGACTGACTTTCCCACCAAAAGTCATCAGTATCACGACTTCTGCACTAGATTAGTCCTGTAGAACTTCAACGCAAAGGCACACAGCTTATGCTCCTTGAGATGTGGCACCTTTTGCTCCACACTGCATTGTGGGGTTTCCCTCACTGCTCTTTGCAGCCATAGGTCCTGCATGCCCATCACTGCCTCGTATGGCTTATGTCTATTTAG
Organism: Oreotragus oreotragus; assembly: GCA_006410675.1. Classification (NCBI taxonomy): domain Eukaryota; kingdom Metazoa; phylum Chordata; class Mammalia; order Artiodactyla; family Bovidae; genus Oreotragus; species Oreotragus oreotragus. Next base: position 83,795 of record SJYX01000341.1, read on the forward strand.
CCATTCTCCCATGGGTGGGCGTGTGGGCAATTGTCAGCTGGGAGCTCTTACAGACAGTGCTATTATGAACAGTCCAGGGCATGTCACTGGGGCTCATGTGCACAACGTTTCTACTGAGAGTGAATTTGGTAGGCCAGAGGGTATACAGAGCTCTATCAGACACTGGCCCAGAGTTTTCCAAAGCGATTACATTGATTGGCCCTCTACCCAGGAGTTTGTGAAGGCTCCAGTTCTTGGGTATATCTTCATTTCGCCCCTTTTACTAAGTCTTCACTGACTGTTCTGCTCCTTGATCTCTTCGTTCTTATATTTAAGTCAACGCATGTGTACTGAGCACTGACAAAGGGTGTGACAGTCACCACTCGCTATTCTGGGCACCAGAGAAGCGAAAAAAGATGGACAGGGACCCCTTCCCACGGGGGTGACTGACTCAAATGACTGTAATACAATGTGATCGGTACCACGGGGACTGATGAGGATGTGACTCATCAGAGCAATTATAATTAACAAGCCAGAGTTGCCACACTTTATTTATGACAACAAGGCTGATAACATCAAGTACTGGCAAGACAGACACTCTATCACCACTGGTTGCAGTGATATAAACAAGAATAATTTGACTATCCCTAGTACTCTTGCCTGGAAAATCCCATGGATGGAAGAACCTGGTAGGCTGCAGTCCATGAGGTCACTAAGAGTCGGACATGACTGAGTGACTTCACTTTCACTTTTCACTTTTCACTTTGATGCATTGGAGAAGCAAATGGCAACCCACTCCATGTTCTTGCCTGGAGAATCCCAGGGACGGGGGAGCCTAGTGGGTTGCCGTCTATGGGATCGCACAGAGTCGGACACGACTGAAGCGCTTAGCAGCAGCAGTAGTGTTGAAGCTGTCATGTAGCAAATTCCCCAATTTCCCTCCTGAGGGTCTTTTTTATATTATCAAAAATTAGAAACAAGTAAAATTGCCCACCAGTAGAGGAATGTACAAATAAGCCATGTTATATACATAGGATAGAATACCATCCAACTATTAAATGATCTAGAGCTAGGCATAGCATCACAGATGTGCCATAAACATATAATGTGTAAAAAAGCAAATTACAAATGGGTATGTAAAGTATTACACTGTCTTCAACCATTTGAAAACTCACAAAACACTACTGTATTATGACTGGACACTGACATAGGGAATTAAATAATTAAATTATGCATGGGAAGGGTAAATAAAACCTCAGGATAACAGTCATCTCTAGGTCTGAGTGATAGTGAGTGGGTGAAGAAGAGAAATTTTAGAGGTTATATTTTATTTCTTTTTCAAAAAAAGAAACCATAAATATGTAACACTGTAAGTATAAAGCCTAAGATATGCACATGTACAGATACGCAGATGATGCCGCTCTAATGGTAGAAACTGAAGAGAAACTTCACTTGATGAGGGTGAAAGGGAAGAGTGGAGAAGCTGGCTTCAAACCCAACATTCAAAAAACTAAGATCATGGCATCTCTTCCCATCACTTCATGGCAAGTAGAAGGGGGAAAAGTGAAAGCAGTGATGGATTTTATTTTCTTGAGCTCCAAAATCACTGCAGAGGGTGACTGCAGTCATGAAATTAAAAGATACCTGCTGCTTTGAAGGAAAGCAATGAAAAACCTAGACAGTATATCAAAAAGCAGAGGCATCAGTTTGCTGATGAAGGTCCATATAGTCAAAGCCATGGATTTTCCACTAGTCATGTATGGATGGGAGAGCTGAACCATAAAGAAGTCTGAATACCAAAGAATTAATACTTTGAATTGTGATGCTGGAGAAGACTCTTGAGACTCCCTTGGACAGCAAGAATATCGAACCAGTTCACCCTAAAGGAAACCAGCTTTGAATATTCACTGAAAGGAGTGTTGCTGAAGCTCTAATAGTCTGGCCACCTAATACGAAGAACTGACTCACTGGAAAAGCCCCTCACGCTAGGAAAGATTGAAGGAAAAGAAGGGAAGGCAGTGGATGAGATGGTTAGGGAGCATCTCTGATTCAATGGTCATGAACTTGAGCGAGCTCTGGGAGATGGTGGAGGACAGAGGAGCCTGGCCTGCTGCAGTCCACAGGGTCTCAAAGAGCTGGAGATGACTTAGCAACTTAACAGCAACATATGGCAAAATGTTAATACTGGTTAAGCTTGAAAATTGCATAAGGTGCAACTGTTACATCATTTTCTGTATATGTGACATATTTTAAACTAAGGACTAAAAAGAAGCAAAAGTTGAGAAGGAAAACTAAATGCAGTGGTGACTTACGAGGCTTCCTACAAGGTCGTGATTCTAATGGCCCTTGGCAGTTGTGGGTGCACCCACAGAGCAGGAGGCGGCCAGCCATGCCATTGATTGCGGTGACGCTGGTGCTGAGACCCGTGTTCACCTGGGAGAGGCTCGGGGGGGCATCACACCCTGTCACCTCCAGCCTACAGCCCCAGCAGGACGCCTGGCATGTGTTTGACTTAGAGGGAGGCAGAACCGATCACATGGAAAGCACTGGCCCTTTTGAAAACCCCATGTAAGGATTCAGGGAGAGGGGCTCTGTTCAGTCTACTCTGAGGAGGTGACCCATGTCCCCAGAGTCAGAGGCAAATGAAGGAGCAGCAAGTAGTCCTGCAGAGAAAGGGGCCCTGGGGTCCCATTCCTGCTGAAATGGACTCAAAGCCCTGACCCCACTAATTAGGCCCTGCGGTGAGAGCCCCCGACTGCACCCCAGCACAGCTGAGTGGCTCCAGGGCCCTAGGAAGCAGGAAGCTGTCTTTTTTTCTAAGGATGAAGACAAAGGCTTAGGATGATGCAGCGAATTCCCAAGACAGTTCCGGCTTCGCTAGTAGAGCTGTGTTTGAGGAGATGCGTGTGTGACAAGTTGCTTCAGTTGTATCCGACTCTTTGCAACCCCACAGTCTGTAGCCACCCAGGCTGTTCTGTCCATGGGATTCTCCAGGCAAGAATATTGGAGTGGGTTGCCATGCCCTCCTCTAAGGGATCTTCTGAATCCAGAGGTAGAAACTGCATCTCCTGCAACTCCTGCATTTCAGGCAGATTCTTTCATTTCACTGCTGATCTACCTAGGAAGCCTGTTTGAGGAAGTATTTTCACCCTAAAAAAATTAGCATCATCCCGTGTTTGCCAACCCAAGAATAGAACTTTTGAGACTCACGGGACCAGTCAGGGTTCAAGTCTAAAAACAAGAGAACTTAACTCTGCTTAATTTAAACAGAACAAAAGCACGTTGAGTAGATACTAGGTAGCTTTAGAAAGATTCAACTGAATAAAATCACATCACATGTTAATTAAGAAGGATGCTCTATCTTGTAGGATTGGATTTAGCTATATTAGGTTAGAGAAAAACAACTGACCGTGGCTTAAATAAGGTAGAAATCTATTTCTCTCTTATGAAAAATACACCTCGAGGTAAATAGTCCCAGGTAGGTATGGACTCCAAGGTCCTTCAGTCTCATTATTTTACATTTCTTTGCAAACAGTTTCCACTTCATGGTCTAAGATGACTGCCCAAGCTCCAGCCATCACATTCATATTCCTGTCAGCACAAAGAGGAAGGAGTAAAACAGAACTTCTCATAAGTTGCAGACACCACATCTCCTTGCTTCCCATTGACCAGAACTTAATCATCCAGCCACACCTAGTTGCAAGAGATAATGAGGAATATCATGTTTATGTGGGGAAGCCATGTGCCCCAGCTTAAAAATACGGATTCTCTGATGAATAAAGAAGATACTAGAAAGGAAATTAGCAGCTTCTTTCATAGGGGTGTAGACCATATAAACTCTGCAGGTGAGAGCTGTAGGTGCAGGGTCCTTCTGCAACATGCCGCCTGGAGCTGAGCTTCTCTCCAGGAAAGTGATGCTGGCTGCTGGGATCCAAGCAGAGAAACACTCTGTCCCCGGAAGTTCCAGGGCCTGGCTCCACAGTATCTAAAATCCTCAGAAATGTTGCAATGTCAACGTGATGTTTGTCTCTTTGCCCAGACCTGGTGCCTTGAAGCCTAAGTTAAACATGGGGACCTACTACATTTCAATCCCCATTCAAACCCCAGCACTTAGCCCAGGGCTTGAGTGGCTCTCAAATAAATGTTTGTGGAACTGATGAATCAATTGCTACATTCAACTGATTCCCACATAAAAATGTGACTATTTTTCATGTGTATGTAAATATTTTTAAATATTCTTGAATTCATAAATTCATAACCTTTTTAATCCGTGTGTATTTTCTTAGTGAATGTCTAAGTGTGTGTGTTAGGAGGTTGGCAGGCTGCAGAGTCAGATTCTTGGACCTGCCCGCCTGTCCTTAATCTGGCTGACCACTGGCTGTGTGACTTTGAGTTAGAGTCTTAACTGCTCTGTGCTTAGTGTCCTGTGATTAGCAAGTGTTACTGTTTGTTGCTCACAGTGTTGTCATGAAGGTTTCGTGAGTTAGCATTTATATTATGTAAACTGGGAGTGTGTCCCTTAGAATCGCTATCAGCACAGAAAGCTAAGAAAAAGAAAATATTAAAAATGCAAATCCCCTTTTGCAAAATCTCCTTTTTTAATGTCACAAAGAGATTCTCCTCTAAACAAAGCTAGAAGCTGTCACCCAGTATTAGATGACTTTCAACCTGGCAGCTTTCTTAAAGCTGGCAAGAGCAACTCACTTCATCATCATCAAAGATGGTTTGCAGTGCATCTCCTGGGTGACCGGCTCTAAGTTACTGAGTCACAGAGCAGAGATTCCCCCACACCCCTCACACCCTGTTGTCTTGGTTGACGAACTCAGTGAGCAAAGACGGACGGTGTTTCTCTCTCCAAACCCTCCACCTACCAAGTCCCGGCACCCCAGCAGCTGACCATGTTGCAAACAGAGACCAGTTCCCTTTGATGCCCAGAGCCAGACGAGGTCCATATGAGGCTGTCAAACAAAGCTTTTGCTTTGTTTCTAAACAACTTAAGAAGAATTAAAGGAAAAGAAGTACTCTATTTACTCAAGCTCCTTTTCCGGCTCAAACAGAAAGAAAAACCCAAGACCCAGGGAGGGACCCAATGAGACAGAGAGACATCCTTTGAGAAAGAGACAGGGAGCCCAGGACAAGGAATTGGCTGCAGAGCTTAGATTACTGCCTAAAAGATGATGGGGGTGGGGGTGGATACGTGATCTTTATCTAATCAGACAGTCTACCCAGGAAGTCCCTGAGATCAAAGCCGGGGTGCTTTTTATTTAGCCCTGTGTCAACTTAAAAACAGTTCTGGCAAAGCCACAGATCTGGACAGGCTCACACCTCTCCCCGCCCCCACCGCCCTGACCTGTCTCTCCGCATCTGAACTCTCTTAACATTCCATTTGGAATAAAACCCTGGGATGAAAAGAGTCCCCGGGATTACCATAGGAAGACACAACATTTGACAGTGTCTGGGTAGAAAATGCCACGGTCCTTCCTGGCTCCGTGGAACAACTAAGTGTGCACTCTAGGGGAAGGTGGCACCATTTCCTCTCTCTGCCTAGATGTCCTGCCACTCAGCATCCCCCAGCCATCAAAGGAGGCCCAAAAGGTACCCAGCACTTGTCCCGAGCATATTCCCCAAGCTGCCAGGCATTGTGTCAGGACAGCTCTGGGGAAAAGCAGGCACTAAGTGGGGAGCAACCGGACCGCCACCCACAGCTGAGGTCCCCAAATCCTCCCTGGTCCAAGGATGAGCGGATGGGCAGGGTCGGAGGAGGTGTATTCACATAAAGCAGGAGACACATTGAGGCTTGCCTGCTGTAAAGACAGATGCTAAGGAGACTGGTTCAAGGTGAGGGGGCGCGTTTCTCAGAAATGGAGGGGCTCCAGGGCAATGGGACAGGAAATTGGAACCACACTATAAATGTAGAGAGAGAGATTCTCAGAGAAAGGATGGAACTCAGATCCCCTCCAGTGCGTTACGAAAGCACATCACCTTCTCTCTGCCAAGACAGCCGATAATCATTGCATCCTTTTCTTCCAAGACAGAGGCGGCGCCCTCCATTCGTTACTAGTCACAAGAAGTGAAGTCCTCTCAGTCATTTACTTCATTAGGCTTATAAAACATCTTATCTGGGCTTCCCTGGTGGCTCAGTGGTAAAGAATCACCTTGCCAATGCAGGAGACAGGGGTTCGATCCCTGGTCAGGAAGATCCCATGTGCTTCGGAGCAACTAAGCCTGTGCCCTGCAGCAAGGGAGCCCACTGCAGTGAGAAGCCCAGGCTAGACTAGAAAGTTGTCTCCCCTCACCGCGACGAGAGAAAAACCCTCACAGCACAACTGAAAATAAATAAAAATTTAAAAATATATATTCTCCTATTTCATCTGTATGTCTACCTTCTGATCATAATTTTCATGGGATGAACTGGCCTCATCATTTTGGGTCTCATTGTTCTTATACGTGTCATGAACTTCTCCTAACATTGATTATTAAAGTTTTTAAGGAGAGGATGTAGCACTCATCTTGAAAGAAAGCCTAGTTCTTCAACCCCAATAGCCTGAAATGGAGGCTTCCTCATGGAAGAATGGAAAATCTTTCTTCTGTGCCCTCCTCCAGACAATTTTTTTTTTTTTTAATAGCCAAACTGATGAGAAATGCAGTATTTCTTGTGAACCTTTCTGGGTTTCTATGCAATCAGCTTTTCACTCTTTAGGATACATTTTTCTCCAAGAAATATTTTCTGTTTCTTCTAATGAGGACAACAGCTTGCACTAAAGAAGAATGATCATTTTAAGCCAAGAAACATATGAAGTAATTGATCGATGTTCTGTAGGAAAACAATGCAACTTCAGGCACCACCTATGGGGTCTTTCTGTAAAATCACCTTTAACAACATGTATTAGTGCTCGCCTTTATTTTTTTGGGCTCCAAAATCACTGCAGATGGTGATTGCAGCCATGAAATTAAAAGACGCTTACTCCTTGGAAGGAAAGTTATGACCAACCTAGAGAGCATATTCAAAAGCAGAGACGTTACTTTGCCAACAAAGGTCCGTCTAGTCAAGGCTATGGTTTTTCCAGTGGTCATGTATGGATGTGAGAGTTGGACTATAAAGAAAGTTGAGCACCAAAGAATTGATGCTTTTGAACTGTGGTGTTGGAGAAGACTCTTGAGAGTCCCTTGGACTGCAAGGAGATCCAATCAGTCCATTCTAAAGGAGATCAGCCCTGGGTGTTCTTTGGAAGGAATGATGCTAAAGCTGAAACTCCAGTACTTTGGCCACCTCATGCGAAGAGTTGACTCTTTGGAAAAGACCCTGATGCTGGGAGGGATTGGGGGCAGGAGGAAAAGGAGACGACAGAGGATGAGATGGCTGGATGGCATCACCGACTCGATGGACATGAGTCTGAGTGAACTCTGGGAGTTGGTAATGGACAGGGAGGCCTGGCGTGCTGCGATTCATGGGGTTGCAAAGAGTTGGATACAACTGAGCAACTGAACTGAACCATTTACAAAGTGTGTCCCTGTGGGCTGATTTTCCTGGCCCCAACTCACAGGTAAGGCGATGAAAGGTGAGAGCAATTAAGTGACTGGATTAAAAATACACAGGACACTGTAGGGATCAATTGCCTTGTTCCCTATAAGAGATAAGTAAATACGAGGTGTGTTTTTAAAATATAACTTCTAACTTCAGGACTTATGAAGCCTTAAAATGATGGGCTGAACTCAAAGGAGTGGAAAGAGGGTCTTGTCTGTTTTCAGCAGAAGCGTTGAATTTAGACTTACATCCTTCAGTCTCTCTGAAGACTTGCGGGTTTTAATCATGACTGGATGAGAGCCTTTTGGACGAGAGTAAACTAAGTTTCAACGGGCTTTATCCCCTAATCATGATCTTCTATTTCAAATCTTCAGAAGTGTGAGCTGCCACAAGTAGAAAGGG
>SJYX01000341.1:102981-118908 GCA_006410675.1 Oreotragus oreotragus
TTTTTTTTTTTTTTTTTTTTTGAGGTGAGGTTTTTTTTTTTTTTTTTTTTAATCATTTGCAAAGGGACAGTTCTGATGATGAATACAAATTCCTGTACATAGGAAGCTCCATTGTGCTTTTAAGTTTTCTTTCTTTATTTTTTTTACTTTACTTTTTACATTCTGTGACACTGGTCTGTAAATGTCACAAGGACCAGGATGATGACTCTCCTGTCCACCATACAATGGTTTATGACCAGCACATATTTGTGAAATAAATGAAGGGCCACTGTTCTTCAACTGGAGTTGGTTGATATCAGGGTGCAAATGGTTGGTGGACTCACTGAAGGTAATGAGGCTGGAACATGTTTCCTGATCACAAACGGGCTGGTCCACAGACACTTCCCCACGTTACATCCTCTCTTGGACTGTGGCCATAACTGCACATTCATTCACCATGTCCCTAGAGATCACAAAAATGTTATCCCATCCTGGACAACTTCGGACAGTATTCTTTGCATTTTTTGAGATAGAACTTATTTACTTGAGAACTGAGCCTATGATTTTTGTCTGTCAAAATCCACACTTGCATACAGGGTTGACTATATAATTTGGGGAGCTCAGTGTAAAATGAAAATGTAGGGCCCTTGTTCCAAAAGCAGGTTAAAAAAAGTGCCAATAAAGGTACTAAGATATAAAGTTCTTCCCTCTCTTCCACAATAATTCTTGATTTGTCATAATGCCTTTTATTCACTGTTTCATGGTATTTGAAGTAAAGAAAAATTAAATCGAGATCTTAAGTCAGGAGCATGAATTTCACCACTCATCTTTCCACACCATCAGTTTTAAGTGTAAATGTAAGAGCATTTAACCTGTGTAAGGAATCACCAAATTACACATTTCGCATTTCACGACTGGTACATGCATATACATTTCATTCTTATCAGAACATTGGAGATGCTGCAAAAACTAACCCAAACATTTTAATTTCGCTTCTTCATACACTCATGTTCTAACAGTCTCCACTTAGGACTCACTGATGAGTTAGGAAGGATGAGAGGAAAAGGAGCAATGATACATTGTCCAAGCTTTTCCCTCCTTTTCATGTCATTTTCCACAAACGCAGTTGGCTAACATAGATTTAGTGATTATGCATGTTTCTTACAAAGCCATTTCCTCCTTCCTACATTCTAAGCAGCTTCTGGTTTCAACGGCAAGTGTGGCTTCCCAGGATATCCGTGCTCTGCCTTGCTCTGTATGCCCTAGACATGCATACAGGCATCCAGTCTTGCTGAACTCCCATGCGGCACCGGCATACCTGAATTCTGTGCTCACAGGCCATCACGAACATTCTATGAGAATAAACTGCAGACCCACATGCTGACCACACCTCTTCTGCTCCCGTGCAAGTTCCATTGCCCTCCCAGACTTCACTTACACAGGTTAAACGATAAAATTATTAAGATTGCCCAAGATAGCAATGGCAGAGCCCTCAGCAAAGTGTGGGACCCTTGGGAGCACAGGTCCGTACAGCCGCCTGAGTCAGATGCTCACGAAGCTGGCCTGGCCTGTATGTTGCTGAAATCAGCAATAGGGTGAGCTCCATTTTGTACTTGTTTTATTGCTCTCCCCACACTTGACCTCCTGGGAAATCTGCAGAATCCAGTGTGACATTTTGAGATCATTAACCATTTGACAGGGGAGGAGAAAGAAATTTAAAGCAAATGTGTCAGGAGTCACACCTAATCAAAGATCAATCCAAAGGCAAGATAAAAGCACTTTGGAAAATACAACATGAGTCCATAGCAAGATAGGGTTTGATCCCAAACATTTTGGAAACAGGTCGGTTATGTCAAGGAACACATAGCCACTCTCTAAAACATCCTGAAACAAAAATATTCACATTTTTTTCCACCTGTCACAATCCCTTTACCCCGTCTCCTTTCAAAAAGACAGAGCTGATGTTCCATATGTAAGCTATAATGTTCAAACTTAAACAGCTTAGTGAAATAACTGGATTGTAGTCCATGTGAAAAACAGTACCTCATTGTTCTACCAACAAGAAATAAATCTTATGATAAATTAAAGGTAATATACCTTTTATGCATTCTAAAAATATGCTTTTGCTTCATTTTTATTTTTGAAATCTTTTAAGAATGCATCACACATTTACCTTCTTAAAAAGAGTCTTCAGATTCCTATTTGACCTTTCCTAGAGGACTAAGGATTATTATGTCAAACATCAGTTATCATACTTTCGATTGGATTCAACAAACATTTACTCAGGAGCATTTATAGGCAAGGCACTGTGCCAAGACATTTAATGGCTGTCTTGGTCAATCTGGGATGCTCTAACAAATGCACCACAGGCGGAGTGACTTATAAATGACAGAAATTTATTTCTCACAGTTCTGGAGTCTTGAAGTATGAGGATACCAGCAAGTTTTGATGAGGTTTTTGGTGAGAGCCTTCTTCCTGGTTTGCAGTCAGCCAACTTCTCCTTGTATCTTCACATGGAAGAAAGAAGACTAGCTGGCTCTGGCCTTTTCTTATAAGGGCACTAACCTCACAGATGAGGGCTCCACCCTCATGACATAACCACTTCCCAAAGGCCCAACTTCTGAATATCATCACACTGGGATTAGAGTTTCAACCTGTGGGATTTGGGGGGATACCGTCAGTTCATTGCAATGGCCCCACTATTTGGTTTTTATGATTCAACTGGAGAGACAAGGCAGATGTGTAAATTCAAAATTCCTCTCAAAACACAGCAAGTGCTATTGCAGAAATCTAAACAAGTACCATGAGGACACAGAAGGAGAGGGAGAGAATGTTATGGGAACCCAAATGTGTCCTAAAGGATGACTCATGATGGCAAGAAAAGGTGTGCCATGTAAGAAATTCATGAGTCAGAAATGGAAATTCATGGGTGTGAAACATTGCAGAGTAGTTTACTGAAAGTAAAAAGTAAAAGTGTGAAAGTGTTAGTGCCTCAGTCATGTCTGGCTCCTTGTGACTTCATGGACTGTAGCCCACCAGGCTCCTCTGTCCATGGAATTCTTTAGGCAAGAATACTGGCTGCTGCTGCTGCTAAGTTGCCTCAGTCGTGTCCAACTCTGTGCGACCCCATAGACAGCAGCCCACCAGGCTCCCCCCGTCCCTGGGATTCTCCAGGCAAGAACACTGGGGTAGGTTGCCATTTCCTNTCTGTCCATGGAATTCTTTAGGCAAGAATACTGGCTGCTGCTGCTGCTAAGTTGCCTCAGTCGTGTCCAACTCTGTGCGACCCCATAGACAGCAGCCCACCAGGCTCCCCCCGTCCCTGGGATTCTCCAGGCAAGAACACTGGGGTAGGTTGCCATTTCCTTCTCCAGTGCATGAAAGTGAAAAGTGAAAGTGAAGTGGGTTGCTATTTCTCTTCCAGGAGATTTTTCCCTACCTGGGTCTCTCACATTGCAGGCAGATTCTTTACCATCTGAGTCACCAGGGAAGCCCATTTTGTTGGAACCTCAGGTCATATGTTTGGCAGTATATGAAACAGTGAGGGAATATTAAATATTATGTCTACAGATAATGGGGAGCTGAAGATGCTTTTATAATAAGAAGATAGCACCTGTGTTACACTTCAGTGCAGCTATGCTTTTGAAACTTGTTTGTACTTGTAGGAACTGCTGTACTATTATGTGTCATTTTAACTTATTATAAGTTTTCTGTCAACTTTTGTTATGCCAGCTATTCTTGATACTTTCAGTATATATGACTATATTCTAACTTTCTACTAAAATTCTGTTTCTAGTCTACTAAAAGCTAAGAAGCTAAATAGCCAAGATTATTAGAATTGTCTTTAAATAAACACACACAGGCCATGAGAAATTTACTGAAATTTAATATCTCTCTAGATTTTTATTTCACTTAGTAAATAGCAAGGATTCACCTTTTAATGTATAACTTTGATTCCAACAAAGATTAGAGGTGAGGTGAAGTCGCTTAGTCGTGTCCGACTCGTTGTAACCCCGTGGACTATAGCCTATCAGGCTCCTCCGTCCATGGGATTCTCCAGGCAAGAATATTGGAGTGGGTTGCCATTTCCTTCTCCAGGGGATCTTCCCAACCCAGGGATCAAACCCAGGTCTCCCGCATTGGAGGCAGATGCTTTAACCTCTGAGCCACCAGGGAAGCTTCCTACCAGGTAACAAAGATTAAGATTTCTAAAGGAAACTTTTGATTAAAAATAGTGGGATTGGCCACAGCTATCTTTTCTTTCTACCCAAATCTTATTGAAATGATAGTCAAGGTTTTTTTTTTAAATAAATTAATCAACAAGGTCAAAGAGAAGGAGAGACAATTTGTTATAAATGTTTTCAACAAATTTTTGGAAGGTGAGAAATGGATGGAGAAACAGTAATTACCTTGGCAGAAGGAAGAAAGGAGAAAGCCAATTGCTTACAGACAAGTGGGAACAGAGCTGCTTCACCCTGAAGGAACTCTGAGTGGCTTGGGGTTTATAAAGCAATGAAAATTCCAAAAGGGAGGTGAGAGTAAAGCCCAGTTTGGAAAGGGGCATCTGTTGGAAGTCTGCCTGGAGCGTGTTTGAGCCCATAAGGTCTCCTCTCCCACCGTGTGCATCTATGCAACTACCTTTTCTTTGCTTCAGGGCAGAGAGTTGGAGACTGTCTTCAGAGGACTTGGACTTGGCAAGCAAGCCCTGGGAAATGCAGAGGTGAAGTAGGAGCAAAATACGTCTGTGTGTCATACTGCAGGTGCTCCAACCCCCTTTCTCCACCTGGCTTCCAGAACTCCTTTTTTCCATGTAGGCATAAACACACACATGCACACACTGGCAGGAGATCCAGGTCACCCTCTAAAGGGTCCAGAGAAAAGACCTATGGATGATGACATTTGGGAGCGCTTCAGTGAACCAGTGATTCACGCTCTGCTCACCCCATGGTAGAGCTTCCCCAAGCAGTCTTAGCACCCCCAATCATCACACCTCACTTCTGAATACAGACTGAGTGGTTTTCTTCTTCCTGACACCAAATACATGGTATCTTTTCCAACTCCATTTCTCTGACTGTCTGAAACCAGCGAGGTGTCCAATGATTCAATTCAGTTTTACCATCCACCTAGAGTTAAAGTCTGATCCCCACAAGTTAAAGGGTTCATTTCTACAAGTCTACTCCACTTTAGAGGCCAGTCACAAGTCTCAGGCCTCCCTATTTCTGACCGACCAGCTCTTATATAAATTGAGTGTTCTCATAAACCCCTCCTTGGGCTTGACAACTTGCTGGAATGACTCACAAAACTCAAGAAAGCACTTTACTTACTATTACTGGTTCACTACAGAGGTTACAAGTCAACAAGGCCAGATGGCACAGATGCCCAGGGCAAGGCATGGGGAGAAGTTCATAGGACTCCCATACTTTATACGGGTGCACCACCCTCCCTTGGCACCTTCATGTCCTTACCTGCCCAGAAGCTCTCTGAATCCTGTGGTTTAGGATTTTCATGGAATTTTCATCACATAGATGTGACTAAATCCTTGAGCACTGGTGATTGGACTTGATTCTCAGCTCTTCTCCCATCCCCAGAGGTCAGTCGTTGTTGTTGCTGTTCAGTAAGTAAGTCATGTCTAACTCTTTGCAACCCCGTGAACTGCAGCACACCAGGCTACCCTGTCCATCACCATCACCCAAAGCTTGTCAACTCATGGCCATTGAGTCAGTGATGCCATCCAACCATCTCATTCTCTGTTGCCCCCTTCTCCCCCTGCCATCAGTCTTTCCCAGCATCAGAATATTTCCCAATGAGTCAGTTCTTCACATCAGGTGGCCAAAGTATTGGAGTTTCAGAGGGTAAAACTAAGAGGCCCAACCCTATAATCATGACTTGATCTTCTTGGGGATGCCATTTTGAAACTATCTGGGCTATTCCATCTGAAATGGAACAGAATTCATGTAGGAATAAATTAAATTGTTTTTAATATTGTTAACTTTCTCATATAGAAATTGTCATGGTTGGTGGGCAAAAATTGAGCCAAGATGCTGCAAAATCTACTGACTCTTGGTCAGACTGCCCAGAGGACCACAAGCATTGATTCACACAGGCAGTTTGAAAATAAAGAGAAACGAGAGTTGTTTCAGGAGTATAATGGAATTCCAGTGCATGTAAAAGGTGGGAAAGTTGATGCCCTTGGTATACAGCCACCTTGATTCTTACAGTTGGTGGAACAGCAGATGCCAGCTGTGGTTTATATATCAGCTGGCTGTGGTTTTATTTCCCAAGATTCAGTTTATTCTCCCATGAATCAGTCAGTTCAAAACCATTATAGCTCTCTGTGGACCAATAATCTGATAAATAACTGAGTTCTTTGAGGATCTATATTTACTTACTTGTACTAGTTAGTTAGTTAGTTCAGTTGCTCAGTCATGTCCGACTCTGCGACCCCATGAATTGCAGCACGCCAGGCCTCCCTGTCTATCACCAACTCCCAGAGTTCACTCAAACTCATGTCCATCGAGTCGGTGATGCCATCCAGTCATCCCATCCTCTGTTGCCCCCTTCTCCTCCTGCCCCTAATCCCTCCCAGCATCAGAGTCTTTTCCAATGAGTCAGCTCTTCGCATGAGGTGGCCAAAGTATTGGAGTTTCAGCTTTAGCATCAGTCCTTCCAATGAACACCCAGGACTGATCTCCTTTAGAATGGACTGGTTGTACTAACTGCCACCAATTAAGCAGACTTTACCATGAAAAAAAAAAATCCCAAATAGAAAAGAAATGAAAGATTTCATCCCCAAAGAGCAGGTTGATATATATATATATATAAGCAGAACTCTTGAAAATTAAAAATATGGTTATGGACATTTTTTTTAATTCCACAGAAAGTTGACAAAGGTGAGGAAAGTTCCCAGAGAGAAGAGGCAGAGGTCAAGGGAATAGAAACTAAGAAAAGGAAGCAAAATAGTGGATTTGCACACTATGCACCATCAGGAGTTACAAAAAGAGCAACAAAAAAAAAAAAAAAAAGGGAGAGAGAGAGAGGAGAGGAAAATATCAAAGAAACAATACAAAGCAAGTTCCTAGGATAGAAAGACATTGGCTTTCATTGAAAGAGTTCTCTGAGGACTCCAGACCATAAAAGATGAAAATTTTACAGCAAAGAACACAAGTGAGAAATGTATGCACTGCGGGGTGAATAAGAAGGTCCTAAAAGTTTCCAAGAATTAAAAATAGATCATATAGAAAAGAACGGGCATCAAACAGTCATTAGGTAGGAAGATTCCAGATGGACGTTAAGTTATGCTATGGACTTTGCAATCTTGAGAAAGAATGAGTTTCACATATGTGCTGCCCTTGAACTCAGAAGAGCGCCTCACACAGGGGCTGAATGCTGTGGTCACCATTTCTTTTAATATTAACCTTATTCTTGAACGCGTGTTTTCTTAGAGAAGTCTGACAGGACAGGGGTGCTTGCAGAGAGTTGTCTCCTGGACATGCCTCACCTCCCTGGCCTGGGCTCCTGGTTACCTGTTCCCTGCCTCCCACGCAGAGAAGACTGTGCTCACTCACCCACCCAACCAGGACGCCTTGCCTGAGGGTGTGTGACGTTAAAACAGCAAAGAAAAAACACCCATGTGAGGATGAAAGAGAAAGGTCACAAAAGAAAGAGAAAAGCTTTTTTCCTGCTTTTTGAGGGAAGAAAAAAAAAAACTCACATTTTCATTTTCACTGGGCCCCATGAAATATGTGGCCAGTCCTGGTTTCAATTTAGAGACTGCTGGAGAAGCAAGAATTTTTTCGTACCTCAAAAGCTCAACTGTGAATATCACCAGAGATAAAAAGAGCAGGTCCTTCTAACGCTGCTGGTGGATTTTATAACAATGTCAGGATGGTTCCAATGTGGATGCCCAGCCTATGTTTGGAAATTCCTTGTTCTAATGCATGTTTTCTGATCCATGTGCTGGCTATGGAATTAGAGTGCTGACGCTAGACCCTGGATATTTGGACAATATCTGACCCCCAAGAAAAGATGGTTTCAGACAGAACTAGATCCTTTCATGGAAATTCATGAGTGAATGTAGGGGCTTAGTGGAGTTTTTGCCATTGGAACGGAGGCATTTGTATTGGGAGAGTTTCTTGGGGTCTTCAAAATTCCAGTTGGAAATTCAAGTTACGGCAAAAATCATCTCAGGGAGGATGAGACTCTGGAAATGACTTCCAAGAGTGAAAATGAATTCCTTCTCCGGGGCGTTTGAGGAGGAAAAGCACTCTCTTGGTGCCAGAGGCAAAGGGCAGAGGGAGTGAAAAACCCAGACTGACCCTGTACCCCCACCCCAACCCCTCCGCTCCCCACCTCCTGGGTCTCCGGTTTTCATTTTCTCAGACACCAAGGGCATCGCCGGCTGTGAGAATAGCCAAGTCTCGACCATGCTTCTGAAGTCGGTCCTGCTACTTGCTTCACCACGATCCACATTCTGGCAGAGCTGAATTCTCCATCTCCCCCTCAGCGGCCACCCCTGGAGCCTCAGGCCTCACCTGATTTGGTGACCTGACGACTGCCCTCCACACAGGGATTTGTATCGTAAATTGCCACTAAGAGGCCCCGGATACACGTCTTCCTCACAAATTTCTGCTGTCGTGCTCCTCAGGCAGAAGCTGGTATATCCACCCGTGGCAGGCTGGTGGCGCATCAGACAGGTTCTATTAACTTGGTCGCCAGGTGGTAACCATATTACTTCATGCTTCTCAGGAGCTTTTGTGCAACACGATTACCTTTGACAGTTCTTGAATGGGACAGCAATTTTCAGCAAATGTTTTCAGTAACCAGAGGCCAGAAGGAAAGGAAACGGGAACGCTTCGGTTCAACTCCGAGCGTGGCTCTGACAGCCCTTCAGCACCTCTGTGGTGTTAGAAACGGGAATTCTGTGGAAATTCGGGCACGTGGGCCTTGATGGAAGGTTGCTGAGCAGGGCCAATGGTTCCCACTGTATTTAAGAAAGAATGTGTCCTCACACAGGGTAAAGATTCCTTATCTTGGGGAAGTTCTTCTGAGCTGCAGGTTACAGTAGAGTTTTCTTTCATCGGGGTTTCATGCTAAAAATATCTTGTCCTTCTTCACGCTAATCGCACACTAAAGATGGTGACGTGCACTTCTTGGACTCGCTTGAGTTTATAGCACCCTCAGCATTCCTGAAGATGTAGGTCAATTCACACTCCACGTATTTAGTTTTTAGTTTCGGGAAAAAGACTACAAGTCATCACAGGTGGGTTGTTCATGATCTGGTCTTACAGGGGCCCTGGTGACTGAGTGGCAGAGAATCCACCTGCCAATTCAGGAGACACAGGTTTGATCCCTGGTCCAGGAGGATCCCACACACTGCCGAGCAACTGAGTCCATGCACCACAATTACCGAGCCTGTCTCTAGAGCCCAGGAACTGTGGCTCCTGAGCCACGCACCCTGGAGCCCAGGGTCCACAAGAGCAGCACCCTGCAAGAAAGGGTAGCCCCGGCCCACCACAGCTGGAGAAAAGCCCACAGAGCAACGAAGACCCAGCACGGCCAAAATTAAAAAAGGGAAAAGGTTAATTAAAAAAAAAAATCTGGGCGTACAGAGTAAGAATATGAAAGCCAGTTGCTTCTCCACACACCCCAACCCCCACCAGTATCACCAACACACACACACACACAAGATATATGTCACTTTCCAAGATAATACAAAACAAAATACCTGCAGTCTTTAGTCACACATCATGGGAAAAGAAAAGAACCATCTGGTTCCCGAATAATCAGGTATCAAAAGGCTTGATTAACCACAATTGATAATTCTGGGGTTGAACGTAAGGTCAGGTGGCCTTGACCATATCCCCAGAATGGACTCTGATTCACATCCCACTGGCCTGGTGCAGAGCAAAACTTCCCTTGGATACACCCAAGAGAAGAGCCTACACTTTGCTCCAATTTCGTGAACAGTGTGTTACAGACAAGTTTTCTTTTGATCTCCAGTGACTAGACACATGATATCATCAGCTCTAAATGAACCCACGTTTTCCCCCTCTCCCAGTGCTGGTCTCACGGGCAGGGAAAACGCCGGCTAATCTGTAACATGCTGCAGATTGCAACATCTCTTGGTGTCACCATTTGTCACCTTCTTATTTGGCTTACTGGCCATTTTGTCAATAACAGTTACTAGGGGAATCGATTTTGATTATAAACTTCCTGCATACCTCATCCCAACCAGAGTTTGACTTTTGGCCATTACTGCTTTTGAACTTGTTTCCATGTGTCTCCAAACTTTCTTTTCTTATCCATGACCTTTGGGCAGAGAACAACAGTCCCAAAAGAGATCTGCAGAGAACATCATAGAGAAGAACTCAATTAGACCTGGTCCATGTTTCCCCAAAATCACAAGAGGTGGTGTGTCAGCCTTTTATAATGAACATGAATCTTCTGCTTGGTTTGAAAGATAAGAGAAGGAAACACAACAGTCAGACAGCATGTGTGTAATCAAGCCACATCACGCACAAGGACAAAGCAGTAGGTTGAAGTCTTTTCTACGACTACTTTTAAAATAATAGCCTAAATCAGTTCCTTTCTTGTTATAAAATCATGAAACGTGTCTGTTACCTAAATATCAGGAAGTACAAGGGAGCAAAAGTTTTTTAAGAAAAGTGAAAGTGTTGGTATCTCAGTCACGTCCGACTCTTCGCAATCGTATGAACTGTAGCCTGCAGGTTCCTCTCTCCATGGAATTCCCCAGGCAAGAATACTGAAGTGAGTTGCCATTCCCTTCTCCAGGTGATCTTCTGACCCAGGGATTGAACCCAGGTCTCCTGCGTTGCAGGCAGATTCTATACCACCTGAGCCACAAGGGGAAGGAAGTACTCAACTTTCTTTGTGGGATCATTGTTGGCTTGATACTGTTGCTCGGTAACTAAGTTGGGTCCAACTCTTTGCGACCCCATGCAACCCCACCAGGCTCCTCTGTCGTCCCGTCTCCTGGACTTTGCTCAAATTCCTGTCCATTGTGTTGGTGATGCTCTCTAACCATCTCATCCTCCGCCACCCCTTCCTCCTTTTGCCTTCAATCTTTCCCAGCGTCGGGTGTTTGTCAATGAGTCAACTCTTCGAATCAAGTGGCCAAAGTACTGGAGCTTCAGTTTCAGCAACAGTCCTTCCAATGAATATTCAGGGTTGATTTCCAGGATTGACAGGCTTGATCTCCTTGCAGTCCAAGGGACTCTCACGAGTCTTCTCCAGCACCACAGTTCGAAAGCACCAGTTCTTCGGCACTCAGCCTTCCTTATGGTCCAACTGCCACATCCGTACACGACTACTGGAGAAGCCACAGCCTCGACTAAATGGACCTTTGTTGACCAAGTGGTGTCTTTGCTTTTTAATATGCTGTCTAGGTTTATCATAACTTTCCTTCCAATGAGCAAGCTTCTTCATTCCATGGCTGTAGTCACCATTTGCAGTGATTTGGGAGCCCAAGAAAATAAACACCACTGCCCTGTCACTGCTCCCACTTTTTCCCCATCTATTTACCATGAAGTGATGGGACCATTGGTGAGTTAGGCCAATACCTTCTCACTTGGTCATAAGTCACATTTCTAACCAATGAGACCCAAATAGAAAAAAGAAATCTCCTAAGGGAATTTCTGGGAAAACTCTGGATTCTCCTCTTCCTCCCTTGATTGGAGCTGTAGCATATATCTCAGGACTGTGAGACAGCACAACAATGAAATTCAATATGTTAAGGATGACAACGTGGGCACCTGAGCATCACTGAGCAACTGAACCAATGCCAGCAACCTACTACCTCCAAATTCCCTATCAAGTGGGAAAAAAACTGCCAACTTATTTAAGCTGCTGCTAATCACATTTTCTGCACATGCACTATTCCTAAGTGATACACCTGCTGCTGCTGCTAAGTCGCTTCAGTCATGTCCAACTCTGCGCGACCCCATAGATGGCAGCACACCAGGCTCCCCCGTCCCTGGGATTCTCCAGGCAAGAACACTGGAGTGGGTTGCATACACCTAATCACCTAGAAAAAGCTTCATTTTATCAACATATACTGTTCTAAGGGTTTTTGTTTTGAAAGAAAGAAACTACCTGCCTTTTTGTTTAACCCAAAACTTTTCAAATTTGCCATTTAAATTAACTTCAGTAATAACTATATTTTTGTAATAACAACAATAATAATAATAACTGATATTCTATGACACTTAGGTTTCATTATCTCATTAGTTTTACCTCCATTTTTCTTTGGTGGTGGTTTTTTTTTTTTTTTTTCTGGCTGTGCCACTTGGTTTGTGGGACCTCAGTTCTCTGACCAGGGACTGATCCCAGGCCCACAGCAGTGAAAGCACTGAAGCCTAACCATTGCACTGCCAGGGAATTCCTCTTTTATCCTCATTTTAAAGTAAAAAAACCTGTGACTATAGTTAACAATACTATACATTGTATAGCTGAAAGTTCCTAAGAGAGTAGCTCTTAAAATTTCTCATCACAAGAAAAAAACTTTTGAACAATGCAAGGCGATGAATATTAACTACACTTATTGTGGTGATCATTTTGCAAATATATAAATCATGTTCTTCACCTTAAATCTATACAGTGTTTTATGTCTATTATATCTCAACGAATCTGGAAAATAGAAAAGAAAGAAAACTGAAATGCAGAAGAGATTAAATCTGTCCAGGAAGTAGCTGGGACTTAAGTTCAAGTACTGTGCTTGTAAATACTTCCCTCTTTCAGTCATATGATGCGCTAAGTCTTCTCCAGTGAAGTCCAGCAAAGACTCAAACCTACTGTTCAGGGACTGAGTCAACAGGAGCTTGCCCAAGGTCAATTCTAAGAGCCAGCTGTGATGTCAGCCACATCAAGAGCAAGGTTTATTTCCTAAGCAGGTCACCCAGACAGAGCCTCGTGGCCCTAAGGCCCGTCAGCGTATGACGTAGCACTTGGTTCCAGCAGTGGAGTGACTTTTGGTGTCACATTAAAATTCATACAGTGAAACCCTAGTCCCAATATAATATCTGAAAGTTGGGCCTTCGAGGGGTAATTAGGGTGGAGCCCTACTGGATGGAATTAATTATAAGAAGCAGCTAGGGCGCTCGGGGAAGGCAATGGCACCCCACCCCAGTACTCTTGCCTGGAAAATCCAATGGACAGAGGAGCCTGGTGGGCTGCAGTCCATGGGGTCGCTAACAGTCGGACAGATGAGCGACTTCACTTTCACTTTTCTCTTTCATGCATTGGAGAAGGCAATGGCAACCCACTCCAGTGTTCTTGCCTGGAGAATCCCAGGGAGGGGGGAGCCTGGTGGGCTGCCGTCTATGGGGTCACACAGAGTCAGACACGACTGACGTGACTTAGCAGCAGCAGCAGCAGCAGGGCGCTAGTGAGCTTCCTTTTCTGCCTTGTGAGGATACAACAGAAGATGGCCACCTGCAAGCCAGAAAGAGAGCTGTCACCAAGAACTCAAACACGCTGATACTCCGACCTCAGACTTTCAACCTCCCGAGCTGTGAGAAATAAATGCTTCCTGTTTCAGTCATCCAATTTAAGGGATATGGTTATAGCAGCCTGAGTTGACTAAAACTTTTCCCAAAATGTCAGAGAAGAAGTTCGCTAACTTTTCCTAGTCCTCTAGACAGTGGTCCCCAATCTTTTGACACTAAGGATGGATTTCATGGAAGACAGTTTTCCCACAGACTGGGGTCGGGGGGATGGTTTGGGGATGATTCAAGTACATCACATTTACTGTGCACTTTATTCCTATTATTATTACATCAGCTTCACCTCAGATCATCAGGTGTTAGATCCTGGAGGTTGGGGAACCCTGCTCTAGAAATAGGACACTTTCATCTTTCCTTTTAGAAAGGAAATACCTTTCATTTATTTAGGTAGGTATACTTCAAATTTGGTTTTTAAGTACATGAACCAATTTTTTCTAGCATAATAATAAAGAAGCTAGCCTCTGTATTCAGAGAAGGAAATGGCAACCCACTCCAGTGTTCTTCCCTGGAGAATCCCAGGGACGGGGAAGCCTGGTGGGTTGCCATCTATGGGTCACACAGAGTCGGACACAACTGAAGTTACTTAGCAGCAGCAGCAGCAGCAGCCTCTGTATTTACACAGAGCCAAATTCCATTGTGGCCCCACTACTTACTAGGTATGACTTTGAGCAAGTTATTAGTAACTTCCTGGGAATTCAGTCCTCTTGTCTACAACACAGGGATAATATATTCACAATATTTCAAGGGAGTTTTGAGGATTAAATGAGATACTGTGAACCTGAGAATGTGAAGCTCATACATATAATGTTTTATGCATATTTCTGATGATTCCTGCTATGTCTTCCAATTCTATAACTCTTAACAGGAAAAAAGAAATTGAAGTGGGTACAAATGTAAATGTGTGTCTTTCAACGCTTTACTTTCTATCAATAACACCTCTCTCCTTATAACTTGGCTTTTCTGGTGCCAGATTCACTCATGGTTGATGTGGATTTAGTGTGTGTCTGCTTTGTGGCCAGCAAGGTGGCACAGCCCTCCACCAGCAAAAAGACTACAACTCACTGATGGTTCAGATGATGGTTAGTGTCTTTTAGCAATAATGTGGTTTTTTTTTTTGACGTATATACATTTTTTTAGACATAATGCCATTAATACTTGAGAGACTACAGTAGAGCATAAACCTGTTACGTGCACTGAGAAACCAAAGACTTCTGACTTATTGTGTGACTCAATTTGTTGTGATTTCACTTGACTATAGTGGGCTGATACTAAGCCTGCAGCAGCACTGTGGTGTGCCTGCATATACCGGGAGGTTTGGGTTATACGGGTACATACCAGTTCACTGGGGGTCAGCAGTAATGGTCTTCAAAGAGCAGGAGAAAGTGATGATAAACTAAGGAAATGTGTAATTATCAGAGATGCCAGCCTCTGACTACTGTTATTGGTATATGCTAGAAATTTGAGTTCTGAGAAAGACAGAGGCAGCGGCCTGAAGAAGGGAAATCATAATACCATTGTTTGCACCAAACATCATGAGAAAGATATACTTTATAAATATTATTTCTTATCACATCTCTATTAGGTCAGTTCCATTAGTCTACTTTGTAGGTGAGGAAATAGGAGTTCTGAGAAGTTAAACGGCATGCCTAAGATCATGGTTCTGGAGGAGAGGGGAATCAGGTTTTGAACTGGGGTCTATCCGACTCTAAAGCCAGGAAGCTAAACCACTAAGCCAACAGTCCAACTATGACTCCAGTAACCAGAGAGGCCACTGAACAGGTTGGAAGACCTGAGTCTTCTGAGCTTTCAATCTTCTCTTTCTATATGACTTGTCGCAACTTATCTGTTCTGTTTGAACTTTGTAAAGTCAAGATTGAAGATAAATCAAAGGAGATGATGTGCATATGAATGGGTTCAGCAACCAGCCACAACCAACTCTTCTTCTGAAGTCCCTTTCTCTCACCTCCTCCTCCCCACAGTGATGAACTTTAGTTGGCAGATCAGTTGCTCTTGCTACCTTTACAAACAACTCCAAAACTTAGTGGCTTAAAACAAACACTTATTATTTGTTATTTTATTATTTTTCAGACTTCTATGATTGGCTGGATGTGTCCTTACATAGACTCTCTCATGTGTCTGGGATCCAATGGGAGGGTCAGCTGGGGGCCAGTGATTCTAGAAGGGCCACAATTGTATGTTGGGGATTTAAGGGCAGTGAGTCAGGCAATGAGGTGATGAGCCACGTGTCTCAGTCTCTGGCAGGCTGGCTGGGGCTTGTTCAAATGGTGGTCACAGAGAACTAGAGAAAGTGTGCAAAGCCCAGGTTCACAGCTAGCATGTGCTTACCTCCACATTCTATTAGCTGAAGCAGGTCACAGACCAGCCCAGAGGCAATGGGGGAGGAAACAGATTCAGCCTTTGGATGAGC
>SJYX01000344.1:8307-72689 GCA_006410675.1 Oreotragus oreotragus
TGATGTAAATTACCTAAGACTTGTGTATACAACTAGGTATGCAGAGAGAAAAGCCTGGTTTTGATAAAAGTCAGGGCTGCTGATGCTGCATAATTTTGTATTACCCATTGATCTCTATGTATAATCAAAAGTATAAAAGGCCTTCTGAACAATAGAGGCCAGGGCCAGTCGCTGGACTGGTTTCCCCCGTGTCTCCTCTTTACTCTAATTTCAGGCTGAATTCTCATCTGGAGCGGTGCGGCTCACCAAGTCTACTTACTTGCCCTGGCTTTTAAGACCCACGCGAAAGGGAGCCTAAGGCGGGGCACCCTTTGATATTCAAGTGGGCGCCGATGGCCCAACGTAGATGGTGCAAGCTCCTTGTCTGGAACTTTATTGGCCTTCCCCGTAAGCCAAGTTATTCAGCCTCTTTTCTCCACTTAATTTTCCCGCTACACTATTTCTTCCTAATCTAATCTTATATTAATAAATATAAGTCTTTCCTCGCCAGCGCCGTCCCCGCTTCGAATTCCCTGGACCCACCGGGGCTGGACCCCGGCAGGTCACGACTGAGCAACTTCACTTTTCACTTCACTTTCTCAGGATATGGGCCCAGGTATGGGCATGTCACGGCTGAACTCTCTTGAAATTTTATTTTCTGGCCTGGAGGCTGTCCTTTCTATGGCTGATGTCAATGTTCATTCCTACCGACCATTTAAGGGAGTTCCCTCTTCTCCCATATTTGTAGACTTGTGAGGATGGCCATTCTGACAAGTAGGATGTGATTTCTTGTTGACATTTAATTGGCATTCCTCCTGTAATATTTAGGGATGTAGAGCTTCTTGTCCTCTGGCCATTTGTTTTTTGTTTTTGTTTTTTCTTTTCGTTAAAGGGTGTGAGGAAAATTTACCTGTTACAGTTGGCTTCTTGAAAGTCAGTTGTGTTTGGAATTTATTTCTGCAATACCCCACCCCAGGATCTTTCTAGTGGGCACCTGTCATTAATAGCCCCACAAGCCTTGTAAACTGGAGGTGCTAGTAAGCACCAGTGCTCAATTTGTAGTTATAGGATATGTCCACAAGGTGGCAGCACTTTTTCATGCCCCATTCTGGTTCCTTGGGCAGTCTGATCCTTAAGGAAAGTCAGCTTCCTGTGCTGTGAATTAGAGTGGAATATGCCTGAGCAAACCCCCAAGGGCTTGTGTCTCACTACTTCTTCCCCCTAAAGCTGCACACCTCCCTTCCAGACCCATCCAGTACTGGGCCAGAGCACCTGGTGAGGTGCCCAGGAGGCTGCACTCTCAGGAAAGAGGCTTGAATTGGGATCCCCAGCACCAACAGACTTGGAGTCTAGGTTACTTTTCCAGGGTTTGAGGCCAGATGGTCAGGCGCCCATCCTTTGGTTGAACTAGGGACTCTGGTCCCAGCCGGAGCAAGCCAGACAGTACTCAATTAAGGACACCCTGCTCAGCTGTTTAACCCCACTACAGGGCAGTCATGGGTTTGAAGGCTGCTCAGACTCCAGGGATGGGATAGCAGCCCAAGTCAGGGAGATGGGAGGAAATTAACTAGGCTTTAACTTTCTTTCCTTTTTTTTAATCTAATGCCAATGTTATATGGGAATATAATTGATTTGTCACTTTTTACTTGTCATCAGTATACAACCACCTGATTCTGTTATGACATATGATTATATAAAGCATATCTGTTCTTTTTTTGGATTGTTTCGCCCTAGATGTTATTGCAGAATTTCAAGCAAAGTTCCCTGTGCTGAACATCAGGTATTTGTGGAGTATCTGTTAGATATACAGATTTCTGTGTAAATGTGGATGGAATGAAGGAAGGAGATAATCCTTGCAAACTATTAACAGATATAGATTTCTGTGTATATGTTAGAGATGCAGATTTTGTGTTTATGTGGGAGGGAGAAGCAAGGAAGGAGATATTCCTTGTGGATTATCTATTGAAGATACTGATTTATGTGTATATGAGGAAGGAAGGAGGTAATCCTTGTGGATTTTCTATTATAGATACAGATTTCTGTGTATATGTTAGAGATACAGATTTCTTTGTATGCATGGAAGAAAGGAATGAAGCAGGAGATACTCCCTGTGGATTATCTATTACAGATACATATAGCTGTGTATATGTTAGTCATGAATTTCTAATTCTTCCCTGGCCCTTCACTTTTTTGTGGAGGGGCAGGGAACACTTTGTGTTTGAATTCTCAGAGTTTCCTTTTGTGTTGTGAATTCCTTTGTGTTTCTTTCATCATCTTGCATAGAAGAGAGATAGTTTACTATTGTCTTCCCTTGACTGGCTGACTTGGTTAGTGTTAGTCAGGCCTTCTTCATCATCCATCCCTGTGGCAACCAGGGGCATGGTTTCATAATTTCAGTGACAGGTTTTCATGGCTGAGTAATAGTCCATTTTATACATGTATTGCATCTTCTTTAAGCTTTATCTGTCAGTGGACACTTTCCTGGGTCTGTGTTTTGTTATTGATAAGTAGTGCTGCAGTGAATATTGCATGACGGTTTTTTGAATGATGGTTTTCAGATATAAGCCCAGGTGTGGGTATGTCAGAATTTAGGCTTAGTTTTTTTTTTTAAGATCTTTTTCTAGCATGTGGACTCTATACTTCTAGGGCTGTTGGTAATTTCCATTCCCACTGTGTAGGGTCGATTCCATCACTACCTGACTCTCTCCCACTGTTGCAGGCTTGTGAGGATGCCATTCTGATAGGTAGGATTTGATTTCTTGTTGTCATTTTGATTGGTATTTCTCCTGTAACAATTAGGGATGATGAGCATATTGTCCTGTGGCAGTTCAAGAGAGTCATTTCCTAGGCAGGTTGATAAGTCTAGGGGTCCCCAAGGAGAGAGGGGTCTGGAATTCTCAATTTTTCTATATCCCAATTACATTGATTAATATCCTTCAGGTGCCTAAAAGATAAAGAATATGGAGGCCTTGCAGCAGTCATTGACTCAACAGTGAAACCCATTAGCAATATAATTTCTAGCTTTTTAGAAAAGGCTCTATATCTTTAAGATGTTTTAAGCTGCTTGCCTCTCATGGTTGGAGGGCTGTAAAGAATTCACAAGTTGTAAAAGTCCAGGGAAACTGTCAGGCAACGTAGAGAACCATCAGAGTGATTTGAGCTGAGCCACTCCTTTCATATGCAGAAGACCAATGAGAAAGTCATTTCCTAGGCAGGTTGATAAGAAGTCTAGGGGCCCCCAAGGAGAGAAGGGTCTGGAATTCTCAAGGAGGAAGAAAGGACAAACTTTTTTTCTTCTCTACATTCCTTAGGATTATATAACAACAATGTATTCTGCCTGAGGACAGTCTCTGGATTAAACCTTCTGGCTAATTCTGTAAATTATGGGAGTAGACATGCTCTTTACAAGGATTATATAACAACAATGTATTCTGCCTTGAGGACAGTCTCTGGATTAAACCTTCTGGCTAATTCTGTTATCTTAAAATGTAAATTATGACAGTAGGTCTGGTGAGGTCTGTACAACCTCCAGACATTCTTTCGATTCATTGGAGAGTATATAACTTCATTGCTAACACTAACAAGCGGGTACTTTTTCTGCCCCCTTCTGATGCCTATGTCAGAAGCTTTCTCTATCTCCTTTATACTTTAATAAAACTTTATTACACAAAAGCTCTGAGCGATCAAGCCTCATCTCAGGCCCCAGATTGAATTCTTCTCTTCCAGGGGCCAAGAATCCTGGCGTCATGATTCAACAACAATCTTTCACCAGTTGCAGCTCTAAGTTAACTTTTTCCAGAGAAAGGTGGTTGGGGATAGCTTCCTGTAATGTCAGAAGAGGATAGTATAGCAGATAGTAGACAGACAGAATTTGGTTTCCGGGTAGATGCTCAGGCAGAGGACCCCTTGAGACTTGACTCACCTTGCCCTGTCAGGTCTCTCTGCATGACCTTGTCATGGGTGGGATCTCCTGTGCTGGCTCCCGGCATCTCTCCCTTTTATTTCTTAAGACAACCACGTGTAGTTCAGTTGTGAGCTTCTGAATGTTCTGTCGAAGAATCCTGACAATACAAGGAAAAATGATTATGAGAAGCAAAAGGAGAGCACCCACAGCAACATAGCCAAAAATAGTAGATAAAATGTTCTTCCCTGAAGTAAAGTTAGAGAAGGTGTTTGAAAAGTCATTAGCTGCTCCTGCAGCAGTAAAATCCAATTGGGGGTGTTCCATGGTCTGTACCTGATTATGAAGTTTCCTTAAATCTAAACCAATATCTGAGCTGTTCCAAACACCTAAAATAAGATTTTTCAACATATTGGACAGTATGCACTTGTTGAGTCAGTGATATTGCTGCCAAAGTAACAGTAACAGTAATAGTGACAGTAACAGTAACAATAACAATAGTAATTGTTGTTATTAAAGCTGAATTCCCTAAGATTAGTAAGCCCACAAATCATCTTGATCGCATTAAATCTTCTTGTCGTTTTAACACCCCAAGACCATAATTATCGTACCAATAAGTAGTTGCAGTTACAGGCACCATAATATAGGGTGGACGTTTTAACACCACAAAAGAACAAACATTATATTAAGGAGTTAAGCAAAATGAAAGTGTACATTGTTCACAAGACACTACATTAGGTCGATTTGTACATTAAGTTTTCCTGAATCATTGGTGAAAAGAAAAACATAAGAGAGGGTAGACAAGACAAAACAGAATAAGTAGAATTATTTTCTGGTTGAAGTTCACGCTGCAGGAGCTCTATCAGTCCCGCCGGGATCTCAATGTATATCTTGCCTCTCCTGCCAGCAGGTGGCGCGGACTGGGTCCCATCAGTGAGGCTGGCCCTGCCCTCAGCTCCCGGTGTGTGGCTGTTTTGTGCAGCGGCAGCAGCAGAGGAGTTCCCTTTTTGTTTTTTGTGATCACGGTAGTGGAGGAACCAGGTGCCTGGGGGACTGCGACATGACGAATCATCTTGTCCGGGATCCAAATTGGCGAATCTGCATCCTGTGGAAAAATTACAAGCACATCCTCGACCACCAGTTAATAATGGGTTGGGACCTTTCCATTGTCTGGAGAGGAGGTCCTTCCACTTTACCAATGGCTCTGCATTTTGTTGTTCCACGCGAATCATCATTTAAATTATATATTACCAAGAGAGAATGTTGTAAAATCTGATGGGGGGAAATATATGTATTTATATATGGCAATAAGTATAAACTTATTGACATATAATATATATAAATCAATATGCTTGAATTAATCCTTATAATTAACATATTAATTAATATATATTGCAGCAATACAATATATACACAACTAATACCAACCAACACAAACCAATGCACTGTAATAATCTATGTCACACACACACAGTATAATTATATAGTATATATAATATATATTATCACAGCACACCAATCTATACCAATCAACATCAGCCACATACATATTATATTACAATATATATTATATATATAATATAATTATACAATATATAATTAATATATATATAGTATACATATTAATTTATATATTAAGTATAAATTTATAAATAGAATTAGATATATCTTTATTATATTTTATTTATACCCATACCTAATTAGGCAAACTGTAATTAGGCAAATATATTTATATTTTGTATTTATAACAATATATAAAGTATTGTTAACTGTACCGCCTATTGATAACTAAGAAATTGAGAAATCCCTTTTCCGAACAACTCCTATTTGATACAGCATGTCCCTCCCCCATAGGGTAAAGGGGAGCGAAGGAACTACATAGAGTTAAGAAAGTTTCACAGGTATCTTCAAACTGCCAATTTAATATTTTTGCGTTTTTAACTACTGTGGGTGGGGAAGGCAATGGCACCCCACCCCATTACTCTTGCCTGGAAAATCCAATGGACGGTAGTAGCCTGGTGGGCTGCAGTCCATGGGGTCGCTAACAGTCGGACAGACTGAGCGACTTCACTTTCACTTTTCTCTTTCATGCATTGGAGAAGGAAATGGCAACCCACTCCAATATTCTTGCCTGGAGAATCCCAGGGATGGGGGCTGTCTCTTACACACATCTAGATGTGTATAAGAGACAGGTTCAGTTGTGAGCTTCTGAATGTTCTGTCGAAGAATCCTGACAATACAAGGAAAAATGATTATGAGAAGCAAAAGGAGAGCACCCACAGCAACATAGCCAAAAATAGTAGATAAAATGTTCTTCCCTGAAGTAAAGTTAGAGAAGGTGTTTGAAAAGTCATTAGCTGCTCCTGCAGCAGTAAAATCCAATTGGGGGTGTTCCATGGTCTGTATACTGTGGGGGCTTGAGGGCAAATGAAACAAAATTTGACCCCTGAAGTCTATCAGGGCAACTTGCCAATCATCACTATTTTGTAAAAGAGTTGCAGTTGATCCTCATTGAATGGAATTAATATATTTGCTACTTCTTTTCTAAAAAGTTCCACACTTCTTTTTCTTGGTTTTAAAATTAATTGTGCCACCAAGCTAGGATAAGATAAAACTATTTTTCTTGGGGTCACTGGTAGATGGAACAAATGGGCCTTCTTGTCACAAGCATGTAGTAGGTGTATGTTTTGTGGCAAGAATAATTTAATCTCATCTTTTGGTAATATTAATCCTAATTAACTGATCATTTAAAGCCTCATCCACTTTAACAAGAGCCGACTCTGTCTCAGTCAACTTTCTATAAGAACTGGGATTAGGATTGTGTTTTAAGCAATCAAACAAAAGGCTTTAAATCTGCAGTAGTCAGTTTTAAATGTGGGAGTATCCAATTAATATCCCCTAATAATTCTTGGAAATCATTTAAAGTTAGTAAACAATATCTCTGCAGCTTCAAAGGGACATTATCAGTTTTCAAAACTTTTGACCTAAATGTGAGAAGCAAATCTCCAGTTATCCTTCCATAACCAAATCTGGTCTATAGCTTTTTAGATGACAAGCAACCATATAATCTTTGCTTGAATACCTGCAGCCATGGGGAGCTCACTATTCGCCAAGGTTTTAAACTCTTCAGTACTTTTTTCACTGCAGCATTCCAAACCCACATATCACTTTCTCTAATCACACCAACTCATTTTCAGTAGTATGTGTTGGAGGATTGTGTTTTAAGCAATCAAACAAAAGGCTTTAAATCTGCAGTAGTCAGTTTTAAATGTGGGAGTATCCAATTAATATCCCCTAATAATTCTTGGAAATCATTTAAAGTTAGTAAACAATATCTCTGCAGCTTCAAAGGGACATTATCAGTTTTCAAAACTTTTGACCTAAATGTGAGAAGCAAATCTCCAGTTATCCTTCCATAACCAAATCTGGTCTATAGCTTTTTAGATGACAAGCAACCATATAATCTTTGCTTGAATACCTGCAGCCATGGGGAGCTCACTATTCGCCAAGGTTTTAAACTCTTCAGTACTTTTTTCACTGCAGCATTCCAAACCCACATATCACTTTCTCTAATCACACCAACTCATTTTCAGTAGTATGTGTTGGCCAGGAGCTGGGCCAGTCTTTCCCAGCAATGCAAGAAACGTCTGTTCTAGTGTCTAACAGCCCTGACATTTTATATCCTTGAATTAAAAGATCTTTTAAAGGCCTAGAAGCTGTAATTTCCTGCACCCAAAAAGCTAGATCACTAGATCCAAATCAAATTTCTCTTGAGGCTGTCTCTTATACACATCTAGATGTGTATAAGAGACAGCTGTTCTAGTGTCTAACAGCCCTGACATTTTATATCCTTGAATTAAAAGATCTTTTAAAGGCCTAGAAGCTGTAATTTCCTGCACCCAAAAAGCTAGATCACTAGATCCAAATCTTCTGAGGCCCTTAGCTTGAGAAGTAAAGGTTTTGTTTGTCTAATAAGGTAAAAGCAAAAGCTGTGTTATTCTTTAATCTTTATTAATTTTCACAGTTTTAGTAAGTGCTGAGACCAAAACTTTAATTTTTTCAGTATATTCAGAATCTACTAAAAAAACACCACCGAAATTCCTTGAAAAGAAAGCAAGCTACGCCCTAGCACAAGTCTTACAATGCTCTTAGGCAGGGGGTCAGCCATTCCCATTGGAATTGGAGTAACTGGCACGTCAGGGGTTAATATTGTTGTGGTGGTGGAGCTGAGGTCCAGTCCTAAGCTACCTGCAGTGGATTGGCATGGCTTGTTGTCTCCGTTTAGCATGACATTGCCAGCAAAAATGTTCTATTTGGCCATAAGAGAAACATTTTTTATTTGTAGAATCCTTTTCATTACAATTATTTTTCTTTCTTTTTTCTTTTTCTTTTTTTTATTCTGCTTGGGTGAGGCCCGCCCTGAGGTGGTTTTATGCAAGGAGCAGTCTCTGTTTTAAAAGCTCCTTTGTTTAAAAATATTTCCCTATCTTTCGCAACATTAAGCAATGTTTTGGGAGGCTTTGGATGCAAAGTGGGGAGTTCTTAAGCCCTGGGGAGGCGCAAGCAGAGGTGGGGTGGTCGCCTTAAATCAGAAAGTGTTGGATACATTTTTAAAGGTTTGCGTAGAGGGGGAGAGGGCTCTCCAGGGTGCTCCAGCCGCAGCATCCTGTAAACCCTCTCCTTCCTTGGGAGGTAGAGCACAGTATCCCTCCTTTTCTTCATCAATTGCAGAAAACATGATCTCAGTAGAAGGTGGAGACCCACTACCATCCACCGCTATAGCCTCTCCCATAGGCTATCTAACAGCCAGAACATTTCTAATCATATTCCACAGAGCAAAAGCATTTAAAAGCCCATGCAAAGTATAACAAGTTTTTAGCTGTTTTGCTAGCTTCACCCAAGTATCTAAATTAACAGTGCCCTTTTCTGGAAACCAAGGACGTTGCTCTTATACAAATTTAAAAAAGAATTGAACACTAACCTTTTTAACTTTAATTTCTCTTTTGTTGAACAGTTGCAAAATTAGTTCTATAAAGAGTTGTCAGTCTTTTAACTCATTGTTACCCATGTCAGAAAATTAAGATTTATAGAAATGTCTGCCTTGTCAAGGGTTTTACCTTAGCCAAGAGGGGTTTTCTTTTCAACCTGTAAAAGACTGCCTTGTCAAGGTTCCTATCTTTGCCAAAGGGGGTTTCCTTCAACCCGTAGAAAGTCTGTCTTGTCAAGGTTTCTAACCTTGTCAAGGGGAGTTTCTTTCAACCCATCTACCCTTCACTAGGGGAGGGTTTCTTTCAACTCGTCGGTTTCTTTCAACCCTTAAAAACTTCCCACTCCTTCTAACCATACCTATCTTATGCAGGGGGTTCCTAGGAACCTGAGTGGCATCCTATCCGTCCTGAATTACTGAGCACTTCAGAGGCCTACTTTCGAATAGCCTGTTCTGGGCACCACTTGCCAGGGTCCAGCCCTGGCTGATCCAGGGAATTTGAAGGGGAGACAGAGTTGGCATCTTAGAAAACATTATTTAATTAGAAATATAAAGATTAGGATAGAATTGTATAGTAGGAAAATTAGTAGAGAAAAGAGGCTGAATACCTTGGGTTAGGTAGAGAGCTAATAAAACACTGAGACAAGAGGTTTGCACCATCTACGTAAGCCACCAGAGCCCACTTGAATAGCATAGGGTGCTCCGCCTTAGGCACCCTGTCCCGTAGGTCTTAGAAGCCAGGGCAAGTAAGTAGACATGGTAAGTCTCCACGCCCCAGATGGAAATTCAGCCTGAAGAGGAGAGGGAGGGAGACAGAGAAAGAGAGAGAGAGAGAGAGAGTCAACACGGGGGAAACCAGTCTTTCCAGTGACTGGCCCAAATTTTATTGTCTGAAACGGCTCTTTATAATTTTGGTTGTACATAGAGATCAATGGATAATACAAAATTATGCAGCATCAGCAGCCCTGAATCTTATCGAGACCAGGGTTTCTCTCTGCATACCTAGCTGTATAAACAAGTCTTAGGTGATTTACATCATCTTCTGGCCAGAAAGCCAATTAACATTTTACGGCCCTTTTCTGATAAGGGTCGGTCAACTAGAAAACTTATTTGCCTTAATAGTGTTGTTCTTCCCAAAGTCTGGTGCCACTCTCAGAAAGCACTAAATAAAGTTACATTCTTACATAGCAAGAACACAACCATTTATAACAAGGAAAGTGGAGTTCAGTGATTTATAACAAAGAGAAAATTCATTAACTCAAAAATCTAGTTTTGCTAACATTAAAACTACTGTATTCCTTTTTCTATATCCCAATTACACTGATTAATATCCTTCAGGTGCCTAAAAGATAAAGAATATGGAGGCCTTGCACCAGCCATTGATTCAACAGTGAAACCCATTAGCAATATAACTTCTAGCTTTCTAGGAAAGGCTCTATATCTTTATGATGCTTTAAGCTGCACACCTTTCGTGGTTGGGGGGCTGTAAACAATTCACAAGTTGTAAAAGTCCAGGGGAACCTGTCAGGCAACGTAGAGAGTGATCAGAGGGTTTTGAGCTTAGACACTCCTTTCATATGCACGAGACCAGTTGGAGCTCTAAGTTAACTTTTTCCAGAGAAAGATAGTTGAGTATAGCCCCCTGTAATGTCAGAAGAGTATACTATAGCAGAGTGTAAACACACAGATTTTGGTTTCGGGGTAGATGGTCAGACAAAGGACCACTTGAGACCTGACTTGCCTTAACCTGTCAGGTCTCTCCACAAGAATTTGTCATGGGTGGAATCCCCCGTGCTGGCTCCTAGCAACTGGGGTCTTTTGGAATGGTGGCACGATCCTTGGCATTCCTCTCGACTTTCAAATTGAGACCGCCTCCTCTTGAGCTGCCACTGGAAGGCCGGGATTCCTATCTTGAGCTATAACAGCAGTGTCAGGCTTCCTGTCGAGTTGACATAAGGATCGGTGGCTTTCTTTCAAGGTGCCACAGGGCTGTCACACGTACCATCGTGCTGTGAGTCGATACTCGGAGTGACAGTCGAGTCAGTGCTGTTGAATCAGGTGTATCTGGAGTGGATTGGGACATCGGGGTCTTGAGGAATGGTGACACAATCCCTGGAGTTCCTCTTGACTTTCAAAGGTAGACCGCCTCCTCTTGTGGTGTGATGGGAATGCCTGCATTCCTTTCCCAATGAAGCAGGGAAATGGACCCTCATCTCGAGATGAGGAGGGAAAAACGGGGTTCTTCTCGAGTTCTGGCAGAACCCTTGGCGTTCCTCTCGAGTGGAGACCGGTATGTCGGGGAACTTCTTGAGTTGCATCAAGGGTATCATGGACCCTTTTGAGGCTCAAGAGGGAAGGTGGAATTTCTCTTGAGACACCGCAGCCGAAAAGGGCCTTATCCTGCGTTGAGGGGGAAATCTCATGGTTTTTCTTGAGTTGCAGCAGGAAACTTGGGGATCCTCTAGAGTTATGACGGGAACATCAGGGATCGCTCGTGGTGCCTCAGGAAAGTCCAGTCTCCATGCGAGTTGTGAGGGCCCTCTCAGAATTTCTCTCCATTCATTGCCGGGTCTTAGGTCCTCATTAGGAGCTGAGGCCAGAAACTCAGGGTTACTCTCCAGTGCTGACATGGATCTCGGGGTCCCATGGAGTTTCCACAGAGGAGTCAGATCTCATCTCATGTAGGGACATGTCAGTCCGCCTTCCTCTCGAGCTGTAACGTAGTGTCAGGCTTCCTGTCGAGTTGACATAGGGATCTGTGGCTTTCTCGCATGGTGCCACAGGGCTGTCACACATGCCATCATGTTGTGAGTAAATACTCGGGTTGACAGTCCTGTCAATGCAGGGGAATCAGGTGTATTTGGAGTGAATTAGGACAGCGAGGTCTTTTGGAATGGTGGCATAAACCCTGGAGTTCTTCTTGAGGTTCAAATGGAGATCACCTCCTCTTGAGGTGCAACGGGAATGCCGGGATTCCTTTCCCAGTGAAGAAGGGAAATGGACGCTCATCTCGAGATAAGGAAGGAAAAACGGGGCTCTTCTTGAGTTGTGGTGGGACCCTCAGTGTTCCTCTCGAGTGGAGAAGGGTATGTCAGGAACATCTTGAGTTTCCTCAAGCATGTTAAGAAACATTTCGAGACTCAAGAGGGAAGGTGGGATTTCTCTTGAGATGCCACAGCAGAAAAGGGCCTCAATTTACGTTGAGTGGAGAATCTACTTGTTTTTCTTGAGATGTGGCAAGAAACTTGGGTTCCTCTTGAGTGATGACGGGGACATCAGAGACCACTCTGTTGCCTCAGGAAAGGCCTGACTCCATGGGAGTTGTGAGGGGCCTCTCTGGATTCCTCTCCAGTCGCTGCCAGGGCTGAGGTCTGAATCTGGAGCTGAGGCCAGAACCTCAGGTTTCCTGTCCAGTGCTGATGGATCTCGGGATTCCTCTGGAGTTTCCACAGGGGAGTCAGGCCTCGTCTCGTGTGGAGACATGTTATTCCACTTTCATCTCGAGCTGTCAAAGCAGTGTCAGGCTTCCTGTTGAGTAACAGGGATCAGTGACTTTCTCTGGAGGTGCCCTTGGGCTCTCACACCTGGCATCTTTTTTTGAGATGATCCTCGGGGTGACCGTCGAGTCAGTACAGGGGAATCAGGTGTATCTGGAGTGGGTTGGGAAAACGGAGTCTTTTAGAATTGTGGCACAAACCCTGGAGTTCCTCGCGAGGTTCAAATTGAGACCATCTCCACCTGAGGTGTGAAAGGAACGCGGGGATACTTTTCCCGACGAAGCAGCAAAAGGGACCCTCATCTTGAGATGAGGAGGGAAAACCGGGGCTCTTCTTGTGGTTGTGGCGGGACCCTCCATGTTCCTCTCGAGTGCAGACGGATATGAAAGGGAACTTCTTGAGTTTCCTCAAGGGTGTCAAGAACCCTTTCGAGGCTCAAGATGGAAGGTGGGATTTCTCTCGAGACCACGCAGCCGAAAAGTGCATCTCACATTGACGAGAGAATCTCCTAGTTTTTCTTGAATTGCGGCAGCAAACTTGGGGTTCCTCTCGAGTTACAATGGGGACCTCAGGAACCCGCTCGTGTGGCCTCAGGAAAGTCCACTCTCCATGCGAGTTGCGGGGGGCCTCTCGTGATTCCTCTCCAGTCGGTGATGGGTCCTATGTCCTCATCTGGAGCTGAGGCCGGAACCCAGGATACCTCTCCAGTTCTGCATGGATTTCCGGGTTTCTATGGAGTTTCAAAAGGGGAGTAAGGCCTCGTCTACAGTGGAGATGTGCAGGTCCGCTTCCCACTCGAGCTATAACAGCAATGCCAGGCTTCCTGTCGAGTTGACATAGGGGTTTGTGGCTTTCTCTCGAGGTGCCACAGGGCTGTCACACGTGCAATCATGCTGTGAGTTGATACTCGGAGTGACAGTCGAGTCAGTGCTGTTGAATCAGGTGTATCTGGAGTGATTTGGGACATCAGGGTCTTGAGGAATGGTGACACGACCCCTGGAGTTCCTCTCGACTTTCAAGGGTAGACCGCCTCTTCCTGTGGTGCGACAGGAACGCCTGCATTCCTTTCCTGACGAAGCTGGGAAATGGACCCTCATATAAAGATGAGGAGGGAAAAACGGGGCTCTTCCCGAGTTGTTCAAGGGCCCTTGGTGTTCCTCTGGAGTGGAGATGGGTATGTTGGGGAACTTCTTGAGTTGCATCAAGGGTGTCATGGACCCTTTCGAGGCTCAAGAGGGAAGGTTGAATTTCTCGTGAGATGCAGCAGCGGAAAAGGGCCTCATCTCACGTAGAGGGGAGAATCTCCTGGTTTTTCATGAGTTGAGGCAGGAAACTTGAGGATCCTCTCGAGTTACGATGGGAATATCAGGGATCGCTCGTGTTGCCTCAGGAAAGTCCAGTCTCCACGTTAGTTGCAGGATTTCTCTCAGAATTTCTCTGCATTCGTTGCCAGGTCCTAGGTCCTCATCTGGAGCTGAGGCCAGAAACACAGGGTTCCTCTCCAGTGCTGACATGGATCTTGGGGTTCCCATGGAGTTTCCACAGGGGAGTCAGGCCTCGTCTCGTGTGGGGACATGTAAGTCTGCTTTCCTCTAAAGCTGTAACATAGTGTCAGGTTTCCTGTCGAGTTGACATAGGGATCTGTGGCTTTTTTTCGTGGTGCCACATGGCTGTCACACATGCCATAGTGTTGTGAGTCGATACTCGGGGTGACAGTCTTGTCAGTGCAGGGGAATCAGGTGTATCTCGAGAGGACTGGGACATCGGGATCTTTTGGAATGGTGATATGAACCCTGGAGTTCTTCTTGAGGTTCAAATGGAGACCACCTCCTCTTGAGGTGCAACAGGAATGCCGGGATTCCTTTCCAGACAAAACAGGGAAATGGACGCTCATCTCGAAATAAGGAAGGAAAAAGGGGGCTCTTCTTGAGTTGTGGTGGGACCCTCGTTGTTCCTCTCGAGTGGAGGCGGGTATGTTGGGGAATATCTTGAGTTTCCTCAAAGGTGTCAAGAAACATTTCGAGGCTCAAGAGGGAAGGTGGGATTTCTCTTGAGATGCAGCAGCGGAAAAGGGCCTCATCTCACGTTGAGTGGAGAATCTACTGGTTTTTCTTGAGATGCGGCAGGAAGCTTGGGGTTCCTCTCGAGATATGATGGGACATCAGGAACCACTCGTGTTGCCTCAGAAAGGCCTGACTCCATGCGAGTTGCGAGGGGCCTCTCGGGATTCCTCTCCAGTCATTGCTGAAGCTGAGGTCCGAATCTGGAGCAGAGGCTGGAACCTCAGGTTTCCTGTCCAGTGCTGATGGATCTCGGGGTTCCTCTGGAGTTTCCACAGGGGAGTCAGGCCTCGTCTCATGTGGAGACATGTTAGTCCACTTTCATCTCGAACTGTCAAAGCAGTGTCAGGCTTTCTGTTGAGTAACAAAGAGATCGGTGGCTTTCTCTGGAGGTGCCCTTGGGCTCTCACACCTGGCATCTTTTTTTTGAGATGACACTCGGGGTGACCGTCGAGTCAGTGCAGGGGAATCAGGTGTATCTGGAGTGGATTGGGACATCGGGATTTTTTAGAATTGTGACCCAAACCCTGGAGTTCCTCTTGAGGTTCAAGTTGAGACCATCTCCACTTGAGGTGTGAAAGGAACGCCGGGATACCTTTCCCAATGAAGCAGCGAAAGGGACCCTCATCTTGAGATGAAGAGGGAAAACCGGGGCTCTCCTTGTGGTTGTGGCGGGACCCTCGGTATTCCTCTCGAGTGCAGACAGGTATGAAAGTAAACTTCTTGAGTTGCCTCAAGGGTGTCAAGAACCCTTTCAAGGCTCAAGATGGAAGGTGGGATTTCTCTCGAGACCACGTAGCCAAAAAGTGCCTCATCTCACGTTGACGGGAGAATCTCCCATTTTTCTCGAGTTGCGGCAGCAAACTTGGGGTTTCTCTCGAGTTATGATGGGGACCTCAGGGACCCACTCGTGTGGCCTCCGGAAAGTCCATTCTCCATGCGAGTTGCGAAGGACCTCTCGGGATTCCTCTCAAGTCACTTCTGGGGCTGAGGTCCTCATCTGGAGTTGAAGCCGGAACCTCAGGTTTCCTCTCCAGTGCTGACATGGATCTCGGGGTTCCTCTGGAGTTTCCACATGGGAGTCAGGCCTCGTGTTTGCAGAGACATGCAAGTCCGCTTTCCTCTTGGGCTGTCAAAGCAGTGTCAAGCTTCCTGTCGAGTTCATTAGGGATCGGTGGATTTCTCTCAAGGTGCCACAGGGCTGTCACACCTGCCATCGTATTTTGAGTTGATCCTCAGGGTTACCATCGAGTCAGTGTAGGCGAGTAGGTGTATCTGGAGTGGATTGGTACATTGGGGTCTTTGGAATGCTTGCACGACACTTGCAGTTCCTCTCGAGATTTTAGTTGAGACCGCCTCCTCTTGGGTGTGACAGGAAGGCCAGGATATCTTTCCTGACGAAGCAGGGATAGGGACCCTCATCTCGAGATCAGGAAGGAAATACGGGGGTCTTCTTGAGTTGTGTCAGGACCCTCGGTGTTCCTCTCGAGTGGAGACGGGTATTTCAGGGAAATTCTTGAGTTGCATCCAGCGTTTCAAGGACCCTTTGAGGCTCAGGAGAGAAGGTGGAATATCTCTCGAGATGCCATAGTGGAAAAGGGCCTCTTCTCACGTTGAGGGGAGAATCTCCAGGTTTTTCTCGAGTTGCAGCAAGAAACTTGGGGTTCCTCTCAAGTTCCTCTCAAGTTATGCTCGTGTTGCCTCAGGAAAATCCAGTCTCCATGTGAGTTGCGAGGGGCCTCTCGGGATTCCTATCTAGTCGGTGCTGGGTCCTAGGTCCTCATCTGGAACTGAGGCTGCAACCTCAGGCTTCCTCTCCAGTGCTGACATGGATATCGGGGTTCCTCTTGAGCTTCAACAGGGGAGTCAGGCCTCGTCTCGTGTGGAGACATAAAAGTCCGCTTTCCTCTCTAGCTGTAACAGTAGTGTCAGGCTTCCTGTTGAGTTGACATAGGGAACTGGGTCTTTCTCTTGAGGTGCCACAGGGCTGTCACCCGTGCCAGCATGTTTTGAGTAGATACTCAGGGTTACCGTTGAGGCAGTTCAGTGGAATCAGGTGTATCTGGGGTGGACTGAGACATCAGGGTCTTTGGAATGTTGGTACAACCCCTGGAATTCCTCTCGACTTTCAAGTTTAAGCTGCCTCCACTTGAGGTCCGACAGGAATGCTGGTATTCCTTTCCCAAGGAAGCAAGGAAATGGATCCTCATCTTGAGATGAGGAGTGGAAAAAAGCGGCTCTTCTTGAGTTGTGGCGTGACCCTCGTTATTCCTCTTGAGTGGAGCCGGCTATGTCGGATAACTTCTTAAGTGACATCACGGGGATCAAGGACCCTTTCGAGGCTCAAGAGTGAAGGTGGGATTTCTCTCGAGATGTTGCCACGGAAAAGGGCCTCATCTCGCGTTTAGGGGAGACTCTCCTGGTTTTTCTCGTGTTGTGGCAGGAAACGTGGGGTTCCTCTCGTGTTACAATGGGGACTATAGGGACCCCCTCTTGTTTCCTCAGGAAAGTCTAGTCTCCATGCAAGTTGCCAGGGGCCTCTCAGGATTCCTCTCCAGTCGGTGCCGGGTCCTAGGTCCTCATCTGGAGTTGAGGCTGGAACCTCAGGGTTCCTATCCCGTGCTGACATGGATCTCAGGGTTCCTATGGAGTTTCAACCGGGAAGTCAGGCCTTGTCTCTTGTGGACATATGCAAGTCTTCTTTCTTCTCGAGCTGTAACAGTACTGTCAGGCTTCCTGTCGAGTTGACATAGGGATCTGTGGCTTTCTCTCAAGGTTCCACAGGGCTGTCACACGTGCCATCATTTTATGAGTCGATACTCGAGGTGACAGTCGAGTCAGTACAGGGGACTCAGGTGTATCTGTAGTGGATTGGGACATCGGCTGCTGGGGTCCAGCCCCAGTGTATCCAGGGAATTCAAAGGGGACACGGAGTTGGCGTCTTATAAAAAATTATTTAATTAGAAATATAAAGATTAGGATAGCATAGTATAATAGGAAAATTAGTGGAGAAAAGAGGCTGAATATCTTGGGTTTCACGGAGAGCTAATAAAACACAGGGACAAGAGGTTTGCCCCATGTACGTAAGGGACCGGCTCCCGCTTGAATAGCAGAGAGTGTCCCGCCTTGGGCTCCCACTCACGTGGATCTTAGAAGTCAGGGCAAGTAAGTAGATATGGTGAGCCTCCATGCCCCAGAAGCAAATTCATCCTGAAATGGAGAGGGAGGGAGAGGGAGAAAGAGAGAGAGAGAGAGTCAACTTGGGAGAAACCAGTCTTTCCAGTGACTGGCCCGTATTTTATTGTCTGGAAAGGATTTTTATATTTTTGGTTGTACATAGAGACCAATGGATAATACAAAATTATGCAGCGTCAGCAGCCCTGACTCTTATCGAGACCAGGCTTTCTCTCTGCATACCCAGCTGTATACACAAGTCTTAGGTGATTTACATCATCTTCTGGCCAAAAGGCAAAATAACATGTTAC
This sequence comes from Oreotragus oreotragus, assembly GCA_006410675.1. Classification (NCBI taxonomy): domain Eukaryota; kingdom Metazoa; phylum Chordata; class Mammalia; order Artiodactyla; family Bovidae; genus Oreotragus; species Oreotragus oreotragus. The sequence goes on from SJYX01000344.1 coordinate 26,217, forward strand.
GGCCATTTTCTGATAATGATCTGTCAACCAGAAAACATAATTGCCTTAATAGTTTTGTACTTCCCAAAGTCTGGAGCCATTCTCAGAAGTTACTATATTATGTTACATTTCGAGGGGCCTCTCGGGATTCCTCTCCAGTTGGTATCAGGCCCTTGGTCCTCATCTGGATCTTAGGCCAGAAACTCAGGGTTCCTCTCCAGTGCTGACATGGAACTTGGGGTTCCCATGAAGTTTCAACAGGGGAATCAGGCCTCGTCTTGTGGGGAGACATGCAAGTCCACTTTCCTCTCAAGCTGTAACAGTAGTGTCAGACTTCATGTCGAGTTGACATAGGGATATGTGGCTTTCTCTTGAGGTGCTACAGGGCTGTCACACGTGCCATCATGTTGTGAGTCGATACTCGGGGTGACAGTCGAGTCAGTGCAGGGGAATCAGGTGTATCTGGAGTGGATTGAGACATCAGGATCTTTTGGAACGGTGGCACAGACCCTGGAGTTCCTCTTGACTTTCAAGTGGAGACCACTTCCTCTTGAATTGCAACTGGAATGTCGGGATTCCTTTCCCAACGAAGCAGGGAAATGGACCCTAATCTTGAGATGTTGAGGGAAAAACGGAACTCTTGTTGAACTGTGGCAGGACGCTCGGTGTTCCTCTCGAGTGGAGACCTGTATGTCAGGGAACTTCTTGAGTTTCATCAAGCGTGTTGAAGGACCATTTTGAGGCTCAAGAGGGAAGATATAAGTTTTCTCGAGTCGGCGCAGCTGAAAAGAGTCTCACCTCGCATTGAGGGGAGAATCTCCTGGTTTTTCTGGAGTTGCAGCAGGAACCTTAGGGTCCCTCTCGAGTTACGATGGGGATCTCAGGGAACCGTCGTGTTGCCTCAGGAAAGTCCAGTCTTCATGCGTGCTGTGAGGGGCCTCTCAGGATTTCTCTCCAGTCAGTACCAAGTCCTAGATACTCATCTGGAGCTGAGGCCTGAACTTCAGGTTCCTCTCCAGTGCTGACATGGATCTCGGGGTTTCTCTGGAGTTTCCAAAGGGGACTCAGGCCTCATCTCGAGTGGAGGCATACAAGTCCGCTTTTCTCTCTAGCTGGAAAAGCAGTGTCAGACTTCCTGTCGAGTTGACATAGGGATTGGTGGTTAGCTCTCGAGATGCCACAGGGCTGTCACACCTGCCATCATGTTTTGAGTCGATCCTCGGGGTGCCGTCAAGTAAGTGCTGGGGAGTCAGGTGGATCTGGAGTGGATTGGGATATCAAGGTCTTTTGGAATTGTGGCATGATGCCTGGAGTTCCTCTCGAGTGTCAAGTTGAGACCACCTCTTCTTGAGGTGTGATGGGAACGCCGGGATGCCTTTCCTGACAAAGCAGGTAAATGGACCCTCATCTCGAGAAGAGGAGGGAAAACCAGGGCTCTTCTGAGTTGTGGCAGGACCCTCGGTTTTCCTCTCGAGTGGAGATGGGTATGTTGGGTAAGTTCTTGAGTTGCCTCAAGGGTGTCAAGGACCCTTTCGAGGCTCAGAGGGAAGGCGGGATTTCTCTCAAGACACTGCAATGGAAAAGGGCCTCATCTTGTTTTGAGGCGAGAATCTCCTGGTTTTTCTCAAGTTGCAACAGGAAACGTGGGGTTCCTCTAGAGTTTCAACGGGAATCTCAGAGACCCGCTCGTGTTGCCTCAGGAAAGTCCAGTCCCCATTCGAGTTGCGAGGGGCCACTCGGGATTCCTCTTCAGTCACTGCCGGGGCCGATGTCCTCATCTGGAGTTGAGGCCGGAACTTCAAGTTTCCTCTCCAGTGCTGACATGGATCTCCGGGTAACTTGGGAGTTTCCACAGGGGAGTCAGGCTGCGTATCGTGTGGAGACATGCAAGTCCACTCTCCTCTAGAGCTGGAAAAGCAGTGTCAGGTTTCCTGTCGAGTTGACATAGGGATAAGTGGCTTTCTCCCGAGATGCCACAGGGCTGTCACACCTGCCATCGTGTTTTGAGTCGATCCTCGGAGTGACCGTTGAGGCAATGCAGGGGTGTCAGGTGTATCTGGAGTGGATTGGGACATCGGGGTCTTTTGGAATGGTGCCACGAGACCTGGAGTTTCTCTCGAGTGTCAAGTTGATACCGCCTCCTCTTGAGGTACAACAGGAAACCTGGGATTCCTTTCCTGACGAAGCAGGGAAATAGACCCTCATCTCGAGATGAGGAGGGCAAACTGGGGCTCCTCTTCAGTTGTCATGGGACATCGGAAATCCTCTCAAGTGGAGACGGGTATGTCAGGGAACTTCTTAAGTTGCCTCAAGGGTGTCAAGAACCCTTTTGAAGCTCAAGCGGGAAGGTGGGATTTCTCTCGAGACGCCACAATGGAAAAAGGCCTCATCTCACGTTGAAGGGAGAATCTCCTTGTTTTTCTCGAGTTGCGACAGGAAGCTTGGTGTTCCTCAAGAGTTGCGACAGGGATCTCAGGGACCCACTCGTGTTGCCTCAAGAAAGTCCAGTCTCCATGCCTGTTTAGAGGGACCTCTAGGAATTCCTCTCCAGTTGCTGCTGGGGCTGAGGTCTTCATCAGGATTTGAGGCCAGAACCGCAGGGTTCCTCTCCAGTGCTGACAATGATCTCGGGGTTCCTTTGGGGTTTCATAGGGGAGTCAGGCCTCGTCTCCTGTGCAGACATGCAATTCCGCTTTCTTCTCGAGCTGAAAAAGCAGTGTCTGGCTTCCTGTCGAGTTGACATTGGGATCGGTGGCATTCTCTCGAGGTATCACAGGGCTGTCACACCTGCATTCATGTTTTGAGTCGATCCTCGGGGTGACCGTCAAGTCAGTGCAGGGGACTCAGGTGTATATGTAGTGGATTGGGACATTGGGGTCTTTTGGCATGGTGGTACGACCCCTGGACTTTCTCTCGAGTGTCAAGTTGAGACTGCCTCCTCTTGAGGTGTGACGGGAATGCTGGGATTTCTTTCCCGATGAAGCAGTGAAATGGACTCTCATCTCAAGATGAGGAGGGAAAACCGGGGCTCTTGTTGAGTTGTGGTGGGACCATCAGTGTTCCTCTCGGGTGGAGACGGTTATGTCGGGGAACTTCTTGAGTTGCCTCAAGGGTGTCAAGGACGCTTTCAAGGCTCAAGAGGGAAGGTGAGATTTCTCTCGAGATGCCGCAGTGGAAAATGGCCTCATCTCACATTGAGGGGAGAATCTCCTTGGTTTTTCTCGAGTTGTGGCATGAAACTTGGCATTCCTCACGAGTTACGACGGGGACCTCAGGGAACTGCTTGTGTGGCCTCAGGAAAGTCCAGTCTCCATGCGAGTTATGAGGGGCCTCTCATGATTCCTCTGCAGTTGCTGTTGGGGCCGATGTCCTCATCTGGATTTGAGGACGGAACCTCAATTTTCCTCTCCAGTGCTGACATGAATCTCGGGGATCCTCTAGTGTTTCCACAGGGAAGTCAGTACTCATCTCATGTGGAGACATTCAAGTTCGCTCTTCTCTCGAGCTGGAAAGCAGTGTCAGGCTTCCTGTCGATTTGACATAGGGATCGGTGGCTTTCTCCCGAGGTGCCAGAGCCTGTCACACCTGCCATCGTGTTCTGAGTCGATCCTCGGATTGACTGTCGAGTCATTGCAGGGGAGTCAGGAGTATCTGGAGTGGATTGGGTCGTCGGGGTATTTTGAAATGGTGGCACGTCCCCTGGAGTTTCTCTCGAGTGTCAAGGTGAGACCACCTCCTCTTGAGGTGCGACAGGAATGCCGGGATTCCTTTCCAGAAGAAGCAGGGAAATGGACCATCATCTCGAGATGAAGAGGGAAAACCATGGCTCTTTTTGGATGTGGCGGGACACTCGGTGTTCCTCTCTAGTGGAGATGGGTATGTCGGAGAAATTTTTGAGTCGCCTCAAGTGTGTCAAGGAAAGGGGAGTCAGGCCTCGTCTCCTGTGCAGACATGCAATTCCGCTTTCTTCTCGAGCTGAAAAAGCAGTGTCTGGCTTCCTGTCGAGTTGACATTGGGATCGGTGGCATTCTCTCGAGGTATCACAGGGCTGTCACACCTGCATTCATGTTTTGAGTCGATCCTCGGGGTGACCGTCAAGTCAGTGCAGGGGACTCAGGTGTATATGTAGTGGATTGGGACATTGGGGTCTTTTGGCATGGTGGTACGACCCCTGGACTTTCTCTCGAGTGTCAAGTTGAGACTGCCTCCTCTTGAGGTGTGACGGGAATGCTGGGATTTCTTTCCCGATGAAGCAGTGAAATGGACTCTCATCTCAAGATGAGGAGGGAAAACCGGGGCTCTTGTTGAGTTGTGGTGGGACCATCAGTGTTCCTCTCGGGTGGAGACGGTTATGTCGGGGAACTTCTTGAGTTGCCTCAAGGGTGTCAAGGACGCTTTCAAGGCTCAAGAGGGAAGGTGAGATTTCTCTCGAGATGCCGCAGTGGAAAATGGCCTCATCTCACATTGAGGGGAGAATCTCCTTGGTTTTTCTCGAGTTGTGGCATGAAACTTGGCATTCCTCACGAGTTACGACGGGGACCTCAGGGAACTGCTTGTGTGGCCTCAGGAAAGTCCAGTCTCCATGCGAGTTATGAGGGGCCTCTCATGATTCCTCTGCAGTTGCTGTTGGGGCCGATGTCCTCATCTGGATTTGAGGACGGAACCTCAATTTTCCTCTCCAGTGCTGACATGAATCTCGGGGATCCTCTAGTGTTTCCACAGGGAAGTCAGTACTCATCTCATGTGGAGACATTCAAGTTCGCTCTTCTCTCGAGCTGGAAAGCAGTGTCAGGCTTCCTGTCGATTTGACATAGGGATCGGTGGCTTTCTCCCGAGGTGCCAGAGCCTGTCACACCTGCCATCGTGTTCTGAGTCGATCCTCGGATTGACTGTCGAGTCATTGCAGGGGAGTCAGGAGTATCTGGAGTGGATTGGGTCATCGGGGTATTTTGAAATGGTGGCACGTCCCCTGGAGTTCCTCTCGAGTGTCAAGGTGAGACCACCTCCTCTTGAGGTGCGACAGGAATGCCGGGATTCCTTTCCAGAAGAAGCAGGGAAATGGACCATCATCTCGAGATGAAGAGGGAAAACCACGGCTCTTTTTGGATGTGGCGGGACACTCGGTGTTCCTCTCTAGTGGAGATGGGTATGTCGGAGAAATTTTTGAGTCGCCTCAAGTGTGTCAAGGACCCTTTCAAGGCTCAAGAGAGAAGAGCAGATTTGTATCGAGATGCCACTGCGGAAAAAGGCCATATCTCACTTTGATGGGAGAATCTCCTTGTTTTATCGAGTTGTGGCAGGAAACTTGTGATTCCTTTTGAGTTACAATGAGGACCTCAGGGACCCACTCGTGTTGCTTCAGGAAGGTCCAGTCTCCATGCGACTTGCGAGGGGCCTCTCAGGATGCCTCTGCAGTTGCTGATGGGTCCTAGTTCCTCATGTGGAGCTGAGGCTGGAACCTCAGGGTTCCTCTCCAGTGCTGACATGGATCTCAGGGTTTCTATGGAGTTTCGACCGGGAAGTCAGGCCTCTTCTCTTGTGGACACATGCAAGTGTGCTTTCCTCTCAAGCTCTAACATTAGTGTGGCTTGCTGTCGAGTTGACATAGGGATCTGTGGCTTTCTCTTGAGGTGTCACAGGGCTCTCTCATGTACCATCATGTTATGAGTCGATACTCAGGGTGACAATCAAGTCAGTACAGGGGAATCAGGTGTATCTGGAGTGGATTCGGACATTGGGTGCTGGGGTCTATCCCCGTTGGATCCAGGGAATTCGAAGGGGAGACGGAGTTGGTGTCTTAGAAAAAATTATTTAATTATAAATATAAAAATTAGGATAGAATAGTATAGTCAGAAAATTAGTGGAGAAAAGTGGCTGAATAACTTGGGTTATGCAGAGAGCTAATAAACCGTGAGACAAGTGGTTTGCACCATCTACGTAGGCCACAGGCGCCGGCTCGAATAGCGGAGGTTGCCCCACCTTGGGCTCCCTCTCGCGTGGGTCTTAGAAGCCAGGGCAAGTAAGTGGACATGGTGAGCCTCCATGCCACAGATGCGAATTCAACCTGAAAAGGAGAGGGAGGGAGAGGGAGAAAGAGAGAGAGAGAGAGTCGACACAGGAGAAACCAGCCTTTCCAATGAATGCCCCATCTTTTATTGCCGAGAAAGCTGTTGTATCCTTTTGGTTGTACATAGAGACCAATGAATAATACAAAATAATGCAGCATCAGCAGCCCTGACTCTTATCGAGACCAGGCTTTTTCTCTGCATACCCAGCTGCATTCACAAGTCTTAGGTGATTTACATCATCTTCTGGCCAGAAGGCCAATTAAAATTTTGTGTCCCTTTTTTGGTAAGGGTTTGTCAACCAGGAAACTTATTTGCCTTTATAGTGTTGTTCTTCCCAAAGTCTGGTGCCAATCTCAGAAAGCACTAAATAAAGTTAAATTCTTACATAGCAATGACACGACAATATGTAACAAGGAAAGAGAAATATAGTGATTTATAACGAAGAGAAAATTCATTAACTCAAAAGTCTAGTGTTGCTAACATTAAAACTACTGTATTTCTTTTTCTATATTCCAATTACATTGATTAATATCCTTCAGGGGGCTAAAAGATAAAGAATATGGAGGCCTGGCAGCAGTTATTGACTCAGCAGTGGCATGCATCACCCATATAATTTCTAGCCTTTTAGAAAACGCTCTATATCTTTAAGATGCTTAAAGCTGCATGCCTCTCACAGTTGGAGGGCTCTATCACAAGTTGTAAAAATATGCAGGATCCTGTCAGGCAAGTTAGAGAGCCATCGGAGGGATTTCAGATGAGACAAACCTTTCATTTGCAGGAAACCAGTTGGAGCTCTAAGTTAACTTTTTCCAGAGAAATGTGGTTGGGTATAGTCCCCTTTAATGTCAGAAGACAATAGTATAGCAGACAGTAAACAGATAGATTTTGGTTTCAGGGTAGATTCAAAGGCAGAGGACCCCTTGATACCTAACTCACCTTGCCCCGTCAGGTTGCTCCGCATGACCTTGTCCAGGGTGGGATCTCCCATGCTGGCACCCGGCAATTGGGGTCTTTTGGAATGGTGGCACGACCTCTGGCATTTCTCTAGATTTTCAAGTTTAGAACGCCTCCTCTTGTGGTGCGACAGGAAGGCCAGGATTCCTTTCCTGACGAAGCAGGGAAATGGACCCTCATCTTGAGATGAGGAAGGAAAACCGGGGCTCATCTTGAGTTGTGGCGGGACCCTTGGTGTTCCTCTTGAGTGGAGACGGGTATGTCGCGGAACTTCTTGAGTGGCCTCCAGGGTGTCAAGGACACTTTCGAGGCTCAGGAGGGAAGGTGGGATTTCTGTCCAGATGCCACAGCGGAAAAGGGCCTCACCTCCCCAGACGCCACAGCGGAAAAAGGCCTCATCTCCCGTTGAGGGGATACTCTCCTGGATTTTCTCGAGTTGCGGCAGGAAAATTGGGGTTCCTCTCGAATTATGACAGGGACCTCAGGGACCCACTCGTGTGGCCTCAGAAAAGTTCAGTCTCCATGCTAGTTGTGAGAGGCCTCTCGGGACTACTCTCCAGTCGCTGCCAGGGCCAAGGTCCTCATCTGGAGGTGAGGCCGGGCCTTCAGGTTTCCTCTTCGGTGTTGACATGGATCTCTGGGTTCCTCTTGGGTTTCCTCAGGGGTGTCAGGCCTCGTCTCATGTGGAAACATGCAATTCCGCTCTCCTCTCGAGCTGGAAAACAGTGTCAGGCTTCCTGTTGAGTTGACATAAGGATCAGTGCCTTTCTCTCAAGGTGCCACAGGGCTGTCACAACTGCCACGGGGCTTTGAGTGGATCCTCGGGGGGACTGTCGAGTCAGTGCAGTGGAGTCAGGTGTGTCTGGAGTGTCTTGGGACATCGGGGTCTTTTGTAATCGTGGCACGACCCCTGGAGTTCCTCTCAAGTGTCAAGTTGAGACCGCCTCCTCTTGAGGTGCAACTGGAACACCCGGATTCTTTTCCCGACGAAGCAGGGAAATGGATCCTCATCTCGCGGTGAGGAGGGAAAACTGGGATTCATCTTGAGTTGTGACCGGACACTCGGAGTTCCTCTCCAGTGCAGACAGGTAAGTCACAGAACTTCTTGAGTTGCCTTAAGGGTGTCAAGGAACGTTTCGGGGCTCAAGAGGGAAGGTGGGATTTCTGTCGAGATGCCGCAGCAAAAAAGGGCCTCATTTTGCTTTGAAGGGAGAATCTTCTGGTTTTTCTCAAGTTGTGGCAGGAAACTGGGGGTTCCTATTGAGGTACGACGGGGACCTCAGGGACCTGACGTGTAGCCTCACAAAAGTCCAGTCTCCATGCAAGTTGCGAGGGGCCTCTTAGGATTCCTCCGCAGTCGCTGCCGGGGCCAAGGTCCTCATCTGGATTTGAGGCCAGAACCTCAGGGTTCCTCTCCAGTGCTGACATGGATCTCGGGGTTCCTCTGGGGTTTCCACAGGAGAGTCAGGCCTCGTCTCGTGAGGAGACATGCAAGTCCGCTCTCCTCTCAAGCTGGAAAAGCAGTATTAGACTTCCTGTCGAGGTGACATAGGGATCAATGGCTTTCTCCCGAGGTGCCACAGGGCTGTCACACCTGCCATCGTGTTTTGAGTCAATCCTCGGGGTGACCGTCGAGTCAGTGCAAGGGAATCAGGTGTATCTGGAGTGGTTTGGGATATCTGGATCCTTTGGAATGGTGGCATGACCCCTGGAGTTCCTCTCGAGTGACAAGTTGAGACAGTCTCCTCTTGAGGTGCGATGGGAATGCTGGGATTCCTTTCCCAACGAAGCACGGAAATGGACCCTCATCTAGAGATGAGGAGGGAAAACTGGGCCTTTCTTGAGTTGTGGTGGGACCCTAGGAGTTCCTCTCATGTGGAGACGGTAATGTTGGGGAACTTCTTGAGTTGCCTCAAGCGTGTCAAGGACCCTGTTGAAGCTCAAGAAAGAAGGTGGGATTTCTCTCAAGATGCCACAGTGGAAAAGGGCCTCATCTCACGTTGAGAGAATTCCCTGGTTATTCTTGAGTTGCGGCAGGAAAACTGGGGTTCCTCTCAAGTTATGACGGGGATCTCAGAGACTCACTTGTGTTGCCTCAGGAAAGTCTAGTCTCCATGGGAATTGCGAGGGGCCTCTCGGGATTCCTCTCCAGTCGCTGCCCGAGTTGAGGTCCCCATCTGAAGTTGAGGCCGGAACCTCAGGCATACTCTCCAGTGCTGACATGGATCTCAGGATTCCTCTGGAGTTTCCACAGGGGAGTTAGGCCTCGTCTCGTGTGCAGACATGCAAATCCACTTTGCTGTCGAGCTGGCAAAACAGTGTCAATCATCCTGTCACGTTGAATAGGGATGGATGGCTTTCTTTTGTTGTGCCACAGAGCTGTCACACTTGCCATCATGTTTTGAGTCAATCCTTGGGGTAACCGTCGAGTCAGTGCATGGGAGTCTGCTCTATCTAGAGTGCATTGGGACATCGGGATCTTTTGGAATGGTAGCACGATCATTGGAGTTCCTCTCGAGTTTCAAGTTGAGATCGCCTCCTCTTGAGGTGCGATGGGAATGCCGGGATACCTTTCCCGATGAAACACAGAAGTGGACCCTCATCTCGAGATGTGGAGGAAAAATCGGGGCTCTTCTTGAGTTGTGGCAGAACTCTTGCTGTTCCTCTCGAGTGGAGATGGGTATGTCGTGGAACTTCTTGAGTTGCCTAAAGGGTGTCAATGACGCTGTTATGGCTCAAGAGGAAATGGGGGATTTCTCAAGATGTCCCAGCGGAATAGGGCCTCATCTTGCATTGAAGGGAGAACCTCTTGGTTTTTCTCGAGTTGCAGCAGGAAACTTGAGGTTCCTCTTGAGTTACGACGGGGACCTCAGGGACCCGCTTGTGTTGCCTCTGGAAAGTCAAGTCTCCATGCGAGTTGCAAGGGGAGTCTCGGGACTCCTCTCCAGTAGCTGCCGGGGCCGAGGTCCTCATCTGGGACTGAGACCGGAACCTCAGGTTTCCTCTCCAGCGCTGACATGGATCTCGGGGTTCCTGTGGAGTTTCCAAAGGGGAGTCAGGCCTTGTCTCTTGTGGAGACATGGCAGTCCACTTTCCTCCTGAGCTATCAAAACAGTGTCGGGTTTCCTGTCAAGTTGGCATAGGGTTTGATGGCTTTCTCTCAAGGTGCCATAGGGCTGTCAGACCTGTCATCATGTTTTGAGTCGATTCTGGGGGTGATTGTCATCTCTGTGCAGGGGAGTCAGGTGTATCTGGAGTGGATTTTGACATCACAGTCTTTTGGAATGGTGGCACGACTACTGGAGTTCCTCTCGAATTTCAAGTTGAGGCTGCCTCCTCTTGAGGTGTGACGGGAATGTCGGGATTCCTTTCCCAACAAAGCAGGGAAATGGACCCTCATCTTGAGATGAGGAGGCAAGGAACATTAGTATGCAGATTATTGTACTAAATGAATAATGTCTTTGTTGGTATTTGTACTATGTTAATTTGGCCTGCTATTACCACTTAAGCTTCCACAATGGCTCAAACAGTAAAGAATCTACCTGCAATACAGGAGACACAGGAAACATGGGTTCGATCCCTGGATTGGGAAGTTTCCCTGAAGAAGGATATGGCAACCCACTCCAGATTTCTTACTTAGAAAATCCCATGGACAGAGAACTCTGATGGGCTAGTCCGTAGAGTCACAAAGAATTGGACAATTTATTTATAATCTTCAATTTATCATGTTTATATTTGGTTTGCTGGCTTCCTTTTTAGCTATCAAAAATACTTCTTTAAGAATTTAAGGGGGAGTCCGGTCAAGATGGTGGAAGAATAGGACGGGGACACCACTTTCTCCCTCACAGATTCATCAAAAGAACATCTCAAGGCTGAGCAAACTCCACAAAACAACTTCTGAATGCTGGCAGAGGACATCAGGCACCCAGAAAAACAGAGCACTGACTTCAAAAGCAGGTAGGGGAAAAAATATAAAAGCCGAAAAGAAAAGAGATAAAGGAGGTGGGGAGGGAGCTCCGTCCCTGGAAGGGAAGCCCGTCCCGGGCAGGGAAGCTTAAGAAGAGAGGTTTCCAAACGCCAGGAAACACTCTCCCTGCCGAGTCTGTGGCGAGCCTTGTAAACACAGAGGGCAACATAACAGGAAGGAAAAATAAATGAACAATTAAAACCAACAGATTACAAGCCCAACAGTAACTCGCCCAGCGGAAAAGCAGCGCAAACGCCTGCGTCCGCCATTACCCAGTGGGGGCAGGGCAGGGAGGCGCGGCAGGCGCGGGCTGCAGTGCTTTCAGAATCGGGCAGGAGCGTCCCGCCGCGCGTAACCAGAATGAACTAACTGCGGCTAGCGAACCAGACTGTGGGATAGCTTCCACGCGAAAAGCTCAAACATAATTCTCCAGGCAAGAACACTGGAGGGGGTTGCCATTTCCTTCTCCAATGCATGAAAGTGAAAAGTGAAAAAAGTGAAGTCGCTCAGTCTTGGCGACCCCATGGACTGCAGCCTACCAGGCTCCTCTGTCCATGGGATTTTCCAAGTAAGAGTATTGGAGTGGGGTGCCATTACCTTCTCCATGCTAGGTTATGTATATTCAATAACTATGTTTGCTTTTGTTTTGGTGGCTAGAAATTACAGAGTAAAAGCTTGAACTCCTCGGGTTAATATATTTGATTTTTAAAGTTATAATGTGTAAATTTCTTTAATTTATAAAAATTAAGATGACTACATCTCCTGTTTTTTAACTTTTTACCTAAGTTCTAAAATTGCTGACCAGTTAAAACTGTATTTGCACTTGATTTAACTTCATAAATAAACTGATGATCTTTTAAATATATATCTAATGCATATTATTTGTTTTGCTTCATATATTTAATGTTAGAATATTTAAAAATTCCTTTGATTCTTAAGCTTTTAATTATAAAAGTTATGAATCTTAAATACTTAAGAGTAGGAACAAGGTACATGTAGGACATTATAGGCATATTTTCAATGTACAGTAAAACAACTGGTTTATGTGTAGTTGTCATGTGTAAATGATAATCTTAAACCTGATTCATCCAAGAATTAATTTATATATAAAATTATCTCATATGCAGCAAAAATTGTTTATTTTGCTATTCTTAAACTATTCTTATATTGACCATAGATTTTTCCCTTAATTTCATTCTAGTATACTTAATCTGATGGCACCCCACCCCAGTACTCTTGCCTGGAAAATCCAATGGACAACTCTCCCCTCATCCCCTATCTCCCCAGGGGTCCTGCTGGGACACCCACTCTCCTCTCCACTGTCCCCCCAGGGGTCCTGCTGGGACACCTCCTCTCCCCTCCCCCTGTCTCCCCAGGGGACCCACTGAGACACCCACTCTCCCCTTCCCCTGTCCCCCCAGGAGAGTGTCTCATCACAGGACAGTCCCACTTCAAGAGCTTTGACGACAGGCACTTCACCTTCAGCGGGGTCTGCCAGTACCTGCTGGCCCAGGACTGCCAGGACCACTCCTTCTCCGTCGTCATAGAGACTGTCCAGGTAAGCCCGCCAGGCAGCCCGGGGGTGCCCCCGGGGATGAGGGCCAAGGTGACCCCACGTGTACTTTCTTCTGGACCACCCAGCAAAGAGGAGGACAGACAGGGCGCCCAGGGCTCCTTGAGGATCCAGGTCCCTGATTCCCTTTGGGCCTAGAGTCTTGAGGAGGGAGTGGTTCTGAGTGAGCGAAGCTGAGGCTGCCTGGTTGGGGTCTTTCCCTGAGTGCATGGGCTGGGGGCTGGGCTGGGGGTGGTGGTGACACCCCTCTGCACGCCCCCCTGGCAGTGTGCCGACGACCCTGATGCAGTCTGCACCCGCTCTGTCACCGTCCGCCTGCCCAGACCGCACCATGGCCTCCTGAAGCTGAAGCACGGGGGTGGGGTTGCCCTGGATGGCCAGGACGTCCAGATTCCTCTCCTGCAAGGTGGGTGCCCTCCTCCCCTGGAGCCCCCCACCCAGCTCTCCCTCAGCGCCCCGACCCCTCACTGCCGCCTCTTCTGTGAGAATGTGAAGGAGTGCTATTGTTGGAGGACAGGCTGAATTTATGCTGCAAGAAAGGAAGGCTTCCTGGAAGAGGAGGATGAGCTGAATGATGGCGGGGTGGCTGGTGATGGGTCAGACCCCAAGACATCATGGGGCAAGGCCAAGTGACCCTGTGACCTCTGGGAAAAGCTCCTGCTCAGGGACTTTACCAGGCGGAGCTCCCTGCTCAGTGACTTTGCCAGGCGGCAATGTACCATTACACACAGCATGATTCCAACCTTCAGTCTCAAAGGGGCTCCCGTACCCCGCCCCTCTTCTTTAGGACCACTGGCCACCCCATGGCTCAGCATCCCCATATTGCACAGAGTGGGTGAACTTGGGCCAGTGGGTCCACAGCTTGTTCGTGTGTGCTTAATGCTGTGTGTCTCCCATGAGATACTGCATTCCCCTAGGATAAGAGGTGTGCCTCCTACGTCGTCTCCAGAGAAAACTGCAGGTTTAGCTTTGCTCACAGCATAGCTCAGCGGTGAGGACTGGGTCACTCAGCCTAGAAGCATGTGCCACAGCCCAGGGAATGATAAAGGGGTTAGAAGAGGTTCAGTGAAAAACCCCTCCCGGCTCAGGGCACGTGCATAAGCCAAGGATGCAGAAGCCTCTACTGCCCCCTCGTGGCAGTATGGGAAATGGCAGGCTACCAGAGGGCTGCAGAGGCACCTTCTATGTGGAGCCCAGTTTGCGCTGCACCCACCCTGATCCACCTTTCCTCTGAGACCCTCTGTAAGCCTCATGGCCACCCCCCAGCTGCCCCCTAATGCACTGCTTTCATTGCCACAGTCCTTTGTGACAAAGCCCACCTCTCTCTACAACCCATCTGCCTGCCGCCCTCTGCCCTGGCCGTATCCCAAGCCTGAATCCCGACCTTGCTTGATTCCAGGTGACCTCCGGATCCAGCGCACTGTGACGGCATCTCTGCACCTCAGCTTCGGGGAGGACCTGCAGATAGACTGGGACGGCCGCGGGAGGCTGCTGCTGAAGGTAGGCGCCCTCCTGGCAGCCGACCACACAAAGCCCCTGTTGTGCTCTGGGAGAGCTTGAGGGCGGGAGGGGAATTCCTTTCTCCCCCGACCCGCCCTGAGCCCCCAGAGCGAGGAACAGGCCTCTCTTGTGTATGAGAGGCTGGTGATTGCTGTCTGGATGCCCCTTGTTCACCCTGGGAGTTCCTGGGTGCTGGGCTCTGGTCCTCCGAGGGTTTCCAGCCTGGGTGGGGTCCCTGCAGGGCTGGGTTGGGGGTGGTGGTGGGCAGCTGGTTTACTGCTAAGGTTCCTAACTGCAACAAGGCTTGTGATCAGAGGGTGTTCCCTGGGGCGCCTGCTGTGGGACTCACAGCGAAGACCTGGGTCATGTACCCACTACCTGTGAAGGATTGTTCTGGGAGCTGCCAGATCCAAACCCCCTCACCCCCATCCAGGGGCTTGGCAGCCTGGGGGTCACTTCCAACTGCTCTCTGTGTTCTTAGAATCACTCTTGGATAGGGGTCCGTCTATTTCACAGGGCTGGCTTCCAGATCCGTGTTTTCCTGTGAAAATTTCCCCAGAAGGTACTGTCACTGCTTTTTCATAAACAAAGCAAGCAAGACTCATGGGAGCCAGGAGACGTGCCCAGGACTGCAGCCCCGATCAGCTGCCTGGGCAGAGTCAGCTCCACCTCAGATCAGTTCAGTTCAGTCGCTCAGTCCTGTCCGACTGTTTGCGACCCCATGAATCGCAACACGCCAGGCCTCCCTGTTCATCACCATCTCTCGGAGTTCACTCAGACTCACGTCCATCGAGTCACCACCACTAGACCCGCGCTTCTCACTTTGATGTCTTTAGATGCCTTTGCACTTTTTTTTTTTTTTTTGCCTTTGCACTCTTAAATTTTACCGAAGGTGCTGAGATCTTCTAAGGGGGTTGTATCTATTGATGTGTTCTATTGCTTCCCTCGTGGCTCACAAAGTAAAGAACCGGCCTGCAATGTGAGAGACCTGGGTTCGATCCCTGGTTTGGGAAGATCCCCTGGAGAAGGAAATGACAACCCACTCCAATATTCTTGCCTGGGAAATCCCATGGATAGAGGAGCCCATGGATAGAACTGCAGTCCATGGGGTTGCAGAGTCAGACACGACTGAACAATTAACACTTTCACTTATCTAGTGATGTTTACCAGATTAGAAATTAAATCAGAGACCCTTGTTAATTCGTTAAAAAATACCAATAGTGAAGTCACTACATATTAACGTAAAGATTAAAAAATCTGTTTTCCAAAACAAAGTTAAGGAGTGAGAATACCAACGTTTTATGTGTCTGCAGATTTCTTTAATGGCTGTCTCGACAGAAGACAGTTGGAATCCTGTTGGCTTCTGCAGTGTTACGTGTCACGTAGGCCCTGAAAAACTCCACTGCACACTCACAGAGAACGAGAGGGAAAAAGTCATGGGAAAATAGTTTTGGCCACATGGACCTCTTGAAAGGGCCTCTGGGACCACCCCATCCCACAGGTCCCAAGACCACACTTTGAGAACCCTTGCCCTGGATATATTAAAATCCTTGGAGGGTCCCCTTTGGCGTCTGGGGGGCCAGTGTTCCCCAGGCCTCGGTATGATCCCATGATGGGCATCTGGGGTGTCCCTGAGGACCTCCTGGTGCCCTCCATCCTTGTGATGTCACATTCTTTCTCTTCAAGTCCCTGAGAGAGTTCCAAATCAACACCTTTTGTTTTTTCTTTTATAAAAAAATAAAGCTGTGACCACTAAGACTATAGAGCTTGAAAATCTTTAGACTTCCCTGGTGGTCCCATGGCTAAAACTCTGTGCTCCCAATACAGGAGGCCCAGGTTCAGTCCCTGGTCAGGGAACTAGATCCCACATGCTACAGATAAGACCTGGAGCAGCCTAAGAAATAAATAATGAATCAGTAAAGGGCTTCCAAGGTGGTTCATTAGTAAAAAGTAAGTAGTAAAGAATCTGCCTGCCAGTGCGGGAGACCCAAGGGACATTGGTTCGATCCCTGGGTTGGGAAGATCCCCTTGAGTAGGAAATGGCGACCCACTCTAGTATTCTTGCCTGGAGAATCCCATGGACAGAGGAGCCTGGCGGGCTACAGACCATGGGGTCACCAAGAGTTGGGTATGATTGAGTGATGGCACATACATAGAGAAATAAATAAAAAATAAAAGTTGCCTTCACCCAACAACTTAAAAAAGAAGAAAAAGAACATGAAAATCTTAGAGATCTTATCAAACCCTCTGGTACAGTTGGAAATAAAGATATGCTCATTTCTGGAGCAGGATAGCGACTCACAGTCATTTGGTTATGAGTGAGCAGAACTCAGGTCTCCCACACCCTGGTCATCAAGGCAGGCAGCCCCGTTAACTACCCCACTTTCTCAGGCACTTCCCTCCGCACAGGGAGGGTGCTCTTGATCTGCAAGGCGCCCCGCCACCCCGCTTCAGCAGGCCCATGGCGCCTTGTCTTGGGCGGCTGACCTCCTCCCCGCAAGCTCTCCGAGAAGGCGGACTTGCTTCTGTGGGGAGGGCTGCAGGGTTATCTCTGGGGCCGGGCTTGGTGGGTTTGACGAAAGAGAAGAGGCCTTCACTGGTCAAGACTGCAGGCAGGCGACCCCGGCCTGGGAACGTCCTAGATGTTTGGTGTGTGTGAGGGAGTGCGTTCCCATGCTGACCCCGGGTTTGCGGGGACCGCCGAGTGGAGCGCACCGGCTGGTGTCAGGACACCTGGGAGCGGCAGCTGGGGACCCCCGCTTCCCACCAAGGCAGTGGGATGAGGTGGGGCGAAAGAGAAGCTGCCAGTGGCTCCCTGGGTGCGGTGTGAATCCCGCCGTCCAGGCAGCGGGGCCGTGCCGGCTGTGAGGCAGACCCAGCTCGGCCGTAGAGAGGAGGAGAAAGGGTTCTGACAGTTTCCACTTGGTCAGAAGTGCCCCTGAGGTTTATTCCAAACAGCAAATAGCTGGCGCATTCTCCCCAAATCCCCGATCCTGGACAGTGTAGGCCTAGCTTCCAGGGACACGTCCCTCCTCCTAACCCTTTGCTGAGCCAGCCTCCGAGACCAGCCCCAGGGACGGAAGGAGACAGTCGTAGAGAGCGGGGGATGGTGGAGAAGGCAGGCCTGGTGGGTGAACAGGGGGAGCTTGAGGGCCTGGGGGCCTGAGAACCAGGAGGGAAGAGAGACAGTGCTGGGATGTGGGCAAGGGGACAGGTGCCTCCCCAGCTTTGCTGGGGCTGGCGTCCAGAGGCGCGCCTGGCTCACTCACAAATCCGTCCAGACACTGTCCAGCCGTTCACTCACTGAACACACCAACAGGGTTGCAGCAGTGATACAAAACAGACCCGGATCCTGGCTTCATTTAGTTTAAATTCTAATGGAGGGGAACGGACAGTAAGCAGAACTGACAAGGAAACTGTGTCTCACGTTGGGAGGTGATACATCCAGGGGGAGGAGGGATACAGCAGAGGAGCACCAGGAGTGCCAGGTGGGGAGGACCAACATGGTGAGTGGGAGGTCAGGGAAGGGCGGCTGCCTGACGTGCCAACGCTTGCTGTTTGCCAAGCAAACAAGGAAACGTTACTCCATCTTCCTTTTTCTGAATGATATTAACTTGGGTCCGTTATACACATGTATGGGTCCGAACCCCTCACGAGATTGTTCATCCTGAGTCTTGCTGAGTTGGAGCTGGAAGCTGGAAGGGGCTCCAAGGGATGACCCTGTAGAGCCAGCCTGTCCGGGTGTCAGAACACCCGAGGTCCCGAAGCCACAACTGAACTCTGGGGCTTCCAGGTGGCTCTAGTGGTAAAGAACCCTCCTGCCATTGCAAGAGACATAAGGGACTTGGGTTCAATCCCTAGGGTGGAAGATCCCCTGGAGGAGGGCATGGCAGCTCACGCCAGTATTCTTGCCTGAAGAATCCCACGGACAGAGGAGTCTGGCGGGCTATAGTCCATGGGGTCACAAAGAGTCAGACACTCCTGAAGCGACTTAGCATTCATGCAGATTGCAGAGCAGGGGTCAGGGCCACCAGTGGATCTAGGCCTCTGCTCCAGTTTGAACTAAGATCCCTCCCAAAAGAGGTGGGCAGATGACTCCGGCTGTACTGTGGACCCCCACGTCACCTGTGAACCCACACCCCAGGCTCAGAAGCATCGAGAATGAGCACATGCCAGTGGCCTGCACCCCTCCTGGTCCCCTCGCAGGCCGCCCCAGGTCCTCACTGATCCCCACCGCCCACCTCTTTGCATCATGACCACAACCCCTGGGGTCCTCTTGGACTCATGGCCTTTTTTCCTCAAAGATGCCCAGTGACTTGAGTCAAAATCTAGATGCTAGGAAAGAGTTTTTTATTTTTTAATCACTCAGTGTATGTTCTGAGAAAACCTGAGCCATAAACGCTCAGCCTGCTTCTCTCACGTGTGTGACAGAGATAAGTGTGCAAGAAAGGGGGGGCTAGCTTTGCACTGTGTTTCCCCAGCCATGTCCTCTGATGGCCAGGGTGGCAGAGCGCCGCCCATCGCTGGGCCCAACTCTGTGACCTCAGGTGAGTTGCTGTCCCTCTCTGGGTCTCAGTGTCCGGTCTTTAAGTGAGGGGATCATCCCTGAATTGCTTCCTAGAGGACAGGGCTTTGATTCTAAAGATTTAAGAGCAGGAGGAACTACTGGTAACTGGTTAACAGATCCTGCACTTCGGGTTTTTAGTTGCTTTGGCAGCCCAGGGCTTAGCTGTGGTGTATTAAATTCATATTTATTCCTCCCCTCCGGGGACCTTTTTTGATGAAAACCACCTCACGAGGGCAGGGAAGCTGTGGCTGCTGGGGCGGCTGCGCCACGTGGTCTGTCCCGCGCAGCTGTCGCCGGTCTACGCGGGGAGGACGTGCGGGCTGTGCGGGAATTACAACGGCAACCAGAGGGACGACTTCCTGACGCCCGCGGGCCTGGTCGAGGCCCTGGTGGAGCACTTCGGAAACTCCTGGAAGCTGCGCGCAGACTGCGAGGACTTGCAGGAGCAGCCCAGCGACCCCTGCAGCCTCAACCCGCGCCTGGGTACGTGAGCCCCGTGAGCCCCGTGAGCCCCGAGTTCCAGTGCACTCCAGGGATGGAGCGCCCACCGCAGGGGAGGAGGCCCCCAAACCCTTGAGATTCCCCTTGTTCCCGTGCGTTTCCTGAACACTGTGCCCATGGTGAGGGGGTTGGAGCCGGTGGGTCTTTCTTTTCATCCTCAGCATCTGATTATCTGGATCATTTATTCTTCAAAGTCTCTTTATTGAGCACCCTCTGTGGGCCACGCCCCGGGAAAGAAAAGACTAGTCCACAGTTCTTCCCCCGGACCCTCTCGGTCTGTCTCAGCAGCAATTGCATGACCGGAAGATAGATGCGGGGGGTGGCCACCCGTAGATTGGTCTGCCCCAGCATCTGGGGCCTACATCAACCGTGCCCTCTTTCCCAACTGATGCCAAGTTTGCATCAGGGAACAGTCTCTCTCTGGGAAATGCAGTTGATTGTGTATTGAAGCCAATCAAAAAAGAATATTGGCTGCGGAAGAAAAATCGCCATGGTTCCCAGAACAGAGAGAAGCTGTTTTTGCTGTTGGCTCAGCCTAGAGGGGGGCGAGTTCGGGGATTTTGGTCTTGCGTGTGTGCGCCTGTGCGCGCTCTGGACACGCCCCTCCTTTCCCCACAGCCAAGTTCGCAGACCAGGCCTGCGCCATCCTGACGTCCCCCAAGTTCGAGGCCTGCCGCAGCGCCGTGGGCCCGCTGCCCTATCTGCGCAACTGCCGCTTCGACGTGTGCGCCTGCTCCGATGGCAGAGACTGCCTGTGCGACGCGGTGGCCAGCTATGCCGCGGCCTGCGCCCGCAGGGGCGTGCACATCCGGTGGCGGGAGCCCAGCTTCTGTGGTGAGTGTCCTCCCCGTCTGCTGCCCCTCCAGGCCAGCCAGCGGGATCTGCTGGGATGCCCTCTGCTCTGGGCCAGGTCAGAGCACTGTCTCTGCTTTACTGCACTGGGAAAGGAGCCCAGGGTATCTCCCATCTCTCACCCTTCCCATTTCCTGGAAGGACAGGGCAGTGGGGACTGGGGTCCCTGCCTGGCAGATATTTCTGAGGCTGCTGCTACCTAGTGTGGGATACACGTAGGGTTGGGGGTGAGGAGCGAGTGGGTCCCAGATGCCCATGGGTTCCTGCATACCTGGAGGGTCTGATTAAGCAATGGGGGAGAGGCAGGTCCTAGTCCTCTGCTTATATGTGTGCATGGTAAGTCACTTCTGGGTTCAATCCCTGGGTTGGGATGATCCGCTGGAGAAGGGAAGGGCTACCCACTCCAGTATCCTGGTCTGGAGAATTCCATGGACTGTATAGTCCGTGGGGTCGCCCAGACACGGCTGAGTGACTTTCGCTTTCACTTCTTTAAGTCGCTTCTGTTGTGTCTGACTCTTTGCAGCGCTTTGCATGAATATCTGGCCTCAGAGATGTGTAACTGCAAAAAGGAATATTTTAATAACTTTCTGAGATAACTGTGGATATATTCTTCTTTGATCCTCGTGTGTGGTCAGTCATATCCAACTCTTTGCGATCCTATGGACTATGTAGCTCGCCAGGCTCCTCTGTCTATGGAATTTTCCAGGCAAGGATGCTGAAGTGGGTTGCCAGTTCCTCCTGCAGGGGATCTTCTTGACCCAGGGATCGAACCTGCATCTCTTACATCTCCTGCATTGGCAGGAGGAACCTACCACTAGCTCTACCTAGGAAGCCCGTCCTGTAACTTCAGGTGAACCTCGGAGCAGTCCCGCCCACAGCTCCAGCACTGTGTGAAGTCCCGTAAAGTAGAATAAAGTCATTGTCCCCAGGCGGTCTGAGAGCCTCTCCGGCACTGTTAAAGGCCTGGCATCTGAGCTCATGTGTGCCCCGCACTCTGGTGCCTGGTTGGTTGATACTGTTGCTCTGGGAACACTTGCCCGGAGCCCTGCGTGGCCAGGCAGCCACAGTGCTGCAGGGCCTGGACCTTCCTGTTTGAGGCAGAGATGGACACTGCCTCCTTTACTAGGTGCCTGTCACACTGAGCAAGAGCATAATTAGATTAAGACAGGGGCAACCAAGGAAGGCTTCCTGGAGGTGGGGAAGTCCCGGGGTGGGGACTATCCCCTGAAGGAGGGCATGGAAACCCACTCCAGTATTCGTGCCTGGAGAATCCCACGGACAGAAGAGCCTGGTGGGCTACAGTTCATGGGGTCGCAAAGAGTTGGACACAACTGAAGTAACTTAGCATGTGCACGCATGCCCTTGACCAGGCTTTAAAAAAGGCACTTTCTTGATGGAGAAAAGTTGTTTCAGATGGTGGAATAATAGTAGGGATGTAGAAGTGAAGGCATTGAAGGACGATACGGTCTAGTGGACACTGATTTATAGGGTGAAGTGGATATATTTGGAGACATAAATGTTGGTGGTTCTGATAGAAACAGGAAAATAGGAACTACAAAAAACAGTGAAAGGACTTAATAATACATATTTGAAGAGGAGTTTAGATTTAGGGGCTCCAAAAGTGTCATTATTGGGGATTAAATGAGCCAAGTTTAAGCGACCTTATAAAAATGAGTTTAAGTGTGATTTGATTTTAAGCGACCTTACAAAAAAGAGAAACAGACACAAAGTGAGGATGAAAAGGGAGAAGTGTTTAGATGTGTGCAGTCGTGCCCCCATCCCGCCATCCCTGGGGTGTCAAAGGTCACAGGCCAGCTGCCAGGAGAACTGAGGCTGAGACCTCACTGGCAACTTGCTTTGAGCCCTTCACTTCACTCTCCAAAACCCTTATCAGCGTTTGCTGTTTAGAAATTGGGAGACTTGATCTGGAGTAAGTGGTGTCTGTGAATATGTTTTTAAAACAGTTTGGTGTTCTTTCGTGAGCTCCAAAGAGCTCCAGTACCACAGTTGTTTATGTCTCAGGGCAGAAAAGAATTCAGCGAGAGGCCAAGTGGTAGATAAGAAGTGATTTATTAGAATAGGACACTTGTGAGGTTGTACAAGTGGGTGGGTGAGAAATGCCACATCCTGAGAACTTACTGGGCTAGAGTTTTATAATCAAAGGAAAAGTGGGGAGGGGGGAGAAGACCTCTGTCTTTCTCGAGTAGACGTCCTGCTTCCATCATCAGCTCCTCCTCCAGGTTGAGCAGGTGAGTTTTCTTGTCCCTACATGGTCAAACTGGGTCCACAGATTATTGTTTCAGTGGGTGCAGAGAGCATGTCCTAGGGATCGTTAACTTACTGAGCTCACTGGGCAGGATGTGGGTTCCATGCCACCATTGTTTTATTGTTTGGAGGCTTGTCTCCTGTTTCTCTCACGGTTTTGTTGCTAAGCAAGCCTGCTTGGTTCTGTGGTTAAGCAAACCTGCTTTCTGAGTCATCGCTAACTTACAGGGGTCGCCCGTGTTTTTCTGCCCACAGTCCCCGAGTGGCATTAACTGCTGTATCACCTCCTCTGTCCCTTCACTCTGTCCCTGTCATCTCGATCGTCCGCCGATGTTAGACACTACGCATTATCCCTGTGCTGAACTGCCCGAGGGGTTTCTTCCTTTCGGACAGTCCCCCAGAATGCCAAGGGCTTACCCAAATAGTCTTTAAACTCTTAGGAGTGGCTGTTCTTAACCCCCACCCAGATCAGAACAAAAAGGGGATGGGCCGACTCCATAGCAGCAGGTGCTAACCTGAGTTTCCTGGCTCCCAAGGCTTCGTGCTACGGCAGGAAGTGCAGGTGGTGGGAAGGCCCCGTCCCTGGAGACTTTAAAAGAAAAATTTATTTATCTAGGCTATGTCAGTCTTTTAAAAAATATTTATTTGGTTGCTTTGGGATCTTCTTTGTCTCAGGCAGGATCTTTCACCGTGGTGCATGGATTTTCCAGTCGGGGCACATGAGCTCAGTGGACCATTGAGATTTGTAATCACTGGACCCAGGGCAGACCCTGTCCCTGAAGACTTTTAAGGACAAGGGGGGGGGGGTCTGTCTCTATGAGCTGAACCAGAGAAAACCAGTCAGGTGGTCCTGGGTTGTCCCTCTGAGGCCTGAGGAAGGGGGGCAGGATGCCTGGGTTCCTCCTCCATCCTGCACCTCATTTTCTCTTCCTGAGAAGTGAGCAGAATCCCTAAAAACCTAACTCTGTCCCCAAGAATAGGCCATACCCACTGGGGACTCTCATGGAGCAAGACCCGATTGTGTAGCTGCTTTACAAGGTGCTATCAGGGGGGTCCTGAGAAGCACAACATTATTTTTTTTCCCCTTGGAAATTGGTTGTGTTTCCTTTGGAAAGACAAGACCCCAGGCTCCTGGCAGGCAGGGACCAAGTCTTACCGTCTGTGCATCCCCCAGCCTAGCACAGCCCCTCCCACGCCCCATGCCGTGGACACACAGTCAACACGTGTTAAACAGATGATGTTACTTCTGGGGAAGAAGGAGACATTTAACACGGCTGAGCCGCCTTCTCAGAGGAAAAGCCTTCTCAGCTCTAGCTCCTTCTGATTGGGTGAAATGTGCCCTTACAGTCATAGGTTCAGTGGATTGGGACGCCCATCTTTAGGGCTTCCCAGGTGGTACCACGGTGAAGAATTCACCTGCCAATGCAGGAAACACAAGAGATGCAGGTGTGATTCCTGGATCGGGAAGATCCTCTTGGAGAAGGAAAGGGCAACCCACTCCAGTATTCTTGACTGGGAAATCCCTTGGACAGAGGAGCCTGGTGGGCTGTAGTCCATGGGGTTGCAGAGTTGGGCACAGCTGAGCGAATCATGTATGCACATCCCATCTTAATCCACCTTTGCTCTACATATTCATCCGATGACCCAGTGTCTCTGCTGGTTTGGAAAAAAATCTGTGTCTAACGTGGTTAGAGCCCCTCCCCTCCCAGCTTCCCTCAAACACCACGCCCACCCAGGGCAGCTGTAGGTGGGGAAGCACCCCAGCTTGGACATTTCTGAAGTTCACGACCAGCTTCCCTTTTCAGCTTCCCTGGGACACAGCCAGCAGGTTTCTGCTGGAGAAATGGCTTCTAACAGGGAGCAACAGGTTCTATGATCCTGGGAGGAGTGTCCTCAGGGTGAGCTTCTTATTTCTTGGATCACAGCTGATCCGCAATGGGAAAGCATCTTGAGAGAGCCAAGTGCCCCTCGACATCAACCACCCTCCCCCCACAACAGTTAAGAATTCCATCACGGGGAGCTTGAGAGAGGACCGTGAGCTCAGACAATGGGCTGAATCCTGGCTGGGACCCGTCAGTGCCGGGGCCTCTTAGGTTTGGGGCCTGCAGAGCCCAGGCTGCGTTTCCCCTTTCTCACGAAGGCAGGAAAGCGGCAGACAATCGCCACCTGCCAGGCATGACTCGAAACTCCCTTAGCCTTCACAGCCACCCAGGTGGATGCTATTTTTATATTCCAGTGAGGACACTGCTGACTAGAGGCATGGCTGGGACTTGAGCCCGGGAACTTGGCGTTCAGCACCCACTCTCTTAGCTGTTTACGTTTCTATGTGGGAGAAGCCAGGAAGGGCAACGGCTATGGGGAGGTGGGTGCTGCCCGCTTTGAGTGCCCCGGTTCTTTGTGAGTGACACATCCCCAAAGCCTAGCTCCTGGGGGACTGTTTTCTTTTAGAGCATAATGGTTAAGAGCATGAGCTTTGGGGCTGTCACAGAGAGCTGGGTTCAAATCCTGCCTCAGGGACTTCCCTGGTGGTCCAGCGGCTAAGACTCAGCGCTCCCAATGCAGGGGGCCTGGATTCGATCCCGGATCTGGGAACTAGATCCCATATGCTGTAACTAAGACCCAGTGTAGCCCCCCCCACACACAAAAGAATCCTGCCTCGGCCTCTTCCTGAAAGGCAGGTCCCTGATGGGTCACTAAGCTTAAGTTTCAGGTTTCTTACCTCTGGTGGTGGGATTGTGAGGTCTCACTCATTGAGAGGCACCAAAGGCATAAAACCCCTGTGAAGAGCAGGGTATCCAGTAGGTGCTCAGTTAAGGGAGCTGTCATTGTTTTTATCATCAAGGGAGATATGCCCTCGCCCATCCCTGCCAGGTCTTTTTTAAAATTAATTGTTGTCGTTCAGTCACTCAGCTGTGTCCAACTCTTTGCAATCCCATGGACTGCAGCACGCCAGGCTTCCCTATTCTTCACTAACTCCTGGAGCTTCCTCACACTCATGTCCATTGAGTCGGTGATGCCATCCAACCATCTCATCCTCTGTCATCCCCTTCTCCTCCTGCCCTCAATCTTTCCCAGCATCAGGGTCTTTTCCACTGAGGCAGCTCTTTGCATCAGGTGGCCAAAGTATTGGAGCTTCAGCATCAATCCTTCCAATGAGTATTCAGGGTTGATATTTACAGCCCTAAAATCTACCAGGATTTCTACTCTGTCCCAGGCTCTGAGAATTCAAAGATGACCAAAGCATGGTCCCCCCAGTTAAACAGAGGAGAAAGCATGTGCTTCCGTAATTAGAACAGTCATTTGTGGGGATCCTTGGTGGTCCAGTGGTTAAGACTGTGCACTTTCACTGAAGGGGGTTTCAACTCTGATCGGGGGAGCTAAGATTCCCGCATGCGGCCAAAAAAACAAAAAAAAAAAAAAAAAAAAGGAACAGACAATTGTGAGCATACAAACACACTTTTGCTCCCGGTGGGAAGATAAGGCGGTGACCATGCAGATATAATTGGGGGTCTCAGAGGCAGCGGGTGGGACTGCTGGTCCTGGAACCACAGTCCTGCTCATCTTAACGTTTCCGCTGAGTCTGTCCTTGCCCCGCCCTCTCCCCCAGCACTGAGCTGCCCACACGGCCGGGTATACCAGCAGTGTGGGACCCCCTGCAACCTCACCTGCCGCTCACTCTCCCACCCGGACGAGGAGTGCACCGAGGTCTGTCTGGAGGGCTGCTTCTGCCCGCCGGGGCTCTTCCTGGACGAGACGGGGTCCTGTGTGCCCAAGGCCCAGTGCCCCTGTTACTACGACGGCGAGATCTTCCAACCTGAAGACATCTTCTCGGACCATCACACCATGTGGTGAGTCGAGCAGCGGGACTGGGGACCCTGGAAATGGCAGGGCTGGGAAATGGTCCTCTGAGTCCTCCATTTCATGGATGGGTACACTGAGGCCCATGGCAGGAAGTGCCTGCCCACCGTTGCACAGTGAGTTGGGAGCTAAGCTGGGATATCACCCAGGCCTTCTGTCTGCCTTCCTGTGCCCAGCATTGGAGCTTCAGGCTGGGGGTGGGAGTAAGTCATGAGCAGTAAGCCCGCTGTCCCTCGTGGAGCCCCACTCCCTGCATGAGGTGTCAGTTTCCCTTTTCTAGAACAGGAGATGAGAGTGCTCCCTGCCGGCCTCCCCTCCAGCTTCCTGTCAGTGTTCTCAGGACAAAGCATTTGAGCCAGAAGAACACTGACCGTAGTAGCATTGCCTCCAGAGCATGTCACTGTCTCCACTTGCTTCTTTCTTTTCTTGGAAAAAAAAAAAAAAAACAGTGTCTCTGCTGGTTTGGAAAAAAATCTGTGTCTAACGTGGTTAGAGCCCCTCCCCTCCCAGCTTCCCTCAAACACCACGCCCACCCAGGGCAGCTGTAGGTGGGGAAGCACCCCAGCTTGGACATTTCTGAAGTTCACGACCAGCTTCCCTTTTCAGCTTCCCTGGGACACAGCCAGCAGGTTTCTGCTGGAGAAATGGCTTCTAACAGGGAGCAACAGGTTCTATGATCCTGGGAGGAGTGTCCTCAGGGTGAGCTTCTTATTTCTTGGATCACAGCTGATCCGCAATGGGAAAGCATCTTGAGAGAGCCAAGTGCCCCTCGACATCAACCACCCTCCCCCCACAACAGTTAAGAATTCCATCACGGGGAGCTTGAGAGAGGACCGTGAGCTCAGACAATGGGCTGAATCCTGGCTGGGACCCGTCAGTGCCGGGGCCTCTTAGGTTTGGGGCCTGCAGAGCTCAGGCTGCGTTTCCCCTTTCTCACGAAGGCAGGAAAGCGGCAGACAATCGCCACCTGCCAGGCATGACCCGAAACTCCCTTAGCCTTCACAGCCACCCAGGTGGATGCTATTTTTATATTCCAGTGAGGACACTGCTGACTAGAGGCACGGCTGGGACTTGAGCCCGGGAACTTGGCGTTCAGCACCCACTCTCTTAGCTGTTTACGTTTCTATGTGGGAGAAGCCAGGAAGGGCAACGGCTATGGGGAGGTGGGTGCTGCCCGCTTTGAGTGCCCCGGTTCTTTGTGAGTGACGCATCCCCAAAGCCTAGCCTAGCTCCTGGGGGACTGTTTTCTTTTAGAGCATAATGGTTAAGAGCATGAGCTTTGGGGCTGTCACAGAGAGCTGGGTTCAAATCCTGCCTCAGGGACTTCCCTGGTGGTCCAGCGGCTAAGACTCAGCGCTCCCAATGCAGGGGGCCTGGATTCGATCCCGGATCTGGGAACTAGATCCCATATGCTGTAACTAAGACCCAGTGTAGCACCCCCACACAAAAGAATCCTGCCTCGGCCTCTTCCTGGAAGGCAGGTCCCTGATGGGTCACTAAGTTTAAGTTTCAGGTTTCTTACCTCTGGTGGTGGGATTGTGAGGTCTCACTCATTGAGAGGCACCAAAGGCATAAAACCCCCTGAAGAGCAGGGTATCCAGTAGGTGCTCAGTTAAGGGAGCTGTCATTGTTTTTATCATCAAGGGAGATATGCCCTCGCCCATCCCTGCCAGGTCTTTTTTAAAATTAATTGCTGTCGTTCAGTCACTCAGCTGTGTCCAACTCTTTGCAATCCCA
Organism: Oreotragus oreotragus; assembly: GCA_006410675.1. Classification (NCBI taxonomy): domain Eukaryota; kingdom Metazoa; phylum Chordata; class Mammalia; order Artiodactyla; family Bovidae; genus Oreotragus; species Oreotragus oreotragus. Next base: position 54,038 of record SJYX01000344.1, read on the forward strand.
TGGACTGCAGCACGCCAGGCTTCCCTATTCTTCACTAACTCCTGGAGCTTCCTCACACTCATGTCCATTGAGTCGGTGATGCCATCCAACCATCTCATCCTCTGTCATCCCCTTCTCCTCCTGCCCTCAATCTTTCCCAGCATCAGGGTCTTTTCCACTGAGGCAGCTCTTTGCATCAGGTGGCCAAAGTATTGGAGCTTCAGCATCAATCCTTCCAATGAGTATTCAGGGTTGATATTTACAGCCCTAAAATCTACCAGGATTTCTACTCTGTCCCAGGCTCTGAGAATTCAAAAATGACCAAAGCATGGTCCCCCCAGTTAAACAGAGGAGAAAGCATGTGCTTCCGTAATTAGAACAGTCATTTGTGGGGATCCTTGGTGGTCCAGTGGTTAAGACTGTGCACTTTCACTGAAGGGGGTTTCAACTCTGATCGGGGGAGCTAAGATTCCCGCATGTGGCCAAAAAACAGAAAAAAAAAAAAAAAAAAAGAACAGACAATTGTGAGCATACAAACACACTTTTGCTCCTGGTGGGAAGATAAGGCGGTGACCATGCAGATATAATTGGGGGTCTCAGGGGCAGCGGGTGGGACTGCTGGTCCTGGAACCACAGTCCTGCTCATCTTAACGTTTCCGCTGAGTCTGTCCTTGCCCTGCCCTCTCCCCCAGCACTGAGCTGCCCGCACGGCCGGGTATACCAGCAGTGTGGGACCCCCTGCAACCTCACCTGCCGCTCACTCTCCCACCCGGACGAGGAGTGCACCGAGGTCTGTCTGGAGGGCTGCTTCTGCCCGCCGGGGCTCTTCCTGGACGAGACGGGGTCCTGTGTGCCCAAGGCCCAGTGCCCCTGTTACTACGACGGCGAGATCTTCCAACCTGAAGACATCTTCTCGGACCATCACACCATGTGGTGAGTCGAGCAGCGGGACTGGGGACCCTGGAAATGGCAGGGCTGGGAAATGGTCCTCTGAGTCCTCCATTTCATGGATGGGTACACTGAGGCCCATGGCAGGAAGTGCCTGCCCACCGTTGCACAGTGAGTTGGGAGCTAAGCTGGGATATCACCCAGGCCTTCTGTCTGCCTTCCTGTGCCCAGCATTGGAGCTTCAGGCTGGGGGTGGGAGTAAGTCATGAGCAGTAAGCCCGCTGTCCCTCGTGGAGCCCCACTCCCTGCATGAGGTGTCAGTTTCCCTTTTCTAGAACAGGAGATGAGAGTGCTCCCTGCCGGCCTCCCCTCCAGCTTCCTGTCAGTGTTCTCAGGACAAAGCATTTGAGCCAGAAGAACACTGACCGTAGTAGCATTGCCTCCAGAGCATGTCACTGTCTCCACTTGCTTCATTCTTTTCTTGGAAAAAAAAAAAAAAATCCAGATCACACCTACTTCCTGCTGTCCTTCACCTAGGCCCTTGGACATGGTCAGTGTCAGCAGAGCAGTCACAGTCGCAGAAAATGTCTATAACAGCACATTTACAGACACCTCCTTGGCACCGGTTCTGTCCTGGGCGCTAGGCTAGAGATGGTGACCTAATGATGAGCCGGACACAGAGTGGACCTCAAAGAAGCTGACTGTCTACAAGGGATGGGAAATTTCAGACATTGGAGTGGGGGGAATAGTATCAGGAGACCTAATGCATCCAGCCTCAGCTTCCCTGATTATGACCCCTTTGCTGTTCTGATTTTTAAAAAATTTTAGAAAAAGTTTTGTTTATTGAGATATAATTCACACACAATATAATTTCTCCTTTTCGGTATACAGAGCTATAGATGCTTACAAGTGTGTAATCACACTTGAGATACAGAATGTTTTCATCACCCCCTCAAACCTTTACTCACCCTCTGGGCTTCCCTGGTGGCTCAGATGGTAAAGAATCTGCCTGTAGTGTAGGAGACCAGGGTTCGATCCCTGGGTTGGGAAGATCCTCTGGAGGAGGAAATGGCGACCCACTCCAGTATTCTTGCCTGGAGAATTCCATGGACAGAGGAGCCTGGTGGGCTACAGTCCGTGGGGTAATAAAGGGTCAGACACGACTGCGTGACTGGGCTGTAATATTCAAGGTGTTTCTCTCTGGGACCTTGCAACAACACTGTTAGGCAGGCAGGCCTGGCTTTTTCAGTAGGAATTTGAAGCTTAGAGATATGATCGCTTTCCCAAGCCACCCAGCAACTGGCTGGAACCCAGGGACTCCTGGACTCTTCATGTTACCTGGAGAAGAGGCCATTGAGTTTGGCGATCAGAAGGTCCTGGTGGCCCTCTTGTTTTGTAATGTGGTGAGCAGCTGCGTTTCACATGGGTGATGGGATGGGAGCCCGGCCAGAGTGGGCAGAGCACCTTGTGGGAGGCGGGAAGTCCTTCTAAGTGAGGCTGTGACCTTTGTTTCTGCAGCTACTGTGAAGATGGCTTCATGCACTGCTCCACGAGTGGAGCCCCGGGGAGCCTGCTGCCTGAAGCAGTCCTCAGCAGCCCCCTGGCCCACCGCAGTGAGTACTGCTCGCCACGAGCTCCCCACTCCCTCTGCGCAGACGGCATGGGTGAGGGGGCTGGCTGCATTCAGGCGTGTGTTTGGGCGGGTGACCTCCAGGCCTTGGGATGTGGCCATCCCAAGTACTGAGGCAGGAGGAATTTAATTTTGTGATGAGGAAGGACTGAATTGCCTGTAGGATGGACCAGCGAGATCTCACTTCTGCCCACGGGAACCTTAACCCAGGGAGCAGCTGTGGGTGTGTTGGCCACTTTGACTGTGGTCGACACTGCCCTCCTCCAATGGCCTTTCTATCAAGGGACATGCTGACCAGGACACCTGTTGAGAAAGCTTCTCAGATGGATTTGAGAGAGCAGTTTGAACCTGGTGCCTTTAGTGTGAAGGTCGTAATTGATGCTGTGCTGTTTAGGTTTGAGACGCAGGAGAGAGAAGAGGCTGACCTGGGGCTGGTGGGACCATATTCACATTTATGGAGCAGGGACCTCGTGGGAGTCCAGACGGATTGTCATCCTTGTGTAGAAAGGACCCCTAGGAGGAGGAGGTGGGATGTCTTCAGAGAAATTGTTCTTTGGTTGCTAAGTTGTTTCGGCTCTTTGCTGCCCTATGGACTGCAGCATGCCAGGCTCCTCTGTCCTCCACCATCTCCCAGAGTTTGCTCAAATTCTTGTCCGTTGAGTCAGTCATGCCATCCACCCATCTGCTGCTCTGTCACCTCCTTCTCTTCCTGCCTTCAATCTTTCCCAGCTTCAGGGTATTTTCCATTGAATCAACTGTTTGCATCAGGTGGCCAAAAGTATCAGCTTCAGCATCAGTCCCTCCAGTGAATATTCAGGACTGATTTCCTTTCGGATTGACCAGTTTGATCTCCTTGCTGTCCAAGGGACTCTCAAGAGTCTTCTGCAGCACAATTCAAAAGCCTCAGTTCTTCAGTACTCAGCCTTCCTTATGGTTCAGCTCTCACATCTGTATATGACTGCCGGAAAAACCATAGCTTTGACTAGACAAACCTTTGCTGGTGAAGTGATGTCTCTGCTTTTTAATATGCTATAAGACATATGGGCTATTTTCAACCTCTTCTTCCTGCCTCTCAGTTTACCTGTGACCCTCCCTCTGACCCAGCTCTGTGACCGTGTTTGTTTTTTGAGGGCCCTGGTGGGGAGTTTGCCCCCTCCCTCTGCATGGCTGGCTGTTTGTGGAGCATCTCAGCCTACAGCTGGGGCAGGATCTGAAACACGCGGGCAGCTTGCCAGCTGTCAGAACTTAGGACCTTGTCTTAGTCCGTTCAGGCTGCGTAACAAAATACTGCAGACTGGGGACTTATAAACAGCAGACAGTCCTGGAGGGTGGAGATTCGAGAGCAGGGTGCCCACATGGTCAGGTGAGAACCTGCTTCTGGGTCCTCACTGTGTCCCCACATGGTGGAAGGGGCGAGGGAGTCCCCTGGCGTGTTTCCTCAGGGTGCTAACCCCATTCATGAGGGATGATTGGTCACCTACCCTCACAACCAGTCTTCTCCCCCAACCCTTGCCTTCTAACCTCCTAACCTTTGGGGGTTAGGATTTCAGCATGTGATTTTGGGGGACACAACCATTCAGTCCATAGTGGACCCCAAGGTCACTGCATCCCTGTGCCTCTTTCTTCCTTCCGCTCTCTCTCACTGAAGCATTTCCCCATGACCTCACCCCTCTCGGCTACATTCTGCCTCCTAGGTCTTTCATGTCTCCCTTTCCCAGAGTCACCTTCTTGTCTAGTCACTGGAGGGTTCAGTTCAGTTCAGTCACTCAGTCGTGTCCGACTCTTTGCGACCCCATGAATATTTTTTATTTAACCTTTACTCAAGGTTTTTCTTGTTCTTTGAAGAGACGATCGGTCTGTGAAGTTGGCTTTATGTCAAGGTCAAGTTCTTGAGTCAGCACTGCTGAAGAATATGAACTTGAGATCACTTTAGAGATAACTGCTTATTCTCCTGCCCCACGTTCTTGAAAAAGGCGCTGGCAGGGTAACGTGGGAAGAATGGAGCATCCTTTGGGCCACAGTTCCGTCTTCCGTCCTGTGTTGCAGGCTGGCTTTAGAAGTCAGGAAGGGGACATTTACTGTCAACATCCTCAGTGTTCTAATAGTTCCTGGGTTCTTGGCTCTTTTTATTGTTTTGTTTTTGCTTGCTTGTTCTGCTGTTTGTTTTAGAGCTAGGGTTTGGGTTGAAAGTGTTTCAGGCTCAGAATTTGGAGCTGGCACTGAGTACTGGAAAAGTGGTCACATACGGTGCTTCCAGGGCAGAAAGGGCCACTCACCCCCAAATCTGGGCTTGTCTCTGGATATGAAAGATTCAGTGGCCTGGTTGTTCCTTCTTCTTGCTTTCTCATTTGGGTTTGCAATTTTGTTAACCTTACAGGTGGGGTAACCATAATGACAGGTAGGATGTTGGGAGTTGGTAATACGGAAAGAAGGGCTGGATGCTTTCCCACACCCCTACAACTATATAGATGATCTCCTCCTTCCCCTCTAGGTACTCTTGTGGTTTTATTTTTTACATTTAAAACTGGAATCCAGTTGGAATTTAGTTCAAAATAAGGTGTGAGGCAGCTTTGCTTTTTACCCTCATGGTCAGTCAATTGCTCAGTCCCATTACGCATTAAACAGATGAATTATCCATCAGTTTCCCATTGTTTATTTTCCATAGATGGAACAGTTTTTGATTAAAAATGTATTTTTGAAGACTGGGTACATTCAAGACAAATCCTGCTAAAGATCACCGCCATTTATCTTAATTAACTAACACAATAGTCTCAGATGACAGAGGCCTTACAGTTTATATTTGGTGTGCCAGGTTTCCAATTGTAGTACTTGTAATGAATTTTTATTTTTGAGAATTGTGTTATTTAATGCTTTGTGTATGCAACGAAACTTTATTAATAATCCTCTTCTGCTATTCTAAATGGACATAATGTAATGGAGCACTGCTGTGCACAGACGTTAGCACATGGAGGTTGGTGCCTGCCCTGTTACCAGGCAACAGTTACTGTGGGTCCATTAGTGGTGCTGCTTATCCACTGGTCAGCACTGCAGTGGGCCCCTCCCCCAAGCAAGCCACTGTCAGTGGAGGAGTGATGGTCGTCAGGCAGAGAGAGAGGTAAGAGGCGGATCCTGGCCTTCTCCCAGGGCCCTCCAGCTCACCCCGCCTCAGGCTGGCAGGTGAGCTGGACGGCTCAGGGAACAGAACAGGCCTGGGGCTGTGTCCTGAAGGACTCCAGAGCCCTTGCCAGGGCCACCCACTGGCCAGGCCCAGGCCTTGAGGCAGCAGCAGTGAACCTTTCCCCCCACCCCTGCCTGAGTGACCTAGACCTAATCGCAGTGGCTGTCTACCTGGACGCCATCTGCGGGACCTGGCTCCTTCCATTTGGGCGAGCTGAGGAGCCTGAGGGTCAGTTGGGTCCTGGGCACCTGACTCCTTTATATTGATCTACCTGTCTAATCACGTGCCATCAGCACGCTGGTTGAGTTCTGGTCTCTGCTGATGGGGAGAGTAGGAAGAATGGGAATGGAGGCAGGCAGTGAATTCCCTGGCGGTTGTACACATCCCTTCTGCTTCCATTCCATTGGTGCCACATGACCACTTATGCCTGCAAGCTGCATTCTCCAGTGTGTGGGTAAAAGTTTTGGTTTTTTTTTTTTAGTAAGGAAGATTCTTGGGTTCAACAGGCTCTGGTGGGGCATTTTTCAGCTTGGAGAATTTCTGAAAAATTAAGGTGAAGTGTAACTTGCCTCTTGTGCCCTCAAAAAACCCGAGATGCTACTTGCCATAGTCAAAGACCACACTTAACCAGGATAGAGGTTTCCCTGTGCACGTCTGAGTAGTCTTATTTTCAATGCCTCCAGCAAAACAGGTTAGCGATGGCCCTGCTTTTTTGACTCCAGTCTTAGTTTTCCAACAGGAACCTATTGCTCTTGGATTATTAGGAAAGGGGTTCGTGGAGGAGACTGCTAAGTTTTATTACATTTGTATGGGGGGTAGAGTGGGCAATCATGAAATTCCTTGTACTTCTCACAAATTTCACTCTTGAAAGGTAATCTCTGTCACCCCCCAGAGTCTTTTGGTTGATCTTCTGCCCTTAGTTTTAGTTCTGATGAAGGATATGTTTTCTCACACACATTACCTTACCCTTTTTGCCTCTTTTTGGGTCCTTTTGGTCATTTTCTTGTAGAGCACATTTTTAAGTCTGTTTTTACTTTGCCATTTTATTGTAGGCCTTTATTCTTATTTTAGTTAAATTTCAGATAATTTATTTCCATGTTCTTATGCATATTATTTCAGCCTGATTGAGATATAATTGGCATATAACATTGTAGGTTTAAAGTGTACAGTGTGGTGATTTGATATGTTTAGTGTGTGAAATGATTACCACAATAAGATAAATTTACACATCCATCACCTCACATTATTACAATGGTAAAAGGTAAAAACGTGTAAGATCTATTCTCTTAGCAACTTTGCAGTTTATAATACAGCATTAATAACTATCTTTTAAAAAAGCCCTGTTGTCATGGAAAACCCTTAGAGATTCTTTCATCTTGGATTGAGAGGCTGAGAGGCAGTATTAAAAGTAATAAAAAATGTTTCTTATGGTCTTATGGTGACTTGAAAATGTATACTGAACAGTTATTTTCTTTTATCTCAGAGCCCGACACATATTTGTATCGTTGTGATGCAGGCCAATGATAAGGGAGTCTTATAAATGAGCAATTCCCCATGTAAAACTTGAATATACAATTTGAACATGATTGATCACTGAATCCTGGTTCCACATATTCCCCACTCTTATCCTCACTAGTTTTTAAACTTACTCTGCCGGTGCTCAAAATCCCACAAATTTAAAATGTGTTTGAGGCNACACATATTTGTATCGTTGTGATGCAGGCCAATGATAAGGGAGTCTTATAAATGAGCAATTCCCCATGTAAAACTTGAATATACAATTTGAACATGATTGATCACTGAATCCTGGTTCCACATATTCCCCACTCTTATCCTCACTAGTTTTTAAACTTACTCTGCCGGTGCTCAAAATCCCACAAATTTAAAATGTGTTTGAGGCAATTTAGTTAGTTAATAGAAAGTTATGTTTCTTTAAGCATAGGCAGAGGGTTTTAGTAAAATGAGACAAATGTCTCAACATAAAAAATAATTGGAGTACAAGTAAGAGATTAGAGTTTTAATTAGTATGAAAAAGGGGGTGTTGTTTCAATGGGTGTATGCCATGGGCAATATATGATTACATTACGAAACACTGGCATATTATAAAGGCCCATAGAATTTCATATAAGTGACGACAACAGAAATTTATTCTTGGCCAGTCTCCTCCTCCTAAGTTGTTGGCTTAGAGATACTGTGTGTTCAGATTTAAAAAAAAATAAAGGCTGTTGGAACAAGTACATCATTTGTCTTTTTCTACCTAATGCTCCAATTGTAATGACTGGGTCCACAGATTATTGTTTCAGTGGGTGCAGAGAGCATGTCCTAGGGATCGTTAACTTACTGAGCTCACTGGGCAGGATGTGGGTTCCATGCCACCATTGTTTTATTGTTTGGAGGCTTGTCTCCTGTTTCTCTCACGGTTTTGTTGCTAAGCAAGCCTGCTTGGTTCTGTGGTTAAGCAAACCTGCTTTCTGAGTCATCGCTAACTTACAGGGGTCGCCCGTGTTTTTCTGCCCACAGTCCCCGAGTGGCATTAACTGCTGTATCACCTCCTCTGTCCCTTCACTCTGTCCCTGTCATCTCGATCGTCCGCCGATGTTAGACACTACGCATTATCCCTGTGCTGAACTGCCCGAGGGGTTTCTTCCTTTCGGACAGTCCCCCAGAATGCCAAGGGCTTACCCAAATAGTCTTTAAACTCTTAGGAGTGGCTGTTCTTAACCCCCACCCAGATCAGAACAAAAAGGGGATGGGCCGACTCCATAGCAGCAGGTGCTAACCTGAGTTTCCTGGCTCCCAAGGCTTCGTGATACGGCAGGAAGTGCAGGTGGTGGGAAGGCCCCGTCCCTGGAGACTTTAAAAGAAAAATTTATTTATCTAGGCTATGTCAGTCTTTTAAAAAATATTTATTTGGTTGCTTTGGGATCTTCTTTGTCTCAGGCAGGATCTTTCACCGTGGTGCATGGATTTTCCAGTCGGGGCACATGAGCTCAGTGGACCATTGAGATCNTTTTTTTTTTTTAGTAAGGAAGATTCTTGGGTTCAACAGGCTCTGGTGGGGCATTTTTCAGCTTGGAGAATTTCTGAAAAATTAAGGTGAAGTGTAACTTGCCTCTTGTGCCCTCAAAAAACCCGAGATGCTACTTGCCATAGTCAAAGACCACACTTAACCAGGATAGAGGTTTCCCTGTGCACGTCTGAGTAGTCTTATTTTCAATGCCTCCAGCAAAACAGGTTAGCGATGGCCCTGCTTTTTTGACTCCAGTCTTAGTTTTCCAACAGGAACCTATTGCTCTTGGATTATTAGGAAAGGGGTTCGTGGAGGAGACTGCTAAGTTTTATTACATTTGTATGGGGGGTAGAGTGGGCAATCATGAAATTCCTTGTACTTCTCACAAATTTCACTCTTGAAAGGTAATCTCTGTCACCCCCCAGAGTCTTTTGGTTGATCTTCTGCCCTTAGTTTTAGTTCTGATGAAGGATATGTTTTCTCACACACATTACCTTACCCTTTTTGCCTCTTTTTGGGTCCTTTTGGTCATTTTCTTGTAGAGCACATTTTTAAGTCTGTTTTTACTTTGCCATTTTATTGTAGGCCTTTATTCTTATTTTAGTTAAATTTCAGATAATTTATTTCCATGTTCTTATGCATATTATTTCAGCCTGATTGAGATATAATTGGCATATAACATTGTAGGTTTAAAGTGTACAGTGTGGTGATTTGATATGTTTAGTGTGTGAAATGATTACCACAATAAGATAAATTTACACATCCATCACCTCACATTATTACAATGGTAAAAGGTAAAAACGTGTAAGATCTATTCTCTTAGCAACTTTGCAGTTTATAATACAGCATTAATAACTATCTTTTAAAAAAGCCCTGTTGTCATGGAAAACCCTTAGAGATTCTTTCATCTTGGATTGAGAGGCTGAGAGGCAGTATTAAAAGTAATAAAAAATGTTTCTTATGGTCTTATGGTGACTTGAAAATGTATACTGAACAGTTATTTTCTTTTATCTCAGAGCCCGACACATATTTGTATCGTTGTGATGCAGGCCAATGATAAGGGAGTCTTATAAATGAGCAATTCCCCATGTAAAACTTGAATATACAATTTGAACATGATTGATCACTGAATCCTGGTTCCACATATTCCCCACTCTTATCCTCACTAGTTTTTAAACTTACTCTGCCGGTGCTCAAAATCCCACAAATTTAAAATGTGTTTGAGGCAATTTAGTTAGTTAATAGAAAGTTATGTTTCTTTAAGCATAGGCAGAGGGTTTTAGTAAAATGAGACAAATGTCTCAACATAAAAAATAATTGGAGTACAAGTAAGAGATTAGAGTTTTAATTAGTATGAAAAAGGGGGTGTTGTTTCAATGGGTGTATGCCATGGGCAATATATGATTACATTACGAAACACTGGCATATTATAAAGGCCCATAGAATTTCATATAAGTGACGACAACAGAAATTTATTCTTGGCCAGTCTCCTCCTCCTAAGTTGTTGGCTTAGAGATACTGTGTGTTCAGATTTAAAAAAAAATAAAGGCTGTTGGAACAAGTACATCATTTGTCTTTTTCTACCTAATGCTCCAATTGTAATGGGTAGATGTATTCCTTAGTGCTTGGGGTTGGGTAATACCACTGATTTTCTAGAGGTAGCCTCAGCCATAGCAGCCTACTGAGTATAGTCCTTTAAATAAATAATTAATTGGCACCCTTAATCTCAACTGACATTATTAGTAGGGTTGACTGAAAACTAAAGAAAATCAGTGGTGTTACCAAACCCCAAGCACTAAGGAATATACTCTACCCATTACAATTGGAGCATTAGGTAGAAAAAGACAAATGATGTACTTGTTCCAACAGCCTTTATTTTTTTTAATCTGAACACACAATATCTTTAAGCCAACAACTTGGGAGGAGGAGCCTGGCCAATTGTCGTCATTTATATGAAATTCTATGGGCCTTTATAATATGCCAGTGTTTCATAATGTAATCATATATTGCCCATGGCATATTTCCATTTAAACAACACCCCCTTTTTCATACTAATTAAAACTCTAATCTCTTACTTGTACTCCAGTTATTATTTATTTAAAGCTAAAGAATAATTTCATGACTGTGATAGTATTATATCTCAGCACTTCATGGGTGATAGAATTTGAGACTTAAAAAAGGACTCTCATGATCGTCTGGTCAGATGATCCCAGTTGGAAAGGAGTAACTAACTGTCCTTGCCAAAGTTTTGAAAAGTGGCAGAGCGGGTTGTTTGTTCCATCACAGCTTATCATCGTCTGTGGATCAAGACATCAGATGTTTTATTGATAAAGGCATTAAAAAAAAAATCTTTTCCAAATACTGGTCTCATGATTTAAAAAACAGCTAGATCAACTTTCTCATTAACTACTTAAACCTTCTAATACCTAGTTGATGAAATAACTAGTTATTTTCATTCCATGAGATGCTTTGACTCAATTGTTAATCCCTGTACCTTACTAAAAGCTCCCTATTTGAATATTTTGAATTAAAAAAATGCATAACATTTAAACAGTATAGAAGTATAATAATAATAAAAAAAGAACTCCTCCATTACTTTTTCCAGTAATACACACTTCTGCTCAGAAATAGTTTGATAAACTATTAACATGGGCTTCTGTGGTGGCTCAGTGGTAGATAACCTGCCTGCTAATACAGGAGACTTGGGTTCAATCCCTGGGTCTGATCCCTGGGTCGGGAAGATCCCCTGGAGGAGGGCGTGGCAACCCACTCCAGTATTCTTGCCTGGAAATTCCATGGACAGAGGAACCTGGCAGGCTACAGTTGGGGTCACAAAAGAGTCAGACATGACATATCAACTAAAAACAACAAGCTATTAATATAATTATTTGTTCAGTCACTAAGTCATGTCTGACTCCTTGTGACCCCATGAACTGCAGCCTGCTAGGCTTCCTTGTCCTTCACTATCTCCCAAAGTTTGCTCAAGTTCGAAGCCATCCAGCCATCTTATCCTCTGTGTCTCCCTTCTTTCTCCTCTTGCCCTCAAATTTTTCCAGCACCAGGATCTTTTCCAATGAGTTGGCTCTTGGCATCAGGTGGCCAAAGTATTGGAGCTTCAGCTTCAGCAGCAGTCCTTCCAATGAATATTTAGGGTTAATTTCCTGTTAACATATATTAGTGCCTAAACATGGGTGTATATGTGTACATTTTTAAGAACGTAAATTAAATCATGCCACTCACTCTATAACCTCATATTTTTAAACTATGTATTTTAGACATCATTCTATGTCATTACATTATTTTTAACTGTAAAAAGTATGAAGTTGTATATATTTTCACTCTTAATTTCAGAGAAGGATGCAAAGAATTAAGTTCTTTTATTAACATTAACATACTAAGTTAAATAAAGATATGCCCCAAGTACTGATTCTCATTCTTCAAAGAGCCCTTTTCAGATTTTTGGCAGGTCATTGGAATGCTGAGGTTGTGTGTTGAGAGTAGTTTTAATATCTGGAGGTTGGACTAATAATAATAAGTCAGCTTTATACTTCAGTGTTATATGTTTCTAAATATTTTAAGATATTATTACTTAATAAACAATGCATAATTTAAACAGATTATTTTGGATAGTTTGTAATCAACTCATAATTCAAGAGCAGTTACTTTTTCTTTTTCATTAAGCGTGTAGCAATGTGACTTCAAATTCATATTTGCATTTAGTTATTAAGTCTGATCCAGATTTGGCTTCATATTTTCATAGTTCTTTTTAAAACGTGTACTCAAAAAATTAAAGTTGATAATTTTCCTTTACTCATATATTGCAGTTTTATTATTGTGAATTTTCTGGAGTGAGGCCAGAACTCTTCCAAATAAACTTCTTTTGTGTTCTGTGAGCTTACATGTCCACTAGAGGGTGCATTTTACTCTTTTTCTGAATAAAGTCTACTGTATTATGTCCTCATTTTCAAGGGCTAGCTGTGTTAACAATTATCAGAAAACAGATTTCCTAAAATTCTTAAACATGGACACTAGAAGATTGTCATTTAAAAGTCTAACTCATTAATATGAGTGTATTAAAATACTGGCATTGAAACTAGTAGGGCCCCAGGAGGAAGGAAGCACCACCGGGAAGGGAAGCTTCATGGACAGTATATAGGACTTGATGTGGCATGGAAGGAAGGACTTCCCTGGTGGCTCAGTGGTCAAGAACCTGCCAGCAATGCAGGAGCCACAGGAGACATGGGTTTGATCTCTGGGTCAGGAAGATCTCCTGGAGGAGGGCATTGGCAACCCACACCAGTATTCTTGCCTGGAGAATCCCATGGACAGAGGAGCCTGATGGGCTACAGTCCATAGGGTCACAAAGAGTCAGGACATGTGGAATGTAAAGATCAGCCAAAGTCAAATACAATAATATCATTGTTCTCAAATTTTTTGGTCTCAGGAACTCTCTACATTACTGAAAATTATGAAGGCCTATAAAGGGCTTTGTTTATGTTTATTAAACATAGCTATCATTTATTAACTAGCAAGTGAAACACTCTGAAAACATTTACTAATTCATTTTAAAATAGCAGTAATAAACTATTACCTATTAATATGAATGACATTTTTCAATAAAAATAGCTATTTTCCAAAATGAAAAAAATTAGCAAGACAAGTGGTATTATTTCAGATTTTCAGATCTTTTAACGACTGGTTTAATAGAAGATTGTTAGATTCTCATGTGTGCCTCTGCATCTAATCTATTGCAATAGGTTTCTTTGGTTGAAGTACATTAAAAAAAAATGTAGCTTCATGAAGACATAAAGTTGCAATCAGGAGGAGAATTTTGACATTATTTCTAATAATCATGAACATTCTATGATTCTGAGCCCATTCTCAAATGTTAGTTTCTTAAAGGTTAGCTGCAATGCTGAACCTGAAACCAATCAGTGAACTTATTCTAGCCTATTTTGTCGAAAATCCACTGGTCTGTTTTAGAAGGTTATCTCACCCATGCATGATTTTCATTGAGTTACAAAATTCCAAAATTAACACAATATATTAAAAAAGTCACATTTGTTAATATCACCAGTGATCTCATTAGAAAAGGATTTCAGTATTGGGATTTTGTCAAGTTCATGGTGGCAGATACAGGTTTTCCAAAAATTTAATTTTCATTTGAAGGCTTAAATTTATCATTGGCAAAATACTAACAGTTGTTTTCCTTGAATTGACAAGCTTACTTCATTTATTTTTCAGAAAATGTTTGTGAAATATGCAAGTTTGGAAAATTATACTTTGTTAATGATTTTTTTTCAGTAAAAAGGGAGTTCCATGAAAGAGAAAAGTCAGTTCAGTTCATTAAGTAGCTTTTCTTGCTACAACCCTCGTACTTTGTGATGTAGCAAAAATGCTCTATGCATATCTTCCATTTCATCATAAAATAATAAAAAGAAAGATAATAATAAAGATAAAGCATAATAATTAGGAGGCATATACCCCAGTGTTTGTTGCAGTACTGTTTACAGTAGCTAGGATACGGAAGCAACCTAGATGTCCATCAACAGATGAATGGATAAAGAAGTCATGGTACACATGTACAGTGGATTATTGCTTAGCCATAAAAAAGAATACATTGGAGTCAGTCCTAATAAGGTAGATGAACCTAGAGCCTGTTATGCAGAGTGAAGTAAGTCAAAAAGAGAAAAACAAATATATTAACACCTGTATAATATGCTAATAGCGTTTTGCCAAGAGAACGCACTGGTCATAGCAAACACCCTCTTCCAGTAGCCTAAGAGAAGACTCTACACATGGACATCATTAGATGGTCAATACCGAAATCAGATTGATTATGTTCTTTGCAGCCAAAGATGGAGAAGCTCTATACAGTCAGCAAAAACAAGACCAACTGACTGTGGCTCAGATCATGAACTCCTTATTTCCAAATTCAGACTAAAATTGAAGAAAGTAGGGAAAACAACTAGACCATTCAGGTATGACCTAAATCAAATCCCTTATGATTATACAGTGGAAGTGACAGGGATTAGATCTGATAGGCAGAGTGCCTGAAGAACTACGGATAGAGGTTCGTGACATTGTACAGGGAGCAGTGATCAAGACCATCCCCAAGAAAAAGAAATGCCAAAAGGCAAAACAGTTGTCTCAGGAGGCCTTACAAATAGATGTGAAAAGAAGAGAAGCGAAAGGCGAAGGAGAAAAGGGAAAGATGTACCCATTTGAATGCAGAGTTCCAAAGAATAGCAAGGAGAGATAAGAAAGCCTTCCTCAGTGATCAGTGCAAAGGAATAGAGGAAAACAATAGAATGGGAAAGACTAGAGATCTCTTCAAAAAAATTAGAGATACCAAGGGAACACTTCATGCAAAGATGGGCTCAGTAAAGGACAGAAATGGTATGGACCTAACAGAAGCAGAAGATACTAAGAGGAGGTGTGGCAAGAATACACAGAAGAACTGTACAAAAAGGATCTTCACGACCCAGATAATCACGATAATCACACCTAGAGCCAGATATCCTGGAATGGGAAGTCAGGTGGACCTTAGAAAGCATCACTACGAACAAAGCTAGTGGGGGTGATGGAATTCCAGTTGAGCTGTTTCAAATCCTGAAAGATGATGCTGTGAAAGTGCTGCACTCAATGTGCCAGCAAATTTGGAAAACTCAGCAGTGGCCACAGGACTGGAAAAGGTCAGTTTTCATTCCAATCCTAAAGAAAGGCAATGCCAAAGAATGCTCAAACTACCGCACAATTGCACTCATCTCACATGCTCGTAAAGTAATGCTCAAAATTCTCCAAGCCAGGCTTCAACAGTATGTGAACCATGAATTTCCAGATGTTCAAGCTGGATTTAGAAAAGGCAGAGGAACCAGAGATCAAATTGCCGACATCCGTTGAATCATCAAAAAAGCGAGAGAGTTCTAGAAAACCCATCTATTTCTGCTTTATTGACTACGCCAAAGTCTTTGACTGTGGATCACAACAAACTGTAGAAAATTCTGAAAGAGATGGGAGTACCAGACCACCTTACCTGCCTTCTGAGAAATCTGTATGCAGGTCAAGAAGCAACAGTTAGAACTGGACTTGGGACAACAGACTGGTTTAGTTCTAGAAAACCCATCTATTTCTGCTTTATTGACTACGCCAAAGTCTTTGACTGTGGATCACAACAAACTGTAGAAAATTCTGAAAGAGATGGGAGTACCAGACCACCTTACCTGCCTTCTGAGAAATCTGTATGCAGGTCAAGAAGCAACAGTTAGAACTGGACTTGGGGACAACAGACGACTGGTTCCAAATCAGGAAAGGAGTATGTCAAGGCTGTAGATTGTCACCCTGCTTATTTAACTTATATGCAGAGTACATCATATGAAATGCTGGAATGGATGAAGCACAAGCTGGAATCAAGATTGCTGGGAGAAATATCAATAACCTCAGATATGCAGATGACACTACCCTTATGGCAGAAAGCAAAGAAGAACTGAAGACCCTCTTGATGAAAGTGAAAGAGGACAGTGAAAAAGTTGGCTTAAAACTCAACATTCAGAAAACTAAGATCATGGCATCCGATCCCATCACTTCATGGCAAATAGATGGGGAAATAATGGAAAAAGTGACAGACTTTATCTTTTTTGGGCTCCAAAATCACTGCAGATGGTGACTGCACCCGTGAAATTAAAAGACGCTTAATCCTTGGAAGAAAATTTATGACCAGCCTAGACAGCATATTAACAAGCAGAGACATTATGTTGCCAACAGAGATCCATCTAGTCAAAGCTATGGTTTTTCCAGTAGTCATGTATGGATGTGAGAGTTGGACTATAATGAAAGTATTGACAAATGAAGGTTTTCTAAGACTAATTAATTAAATTTCATACTAGCTTATAAGCTCTTGAAGTCAGGCATTGTATATCCATTTTATATTTTCTCAAGGTACTGAGGAGGATTCTTGGAATTGAGCTCCAGTTAAATGTAAATAACTGAGAGTGTGAATCCAGGTTACTGTTTGGGGTTTAGTTTAAATGTTTTAATTATTGTAATTTTCATTTCTTGGAGTCTGGTTCTTTCTAGTCTAAAATTGTAATATTACTTGGAATTTTAGTCTTAAAGTTTCTTTTGGTTTAAAAGAAACCAGGCTTCAGATAAGAAAAATTATGAATATTAGCCCATTAAAATTAGACTCATAACATTAACCTAATTTAATTCTCTCCCCCCACCCAAACACCTCCCTGGCATGAGTACTTGGTGTGAAACTTTTTTAAGGTTCCAGTGAAAATTCTGCTGAATCGTTGAGGAGTGGGTTTGGTATTTCAGGTCAAGAACCATAAATAGATCCATGGTCGCAACTCCACAGTCTGCTCTTTGAAATCTAGCCAAAGGAAATAATTCAAAAGAAGAAAGAAAAATATAAGAACTTTATTATAGCATTGCTTACAATATAAAATAAATATGAAACCATTCACAGATCCAAAAACATGTCCAAGTGAATTATGGCATACCTTATAGGCCATTGGACAGTTATAAATAAAGTATGAATATTATTTAGTAACATTGAAATATGGAAGAATATTTTAAGTTTTTACCAAATATTTTAAGATTAAAAATGTGCAGAATACTTGTGTTCCCTTTATCACAATTTGATGAAAATAAATGTATGTATATAGGAAATAGCACATTAATTTAAAGAAAGTGTATTAGAGATGTAGTACATTTTAGAATTTTCCTTTCATGTTACAATATCACACATCAATAAACATTATTTCATTTTGATAAAAATGTCAAAATTATAAGACAATGAGAATATCATTGAGGAGGTTCATGATTAGCTTTACTGGTATACATTTTGGGTAATGTAATATCTTCCTTACACTGGAATCATTTGGTTTTGGCATCTTTCTTCTAGAATAAACACCCAGATTTTATTCTTTTCTAAATTATTCTCAGGATAATATTTGAAGTAAGCTTTCCTTAGTTTGTCATAAAATCTTCCTTGAGGAATGTCTTTGATCAAAGCATAATACTTGGTGATGCAACATCTGGTGTGCCTGTCTAGGACCAAGGTCCAAAGCTCTCACCATCACTATGCTTCTAACCAGTCCAGTGAACTTGGAAAAGGTGTTTAATTTCTCTGGGGTTGGTCCCTTCATGTGTCGGATGACCTTCTCAGACTATGATCTTTCAAGATCTCTTTATCATGGAATATAAATTTAATTAATTAATTTATTTTTAATTAATTAATTTTACTTTACAATATTGTATTGGTTTTGCCATACATTGACTTGAATCCGCTATGAGTGTACATGTGTTCCCCATCCTGAACCCCCTCCTCCCACCTTTCTCCCCATCCCATCCTTCTGGGTCATCCCAGTGCACCAGCCTCAAGCACCCTGTATCATGCATCAAACCTGGACTGGTGATTTGTTTCACATATGATATTTTACATGTTTCAGTGCCATTCTCCCATATCATCCTGCCCTCACCCTCTCCCACAGAGTCCAAAAGACTGTTCAATACATCTGTGTCTCTTTTGCTGTCTCGCGTACAGGGTGATTGTTACCTTCTTTCTAACTTCCATATATATGCGTTAGTATACTGTATTGGTGTTTTTCTTTCTGGCTTACTTCACTCTGTATAATAGGCTCCAATTTCATCCACCTCACTAGAACCGATTCAAATGTATTCTTTTTAATGGCTGAGTAATACTCCATTGTGTATATATACCACTGCTTTCTTATCCATTCGTCTGCTGATGGACATCTAGGTTGCTTCCATGTCCTGGCTATTATAAACAGTGCTGCGATGAACATTGGGATACACATGTCTTTTTCAGTTCTGGTTTCCTCAGTGTGTATGCCCAGCAGTGGGATTGCTGGGTCATAAGGCAGTTCTGTTTGCAGTTTCTTAAGGAATCTCCACACTGTTCTCCATAGTGGCTGTACTAGTTTGCATTCCCACCAACAGT
>SJYX01000344.1:73223-98824 GCA_006410675.1 Oreotragus oreotragus
CATTTGAATGCAGAGTTCCAAAGAATAGCAAGGAGAGATAAGAAAGCCTTCCTCAGTGATCAGTGCAAAGGAATAGAGGAAAACAATAGAATGGGAAAGACTAGAGATCTCTTCAAAAAAATTAGAGATACCAAGGGAACACTTCATGCAAAGATGGGCTCAGTAAAGGACAGAAATGGTATGGACCTAACAGAAGCAGAAGATACTAAGAGGAGGTGTGGCAAGAATACACAGAAGAACTGTACAAAAAGGATCTTCACGACCCAGATAATCACGATAATCACACCTAGAGCCAGATATCCTGGAATGGGAAGTCAGGTGGACCTTAGAAAGCATCACTACGAACAAAGCTAGTGGGGGTGATGGAATTCCAGTTGAGCTGTTTCAAATCCTGAAAGATGATGCTGTGAAAGTGCTGCACTCAATGTGCCAGCAAATTTGGAAAACTCAGCAGTGGCCACAGGACTGGAAAAGGTCAGTTTTCATTCCAATCCTAAAGAAAGGCAATGCCAAAGAATGCTCAAACTACCGCACAATTGCACTCATCTCACATGCTCGTAAAGTAATGCTCAAAATTCTCCAAGCCAGGCTTCAACAGTATGTGAACCATGAATTTCCAGATGTTCAAGCTGGATTTAGAAAAGGCAGAGGAACCAGAGATCAAATTGCCGACATCCGTTGAATCATCAAAAAAGCGAGAGAGTTCTAGAAAACCCATCTATTTCTGCTTTATTGACTACGCCAAAGTCTTTGACTGTGGATCACAACAAACTGTAGAAAATTCTGAAAGAGATGGGAGTACCAGACCACCTTACCTACCTCCTGAGAAATCTGTATGCAGGTCAAGAAGCAACAGTTAGAACTGGACTTGGGGACAACAGACGACTGGTTCCAAATCAGGAAAGGAGTATGTCAAGGCTGTAGATTGTCACCCTGCTTATTTAACTTATATGCAGAGTACATCATATGAAATGCTGGAATGGATGAAGCACAAGCTGGAATCAAGATTGCTGGGAGAAATATCAATAACCTCAGATATGCAGATGACACTACCCTTATGGCAGAAAGCAAAGAAGAACTGAAGACCCTCTTGATGAAAGTGAAAGAGGACAGTGAAAAAGTTGGCTTAAAACTCAACATTCAGAAAACTAAGATCATGGCATCCGATCCCATCACTTCATGGCAAATAGATGGGGAAATAATGGAAAAAGTGACAGACTTTATCTTTTTTGGGCTCCAAAATCACTGCAGATGGTGACTGCACCCGTGAAATTAAAAGACGCTTAATCCTTGGAAGAAAATTTATGACCAGCCTAGACAGCATATTAACAAGCAGAGACATTATGTTGCCAACAGAGATCCATCTAGTCAAAGCTATGGTTTTTCCAGTAGTCATGTATGGATGTGAGAGTTGGACTATAATGAAAGCTGAGTGCCGAAGAATTGCTGCTTTTGAACTGTGGTGTTGGAGAAGACTCTCGAGAGTCCCTTGGACTGCAAGGAGATCCAACCAGTCCATCCTAAAGGAAATCAGTCCTGAATATTCATTGGAAGGACTGATGCTAAAGTTGAAACTCCAATGCTTTGGCCACCTGATGCAAAGAACTGACTCATTTGAAAGGACCCTATGCTCAGAAAGATTGAAGGCGGGAGGAGAAGGGGACAACAGAGGATGAGATGGTTGGTTGGCATCACCGACTCAATGGACACGAGTTTGAGTAAACTCTGGGAGCTGGTGATGGACAGGGAGGCCTGGCGTGCTGCCCGGGTCGCAAAGAGTCAGACATGACTGAGGGACTGAACTGAACTGAACTGAACTGAACACCTATATATGGAATCTAGAAAGACGGTACTGATGAGCTTGTTTACAAGCCAGCAGTGGAGACACAGACATAGAAAACTTGTGGACACAATGGGGGAAGGATAGGGTGGGATGAATTGAGAGAGTAGCATGGAAACATATAAATTACTGTATGTAAAATAGATAGCCAGTGGAAATTTGCTGCATGATGCAGGGAGTTGAAATCAGGTGCTCTGTGACAACCCGGAGGGGTGGAAGTTTGGAGAGAAGTTCAAGAGGGAGGGGACTTATGTATACCTATGGTGATTCATGTTGATGTATGACAGAAACCAACACAATATTGTAAAGCAATTATCCTCCAATTAAACTTTTTAAAAGGTAATATATAATAATTACACATAATTTTAAAAATCGCATGTGAGCAAAGTCCTTTCAAAGTCTAAGACCATAGATTTTAATAAAATTAGTAATGTTTACAGCTTCAGCAAGGCTGTTCGTAAGTGAACCTGACATTACTTTTACCAGTGGATAGCAGAGAAAAATACGGTGGCTGCTGTAGGGTTTGGTGCCACTGCCACGAGTTGTGCTAAGAGGCCAACAGTTTGACTCACTACCAGTGCAAATGCTAACACAGGGCAAGAGGTAAATAACTTATTATGAAAATCATACTTCATAATAGTATTATTAGGAAAATAACTTTGACCTTGCAAGTCCTCAGGAACCCAGGAGTCCAGGGACCTTGAAAACAGCTGCACCAGTAAAAGGGTAGGGCTGGACATTGTGGATTGTGGAGGCCACTGTGGACAAGGACGGAGCTGAAAGGGATCTGAGAGTAGACTGTAGCTTTGGTTCTGGTGGGAGTAGAAGGAAGTCAGTGTAGAAAAGAATGTGTCTTGAACATGGAATGAAACTTGGAGGTACTTTAAAACAAATTCCAAGCCTCTTCTTTTCCTTCAGCCCCTTCTTCCCTCTCCCGGAGGGTCCCTGTGGCTCAGACAGTAAAGAATTCGCCTGCAGTGCTGGAGACCTGGTTTCGATATCTGGGTTGAGAAGATCCCCTGGAGAACAGAATGGCTACACATTCCAGTATTCTTGCCTGGAGAATTCCATGGACAGAGGAACCTGGCAGTTCATGTCCATGGAGTCGCAAAGAGTCAAACATGACTGAGTGCCTAGCGTGCACACAGACACACACACACACACACTCTTCCCACTCTCACACACACACACACTCTCCCCCTCCTCCCCACCCCCCTCCCCCCCACACACAGTCTTCCCACTCCAACCCTGTTTCTCTCTCACTTCTGCTCCTTGGTTCTTCTATTTTTACCCCCAAAAGGAAGCATAGGGCCTTGCTTTTTTCTATGTAGACTTTAAAATATAAACATTAGAGTGTTTTTTTTTTTAAGGTTTTATTTTATATTGGAGTATAGTTGATTTACAATGTCGTGTTAACTCCAGGTGTATAGCAAAGTGATTCAGTTATATGTACACTTCCATCCTTTCTTTTTCAGATTCTTTTCCTATAAAGGTTATTACAGAGTATTGAGTCGCATTCCTCGTGCTATACAGTAGGTCCTTGTTGACTATCTGTTTTATGTATAGTCGTGTGTATACGTTAATCCCAACCTCCGAATTTATTCCCCGCTCTCCACCCTCCACGTTCCCTTTGGCTGATCATAAGTCTGTTAACTTTAGGGCTTTGAGGCCCAGCAGAGGTGACTTCACATGCCAAGCTGAAGACTGGACTTCTGTAGACGGTGATGAGTCTCCCTCACTCTGGCCCCTCCTTCCCGCCCTCCTTTGCTCCCTTCCTGAGAATGGTACTGGACAGTGATACCTTTTGAAAGTGTACTGCCTGGTGTATGTTACAGATCCAACAATGAATAGAGACATAGTACCTGTCTTCATGGATAAGTAAGGGATATAGGCACATGTCATTAGTGTTCTGAGAACACACAGGGGGAATCCCTAATTCCAGAGGGGGAATGGGCTTGGAGGGCAGGGTAGACTTTCTAGACGAACTTAGGTAGGCTGAAGGTTAAAGGATGAGCTGGGAGGAAGAAACAGGAGGAAGAAGATGAGAAGGTCCCAGAGAGGGAGTAAATTGGGCACAGGCATGGAAATAAGATTCAGTAAGTAGTCCATGTGGTTGGAGTGTAGACTGCCAAGGGGCCAAGCCTTCTCTTGAGATTAGAGGGGGATATTATGGGCTGAGTTATATGCCTCCTTCAGTTCATACATTGGAGTTCTAAATCCCATTACCTCAGAATGTGACTGAATTTGGAGACAAGGCCTATAAGGAGGCAATTGAGGTTAAGTGTGGTCATTAGGATGAGGCCCTGATCTGACACAATCAGTGCCCTTATAAGAAGAGATGTCAGAGGGCAGAGAGAGCTAGCTAGCTCTCTTGTGCTCCATTCCTCACCCCCCAAACAAATGGCTGCTGCTGCTACTGCTGCTAAGTCACTTCAGTCGTGTCCGACTCTGTGCGACCCCATAGGCAAGAACACTGGAGTTCTCCAGGCAAGAACACTGGAGTGGGTTGCCATTTCCTTCTCCAATGCATGAAAGTGAAAAGTGAAAATGAAGTCGCTCAGTTGTGTCCAATTCTTAGCAACCGCATGGACTACAGCCCACCAGGCTCCTCTATCCATGGGATTTTCCAGGCAAGAGTACTGGAGTAGGGTGCCATTGCTTTCTCCAACAAATGGCTACATGGAGACAAAGTGACTGTCTTCAGGCCAGGAAGAGCATTCTCACCAGAAACCACACCCTGCCTGATTGATGATTTTGGACTTTCCAGCCTTTTGAGCTGTGAGAAAGAAAATGTCTGTTGTTGAAGCTGCCCGGTCTTCGGTATTTTATAAGGGGAGCCTGAGCTGGCTAAGTCAGGGAGACAGCGGCCAGAAGACTGGAAGGACTCTTGTTCAGAAGTTGGTTTCTATGCTGGGGGTTGTGAGGCGACATGGAAATGTGGTCAGAAGCAGAATGAAATGGACAGGGGATGTTCAGGTAAGTGTCATCAGAGAGATGGACAAGAATAGGTTGGTTATTGCAGCAGTGGTGAGCAGTGGAACTGAGAGAAACTTGGTTTCAAGAAGCGGTTTCATCGTCATAGAGACAACTGGTGACTGGCTGAGTGGTGTCGGAAGAGGTTTCTGGTGTGGGCAGCAGGTGGATCGTGGGTGATACTTGTTCATGAACTGGGGGACTCAGGAGAGTAGCACTTTCAGAAGAGGGAAAGGTGTATGTAGTTTTGGAAATGGTGAGTTTCAAGTGTTTGGGATATCGAGGTGAAAGTGTTTCCCAAGCAGTTGGCTTACACAGCTCTGGAGACCAGGGGAGAGGAGGGAGGGAGAGAGAGAGAGGGAGGCAGAGAGAGAGAGGGAGGCAGAGAGAGAGAGAGGTAGAGAGGAAGGGACTGCTGGGGTAAATAACCCAGGAAGGTAACCTTCCAAGGTAACATTGTTCTGGAGGCAGTCGCCAAGTCACTTGAACCCTTTGAGTGTTCCTTTATCTCCTGTAAAGTATGGATAGTATTTTCCTTGACTACTTTACCAAGCTGTTGTTTCGCACAAAATAAAACTGAAATGAAACAGTGTTCAAAAGCACATTTGTAACTGCAAAGGACAGTACACATTTGAGTGTTTATTTCACTGTGATTAAAAGGGAAATTGCTGGACATGTGAAAACAGGTAAGAGGCCATAAGGTCCCAGCCTAGGGACAGAGGGAGAGGACAGGGTCACAGGGAGGCCTTGGTGGTACCACAGAGAGAAAGATAAGGCTCAGACGATACCTCTTCCAAGTCCAGGTGGCTGGGGACATGATCATTTTCTTGAGAGAAATAGGAACATCAAGAGAAAGAACTGACTTGTTAAAAAGTAACTTTTTAAGAAAAAGTCAGTCACAGTGCATTTGAGGTGATATTGAGACATCTGGGTGCATGTATCCAGTGGATGGCTGGGAAATGCCATTCAGGATGTCTCCTCCTTGCTGCTTCGTGCCTTTGTGGCTCACCTTTCCTTTTGTTTTCTGTAAGATTTAAACACAGCACCAGCTCCAAAGTGTATACAGGCCAGCACAGTGTGGGAAACGCAGTCCGAATGCCTTCGGGAGGGTCACACATGCTCCTGTTTCCCCCCAGTTCTCGTGGGTCCCTCTTATCCCTTACTGTCTCTTGCGGCTGTTTCACAGATGGAGCTGTCTTGGCCGGCCCTGAAGGTATTGGAGTTCATGAGCCCAGGTTTGCTGTTGCACTGGACGGTTGACCCATGAGGGAGAGTGGTGACGTAGGAGTGAGGGTGGAGGTCAGAGTCACTTCAGACTCTGTCGCAGAGGAAGCCTCTGAGCGGGACAGGAATGATCCCTGGGGTCAGATAAGGATGGACCAAAGTGTTCTCTCTCTGCGTCGAGAGTTGCAGGATCGGGGGCAAGTGGCCTAACCCACGGGACACCCAGCTCCTCGCCGGTAAGTTGCGCCTCCTTCAAGGTTGCTGTCGAAGTGAAACAGCACTTTAGCAGGCATAGCTCGGTGTGTGGTAGGTGCACTCTACGCAAATGTGGACACATCTCTTTGGTTGATTCTGATGGGAATCTGGAGTTGAGAATTAACAATAATCCAAGAATTTCTGCAGGATTTCAGTGAGTTAGGCAGGCTCCTTCATTTTTATGTTTTGATTTTAATGCCAACTGTTTGCACTTATTCAGTTGTCCTAAGTGAGATTCCATTTAGAAGGTGGCATATACTTAATATATGCCATAAGTATATGTGGTATATACTTAATATATGCCATAAGTGTATGTTGCTAAGTCACTTCAGTCATGTTCAACTCTGTGCAACCCCATAGACGGCAGCCCATCATGTTTCCCCGTCCCTGGGATTCTCCAGACAAGAACACTGGAGTGGGTTGCCATTTCCTTCTCCAATGCATGAGTGAAAAGTGAAAGTGAAGTCACTCAGTCGTGTCCAACTCTTAGTGACCCCATGGACTGCAGCCTACCAGGCTCCTCAATCCATGGGATTTTCCAGGCAAGAGTACTGGAGTGGGGTGCCATTGCCTTCTCCGTAAGTATATGTGGTATAAACTTAATACTTCTTAAACCAAGCTTTCATCAATATTGACCAAATACCGCTAGGATATTGCAAAGGAGAAAGCTCGGACAAGGTCCTAGAACTCTTCTTGACAATGTAAATGATTTATGAACATCATTCAGCCCCCTTGGGTCTTTTATTAATCGGTTAAACTCACTTGTGTGGACTTACACTTTCAGCCCACCCGCAACTCTTCCTCAGGAGTTCTTTTCGAAGCCTGCTCTACCAAGGAGAGGGCCTGGATGCCTACTCTGCTTTGCAGGTGTACGTGCCTAGTGGCAGAAGGGGAGCGGGTAGGCAGATTTTAACCCACAATGCCTCAAGGAGTGTCTGTTTGCCAAATAATTATTTCCTAAGCAGCAGCAGCAGCAGCAGCAGCAGCAGCAGCAAGGGTAATTCAGTGAGGAGGAGCTGCTCGGCGCCTCTTCCCAGGTGCCAGTTCTAGTAGGATTCTAGTGGAGTGAAGGGAGAGGAAGGGGCAGGAGTGTAGAAGGCTTGCTGCTGCTGCTGCTGCTGCTAAGTCACTTCAGTCGTGTCCGACTCTGTGTGACCCCATAGACGGCAGCCCACCAGGCTCCCCCATCCCTGGGATTCTCCAGGCAAGAACACTGGAGTGGGTTGCCATTTCCTTCTCCAATGCATGAAAGAGAAAAGTGAAAGTNGGGGGCCGGGCAGAGGAGGACATGTGAGCCAAGCCCGCTTTAAATTCTTGTGATGAAGCTAATTTTAGGAATGGTTGTGTTGGGGCAAAGGTTCCTTTTTAGCACCTGGCTAAACCCTGGCTCTGGACGTTTCTGCGGTGTGGCCTGATTCAGCGTAGTGGGCAACAGCAGAGCTGGGGGATGAGGACCGCAGGCCATCGGAGGGATGCTGAGCTCAGCAGAAGTGCCTGCAGTGTGGGCAAAGGTCAGAGGTAGATGAGTAGATGAAGCTGCTGCCCAGGCCCGGCTGGAGGTCAGGCAGTGCCATGTCCCAGGGCTCCACCCCAGCCGGAGCCTCTGGGGTGGAGCGACTGCACGCAGGGGACGAGGGACAGGGTAGACGGCAGACCTATTCACCCCCTGATTTGTGGTTTTCCTGACTCCAAGGAAAAAGGAGCCTGTCCTGCCGGCCCCCCATGGTCAAGCTGGTGTGCCCTGCTGACGACCCGAGGGCCGAAGGGCTCGAATGCGCCAAGACCTGCCAGAACTATGACCTGGAATGCGTGAGCATGGGCTGCGTGTCCGGCTGCCTCTGCCCCCCGGGCATGGTGAGAGCCAGATTTTGTTTGTTTTCCCATGAAGGATCAACAAAAATGAGGGGATTGCTCTAGAAAAATTCCCAAGCCTTTTTGTTCATAAATTCTTGAATGGACCACCTGCGTTTAAATTGGACTATTACCTGCACCCACCACGAGGTGGCAGCAAATCACAGTCCAGTGCCCGTTCTCTCGCCCTCCAGCCAGGGCTGGACCCAGCCTCCAGGCAGAGCCCTAGACTCAAGCTTCCTGCCACACAGGAGGAGACCAAGGAGAGAAAAGACACAGACCCGTTCAAGGATACACAGCTGTGTAGTGGAAATCCTGGTCTCCCGTCTCCCGGCCCCAGGCGTTGTACCACTGTCTGCGAGATGCTCACTTACCTCTGAAGTCTAGTGGCCACATCTTCCAAACTGGTACCCAGCTCTGCACATATGCACATCAGTGAACCTCTTGGCAGAGGGGAAGTGTGTTCATTTCCCTGGTCCTTTGAGGCCCGATTTTCTCGCTGGCCCACTGGGAAGCCTGAAAAGACTTTGGCGCTGGTTTTATTTGGTTTTGTTTTAAATTAATTTTTATTGGTGTGTGTGGATTTACAGTGTGGTGTTCATTTCTGCTGTACAGCAAAGTGAATTGGCTGTACATGTATCACTCTTTTTAGATTCTTTTCCCATGTAGCTCATTACGGAGTATTGAGTAGAGTTCTCTGTGCTGTACAGTAGGGTCTTATTCGTTATCAGTTTTGTGTTTAGTTGTGAGTATATGTCAACCCCAATCTCCTGATTTATTTATTCTCTCCCTTTCCCTCTTGGTTGGGGCTGCTTCTTGAAAGCTAGAGCTTGGGCTCAGGGGCCCATCCACAGACAGCCTCACAGGAGGGCATTGCAAGTCCTATGAAATGTAATCTTACAAGGTTCCAGAAAGCCCTCCTGTCTCAAAGATATCTCCTATACTTCCTATGGTTTGTCACCTAATCAGACTTACTAAAATATGATAGGTATGAAGTTAGTTTGGTTAACAAAAAAAGAACTTTAAAAGAGCTTCTCTTATAAATCCTCATAGGAAGTCAATCACACTTTAGTGAGAGTTAGTTCATCAGATTCTTTCCTGGTGGCAAACATGCATTGAGCTGGAAATATTAGCAGGGAGGACATAGCACAGTTGGAAGGCAAAAAAAAAAAATGGAAAAAGATTTTGGAGAATGGGTCAGTGTGGAGGGGTGAAGGTGGGGTTTTTGTTTTCAGAGAAAAGTGACAAAACCATTTTTTTTCTACTTCATAATGTTTCTTGGGGCCGATTGAAACCCAGGACCAAGTTCTCAGCACAGACCTTTCTTGCTCAAGACGTCCTGAGCTGATGAACAGGCATGACTGCTCTTTCCGCCTGTTCTCTTCTGAAGTCCTTGGAGGGCAATTGTCACCTTTATCGCATCATCCTTCTTGTGCCCCAGAGGGGCAGGCGCTAGGCAGGGATGGGCCTCTTCTTTTCAAACGTGTCCAAGAGACTGACTGGCACAGAATCCACCTGGGGGCTGCAGTGCTGGCCCCCCCTCCATGGGGACCAGTTCTCATCTGCATCCCGCCCATCTGCTGCATGGTGTCTTTATCTTTCTATCCCTGTGGATTTTTAAAAAAATGCTTTAGGACTCTGGGTGATTCAACTGGACTGGTGGAATTAAAGTTGAGAGCTTCCTAATGGGAAACCTTGCCTCACATATACGTAGGCACACACACATATATACACACATACACACAGAGGTACACACGCATATAGACACACTTATATGTATAAACCCACACACAGGCACCCACACATACACAAGACACACACACATACACACACAGGGGCAAACATACGCATACACACAAGCACACATATACACATATGCACACATACACACAGGCACACACATATATACAGATACCCATACACACACATGCACCTAACCATACATACACATAGGTATGCACACATATACACACACATACACACACAGGCACACACAAATATAGACATATAGGCACACATACGTATGGACACATATGTACACTCATGTATATTAACACACACATGCACCCACACATATACACACATGCACCCACATATACACACAGGCATGCACACATATACACACATGCATGCACACACAGAGACACACAGGCATACACACGTATATGTAGGCACACACAGGCACACAGCCATACACACACATATGCCTACCCACACATACACATAGGCGTGCACATGTACACACACATATACACACAGGCACAACACAGATATAGACACATGGGCACTCACATATATCAACACACATGTGAAGTGAAGTCGCTCAGTCGTGTCTGACTCTTTGCGATCCCGTGGACTGTAGCCCACCAAGCTCCTCTGTCCATGGGATTCTCCAGGCAAGAATACTGGAGTGGGTTGCCACTTCCTTCTCCAGGGGATCCCGACCCAGGTATACCTGCATTGCAAGGCAGACGCTTTAACCTCTGAGCCACCAGGGAAGCCCTATTCACCCACACAAATGCACACCTACACCCACATATACACAGGCACACACCCACATACACACATATGCCCACACACACAGAAACACACACAAATACACATGTGCATACACAAGACACACAAATATACACCCATGCACACAAATGCAAGCATATACAGAAGCACATGCATACAAAATGATAGGATATCAAAAGAGAATCTCCCCAGGTCGTTAGGTGCCCAATATGCTACTGGAGATCAGTGGAGAAATAACTCCAGAAAAAATGAAGGGACGGAGCTAAAGCAAAAACAATACCCAGTTGTGCATGTGACTGGTGATAGAAGCCAGATCCGATGCTGTAAAGAACAATATTGCATAGGAACCTGGAATGTCAGGTCCATGAATCAAGGCAAATTGGAAGTGGTCAAACAAGAGATGGCAAGGGTGAATGTCGACATTCTAGGAATCAGCAAACTAAAATGGACTGGAATGGGTGAATTTAACTCAGATGACCATTATATCTACTACTGCGGGCAGGAATCCCTCAGAAGAAATGGAGTAGCCATCATGGTCAACAAAAGAGTCCGAAATGCAGTACTTGGATGCAATCTCAAAAACGACAGAATGATCTCTGTTCGTTTCCAAGGCAAACCATTCAATATCACAGTTATCCAAGTCTATGCCCCAACCAGTAATGCTGAAGAAGCTGAAGTTGAACGGTTTTATGAAGACCTACAAGACCTTNTGTGACACCTGCCTCGTGGGGGGAAGGAGCCCCCTGCCTCTGTCCCCTGCCCCAGACTGGCCCCAGAGAGGTGAGTGGCATGCTGGCAGACGGGCATGCACCCCATGAAATGGTTTTATGCACACCCAGGTGCCCTCTGGGGCTTCCCCACAGATCGTATGTGGAAGCCCGTCTTTGTTACCTGTGTGCCTTCCAGCCTTGGTAGCAAAAGAAGGGGTGACCCCAGCTCTGGAGCTCCACCCTCAGTCAGGTTCAGATCTGGGCACCCAGAAAGACGACAGTTCAGTGCAGTGAGAGGAACTGGTCAGACCCCCTGCCCTGGCTCTGCCTGCCCAGGGAAGCTGCCCAGGTGGGCAGTCGTGCCCCCACGGAGCTGTGCCCCTCGGGCACTAGTCCTGCCCCACAGCCAGTGCTGATGTCCCCTCGATGCTCTTCCTGGGTCCCCTCCCTGTCTCTGCTTCCTCCTCTGGGAGGTGTTCTCAGGACTAAACTCTCCCCTTCAGAAAAATCTCCGCTGGTGACACAGCGCGTCTACCTTTGCTCCCTCTTACAACTTTCACAATCCCATTAGCCCAACACTAACCCGTTTATCCCAGCAATCCCACTAACCCAACACAAACGCATTAACCTGACAACCCCACTTGCCCGAGACAAACCCGTTTAACCTAAGAGTCCCATTAGGTTGGCTAATTCCATCTTAGAGAGGGGCACGTCCTATGTGTGGTAGGTATGTATGTGTGTGTGAGTGTATGTGTCTATGTATGCGCAGAGTGTGTATTGCATGTGTCATCTATGTATGTACATGTGGGTGTATGTGTGTATACGAACGTGTCTGTATATGTGTGTTTGTATGTGTATGTGTGCACTTGGGTGTATATGCATGTGTGTGACTGTGTATGAATGCATGCTTTATGTGTTATGTATGTGTGTGTATTTGTGTCTCCCTGTGTATATGAACGCGTGCCTATATGTGTGTACGTGTGTGCATGTGCAAAAGTGTGTATTGTATGTATGTTGTGTGTGTATATGAATGTGTGTCTGTTTATGTATATGTGCATGTGTGCAAATGTGTATTGTATGTGTGTGCTGTGTGTGCATGCATGTGTGTGTTTGTGTGGGAGAGAGGTAAATGACCTACTCAACCTCATCCCAGATGTGGCAGAAACAAGCCCGCACCTAGCTTTTCTAAGTTGAGTGGTTTTCCCCATCACACCGCAGCGACAGCCACGATGGGAGGTGTTTGCCAGAAGCGTGTCCCTTTCTGCTTCTTTTCTGTGTGGACCCCAGCGAGGACCAGTGCCCACTCAGCCTCTGTTCCCTTCTAGAGGTGGCAGCCCAGCTGGTGTTGCTGGGTCTGGCGGTCTTTGGTTACAGTCCTGGCCAGCCACCCAGGGGACCCCGCTGGAGCTTGGATCTACCAAGTGTCGCGTGCCTGATAGTGTGGGTCCCTGCTGAGGCTGGCCCAACAGGCTCCGGGGGTGGGGGATCAGCAGGCCGAGGTGTCCACACTCCTGCTGCCTCCCTTCTTCCTCCCTCCTGCCCCTCAGCCCTTCTCCCTGCCTGACTGTAGGCACTTGCTCATGGGTGATGGCTGAGGATGGCACACCTGTGAGTGTCGTCTGGCTCATGAACACGCAAGCGCACGCATGTGCATGCGGTCATGGCAGCCTCCTGTAACACTCCCTTCAAAGGCCTGGGAGCACTGGCCACCGGTCTGCTGGTCTGGGGAGGGTTGGAAGGATCGTGTTTCTCCCCTGATACCCACTCCTTTCCCTAGGACCACTGCGGTAGTAACCCTGGGACCTTCCGGGTCCTGGTGGGGAATGAGGGGTGCAGCATCCCCTCCCTGAAGTGCAGGAAGCGCGTCACCATCCTGGTGGAAGGAGGAGAGATCGAGCTGTTTGACGGGGAGGTGAGTGTGGGCTGGTCCTCCACCCTCAGTCCCCCCGTCAGCTGATGGGGAGCAGTGCCCAGCATTTGTTCAGGACATATGCAGGTGGAGCACGATGCTGCTGGTGGAGAAACCTCACCACGTCCCGCGATGGGGGCAGGTGCAGATGGTGATGGATTTTAGTAAAAGGAAGTGCAGACACGTGTGGAGGAGGGTGTGTAACTGTATTTGCACCAGTGTAGGAAGAGCCAGGGCTGACTTGGGGGGTAGTGGAGGATGGGAGGACTTTTATATGGGAATACGTGTGTACACACACATATGTCGTATACCCATAGTCATGTTATTACAATATACACATAGACATATGTATATATAAACACACATTATACACATACAAACACACACACTTGTGTACACACATATACACATATATTATGTACCATAGTTATATGAATTATATATATACACATGAACACATACATATATTCTACACACACGTACATATGTATTATGTACCCATAGCTATATGTATTATATATATATATATACATGTAAACACATGTATTATACAAATATATATTATAACCACAATACACACATATACATACATATCCATAGCTGTATGTATTATATATACAAATGTATTTACATGCGTGTATATATATTGTATACCCAGTTGTATGTATTATACACACAAATGTATGCCACACATATAAATATATTATACACACATGTACATATATATTCAAATGTATACCCACATATACATACAAATGTATACACACATGTACATACACATAAATATTGCACCCCACACACATATATAATGTGTACAAAAGTATACACACATGCATACACATGTATACGTATGTACCCACAGTTATATATATAATATATACAAATGTCTGCACACATACATACACATGCATTATACATGCAAGTATGTTATACATACATATATATTAAGTCTCACATTTATATGTTATATATATAAATGAATACACACATATATACATGCACTATTCACACAAATATATATACACACGTATACAAGCATACATTATATATATACACATACATATACAGGTATATACACATATAATGGAGAGGGCAGTGGCAACCCACTCCAGTGTTCTTGCCTGGAGAATCCCAAGGACAGAGGAGCCTGGTGGGCTGCCGTCTGTGGGGTTGCACAGAGTCAGACATGACTGAAGCGACTTATCATATTCACACACATAATTTCAGTCTGTGATCCCTGGCATGAAAAAACCCTTTGTTCAGCCCAAGACTGCCCTGTCCCAGGGCTTGGGTCCCAGATTTATCTGTGGAGCAATGGGGTCATGTGGATGCTGGGGCACCCAGGCCAGAAGCTTCTCACCCTTGGGTGGCTTTGGAACCAGAGTGCTTTGGGTGCTTCTCCCAAGGTCAT
Source organism: Oreotragus oreotragus (assembly GCA_006410675.1). NCBI lineage: Eukaryota > Metazoa > Chordata > Mammalia > Artiodactyla > Bovidae > Oreotragus > Oreotragus oreotragus. The sequence goes on from SJYX01000344.1 coordinate 87,914, forward strand.
GCAGAGTGGGCGTCCAGGGCTGCCTCCTGGACTGCCAGGATGGAAGCAGATCCCCGTGTGGGGTCAGAGGGGCTTGGCCAGCTCTTCCTGAGCCCACCAGGGCCAGTGGCTCTTCTCATTTCTCCCCCTTCCCTGACCTCTGCGTCCATGAGGAGTATAATTTGTCACGTGGTAACTCCTCCGCAGGTGGAGGGCGGGGGAGGAGGGCAGGTGTGTCAGACCCTCAGGAGGGGACTCGTGGGACTTGAAAACCCCCAGCCTCTGGTTCTGGTCCATCCCTGCCTGTGGCCAGTATTCCGCTTTCACCTCCAGGACATTAAGTACATTGTTAACTACTTACTTCATTTCATTAAATCGATTGTCGAGTTTCTTCAAGTACAGAACATAATAAATGCTCAATGAAGAACAATCAGAAAAAAATTTAAAAACCACAAAAGAAAATCAAACTCCCTTAACCCAGCCCTCCAGAGGCAACTTCTAAATTCCCTTCCAGACAGTTTTTGAAGTATATATATATATTTTTTTCATAATTGAGACTATATGTATATACAGTTTTTTTTCTCTCTTGTTTTAAAAATTAACAGAATAAGGAGTTCTCAAAACTTTTAAGATTTTCCATTGGACAGTATCACCTGGAGATTCCTCAATGGGCTTAGTCATTTTCCCATCATTGAACATTTAATTGCTCCCACTTTTTTTGGAGTGATAAATAATTGCACAATAATCTTTGCCCATAACTCTCTTACCTTTGGAGAAATCCCCTGGAAGAATTACTGGGTCTAAGGAGATGCATGTGCCAGGGGCTTTGACAGGTGTTACCGGGGTCTCCACTGGGTCCCAGGGCGCCTGCCTGCAGCAGTGTGTGAGGGCAGAGGGGGTCGGAGCGTCTCCAGCTGAGCCAGGAGGACCTGTGTGGACGAGAGCTGAGCAGGGTCTCCAGTCCCGGACTGGACGTGGGCTCCTTGGGTTGCGTCTGGCTGCGGCTGTTCACTCACGTTGGCTCCAAGACTTTCCGTTCGCTTTCCCTCAGGTCCGGCATGAGAACAGGTGTGTGGCCCTGGAAAGGTGCCCCTGCTTCCACCAGGGCAGAGAGTACGCCCCCGGAGACAGGGTGAAGGTCGACTGCAACAGCTGGTGAGGCTGGGAGCGGTTCCGGGGTACTGGGGGCAGGCCTGGGAGGGGTTTGGTCACTTGCCTGCTCCGCACCCGTGGGAACATGACTGCACCTGTCCTTTCCCCTCTGCCTCTGTTTCTCCATCTGTCAAATGGGAGAATCTTTCATCCCCTGGGCTCGCCCTGGATGGATGCTCTCTGGAAAGCAGTGTTTCCCTACGGGGAGAGGGGCAGGGGGAAGATAAGGGCCGTGTCCATCACTGCACGTGCAGCCAAATCGCCCCAGGGCACCAGGTTGGAGTCCTTCTGTGGCCTTATCCCAGTCCTCCTCCCCCAGGCATATTGCAAGGGTGCCTGCCTGGAAAGGGACCGTCCTTCACCCAGTCCCTGACTCTGCTCATCTCCCTGCCTTTCTCTGGGGCCATGCAGAGCTTTTGGGACGGGCCAAGGGGCCAGGCAGGAAGGGGCTGGAGGTCTGAGCATCCCACCGCTGATGCCCAGAGTGGACTTCCCGATGTTGGTTCTGGTACAGAGTGGGAGATGGGGGCGTGGGGTTTATACACATTGCTGCCGACACAGACCCTCTCCCGGCAGAAGTTCATGGCCGGTCACCATTTCTCCGACTCAGAACTTGCCTGCTCTTCTGTTCTGTGTGTTCCCTTAGCCTCACAGGGGCTCTTGGCCTTGGGGTCTGTTGTGTAGAGACTAGTGGCCCTTCCTAGGAAATATCCTGGGAGACTGGGCTTTGGCACTTTCGGCGCAGGTGGTGACAGTGTCCCTGGGTCACCTCAGGCAACTGGGGCTCTGCTTTGCCCGTTTCCCCCTTGTGATGAGTGGGTAGCGTGGCTTCCCTGTCCTCCTGGGCCCCGTGCCCTAAAAACGTGGGGGTTCATGACTGCAGAGCCCCACGAGGTCTGATCTGCAGGCCCTGAAGCCACCTACCAGTTCCCAAGGCCTTCTGGAGGTGGGTGGCATCCTGGCTGCCCTGATGCCGGACCTGCCCCTGTACCCAAGGGCTTCACCTTCACCCCCCATCTCCTGTCTCCAGCGTCTGTCAGGACCGGAAGTGGAACTGCACGGACCACGTGTGTGATGCTAGCTGCTCTGCCGTGGGCCTGGCTCACTACTTCACCTTTGATGGGCTCAAGTACCTGTTCCCAGGGGAGTGCCAGTACGTCCTGGTGCAGGTGAGACCCGGGGGCGGGGTCCCAGGCTAGAGCTGCTTGTGGAAACAGCTCTGGGGGCTGGTTTCTAAGGGAGTGACTTCCCAGTCCCTGGAGAGGCGGGGCCTCAAGACCCCGGTGACTGCCAACTTGCCTCAACTCTCTGGACGCCTCCAGGGATGGACAGAAACTCATTGGTCAACTGGCCTTGGTGTGGAGTAGGCTCCCATCGCCCCAATTCCAGCACAAGGGAATGAGAGAAGGGCTCCTTTCCTCCTGGCAGACACAGCTTGGTCAGGGGACCAAACATATCGAGTGGAGTCGGGGCTGGCTTTTGGCCCTGGCACCCTCTCTGCCAGCATCCTTTTGCGGTGGACAGCCCGCTGGGGATGGTGGAAATGATCCTTGGAGTTTCCTTCCCTCCCTGTGATTCTGTTCCATTCTATCTATTCTGTTCTGTTCTCTTCTACAGCGTGTCTCCTGCTTACCAATGAGTTCTATTCTGAAGGCACGTTCATAAGTCCAGTTTGTTCAGAAGTCCACCTAAGTTAGCTTAGGTGCCCAACTAACACAGCTGGCTATATTTTGTACTATACTGTAACAGGTTTATAATACTTTTCACACACATAATACACAAAAAAACAAATACAAAAATAAAGAAAACATTTTTAATCTCACAGTGCAGTACCTTGAAAAGTACAATAGTGCTTTACAAATGTGCAATAGTACAAGAGTACCACAGCACAACAGCTGGCACACGGGCTGGCATCGAGTGGCCAGGAGGGAGAGGAGCGGGGGAGATGCTGGAGCTGAGGGGCCAGCAGCGATGGGAGGCGGAGGGCAAGCTGCTCGTTCACTCACACCTGTGTGATGGTTCCTTGCCAGAACACAAGTTGCACGTTTGCATCTTTGAAGGTTCGCAACTTGAAGGTTCATATGTAGGGGGCTCCTATTCTATTCTAGTCTATCCTGTCATATCCTGTCCTATTCTATCCTATTCACCATTTTCATTTCCAACCTAGTGCAGCTTAGAGTGGGGAGGGGGTGTGGGCTAGAGCAGGTCCTACTGCCTGCAGGGTGGGAAGCAGCCCCAGGGGATCCTAGCTGTGGACTCAGGGCAGCTCTGCCCCGTCTCCTGGCGGGTGGACTCCTGGGCGTTTCTCTTGCTGGTTGACATCGATGTGGGTGGGCGAGGAGGGCTGGGCTCTTTATTCATGACAACGAGGAGGCTGGACTCTGCAGCTTAAACAAATTGAGGTCTGTTCATCTCCCCTCTGCCGAGTGGGGGAGGAGGGGCTCGGTGTGGTCTGGAGGGAGGGCCACAGACCCACAGGAGCCTCAGCCCCAGAGTCAGAGCTGCAGGGAGTCGGGCATCGAGCGAGATAAATTGTGACACCTGCCTCGTGGGGGGAAGGAGCCCCCTGCCTCTGTCCCCTGCCCCAGACTGGCCCCAGAGAGGTGAGTGGCATGCTGGCAGACGGGCATGCACCCCATGAAATGGTTTTATGCACACCCAGGTGCCCTCTGGGGCTTCCCCACAGATCGTATGTGGAAGCCCGTCTTTGTTACCTGTGTGCCTTCCAGCCTTGGTAGCAAAAGAAGGGGTGACCCCAGCTCTGGAGCTCCACCCTCAGTCAGGTTCAGATCTGGGCACCCAGAAAGACGACAGTTCAGTGCAGTGAGAGGAACTGGTCAGACCCCCTGCCCTGGCTCTGCCTGCCCAGGGAAGCTGCCCAGGTGGGCAGTCGTGCCCCCACGGAGCTGTGCCCCTCGGGCACTAGTCCTGCCCCACAGCCAGTGCTGATGTCCCCTCGATGCTCTTCCTGGGTCCCCTCCCTGTCTCTGCTTCCTCCTCTGGGAGGTGTTCTCAGGACTAAACTCTCCCCTTCAGAAAAATCTCCGCTGGTGACACAGCGCGTCTACCTTTGCTCCCTCTTACAACTTTCACAATCCCATTAGCCCAACACTAACCCGTTTATCCCAGCAATCCCACTAACCCAACACAAACGCATTAACCTGACAACCCCACTTGCCCGAGACAAACCCGTTTAACCTAAGAGTCCCGTTAGGTTGGCTAATTCCATCTTAGAGAGGGGCACGTCCTATGTGTGGTAGGTATGTATGTGTGTGTGAGTGTATGTGTCTATGTATGCGCAGAGTGTGTATTGCATGTGTCATCTATGTATGTACATGTGGGTGTATGTGTGTATACGAACGTGTCTGTATATGTGTGTTTGTATGTGTATGTGTGCACTTGGGTGTATATGCATGTGTGTGACTGTGTATGAATGCATGCTTTATGTGTTATGTATGTGTGTGTATTTGTGTCTCCCTGTGTATATGAATGCGTGCCTATATGTGTGTATGTGTGTGCATGTGCAAAAGTGTGTATTGTATGTATGTTGTGTGTGTGTATATGAATGTGTGTCTGTTTATGTATATGTGTATGTGTGCAAATGTGTATTGTATGTGTGTGCTGTGTGTGCATGCATGTGTGTGTTTGTGTGGGAGAGAGGTAAATGACCTACTCAACCTCATCCCAGATGTGGCAGAAACAAGCCCGCACCTAGCTTTTCTAAGTTGAGTGGTTTTCCCCATCACACCACAGCGACAGCCACGATGGGAGGTGTTTGCCAGAAGCGTGTCCCTTTCTGCTTCTTTTCTGTGTGGACCCCAGCGAGGACCAGTGCCCACTCAGCCTCTGTTCCCTTCTAGAGGTGGCAGCCCAGCTGGTGTTGCTGGGTCTGGCGGTCTTTGGTTACAGTCCTGGCCAGCCACCCAGGGGACCCCGCTGGAGCTTGGATCTACCAAGTGTCGCGTGCCTGATAGTGTGGGTCCCTGCTGAGGCTGGCCCAACAGGCTCCGGGGGTGGGGGATCAGCAGGCCGAGGTGTCCACACTCCCGCTGCCTCCCTTCTTCCTCCCTCTTGCCCCTCAGCCCTTCTCCCTGCCTGACTGTAGGCACTTGCTCGTGGGTGATGGCTGAGGATGGCACACCTGTGAGTGTCGTCTGGCTCATGAACACGCAAGCGCACGCATGTGCATGCGGTCATGGCAGCCTCCTGTAACACTCCCTTCAAAGGCCTGGGAGCACTGGCCACCGGTCTGCTGGTCTGGGGAGGGTTGGAAGGATCGTGTTTCTCCCCTGACACCCACTCCTTTCCCTAGGACCACTGCGGTAGTAACCCTGGGACCTTCCGGGTCCTGGTGGGGAATGAGGGGTGCAGCATCCCCTCCCTGAAGTGCAGGAAGCGCGTCACCATCCTGGTGGAAGGAGGAGAGATCGAACTGTTTGACGGGGAGGTGAGTGTGGGCTGGTCCTCCACCCTCAGTCCCCCCGTCAGCTGATGGGGAGCAGCGCCCGGCATTTGTTCAGGACATATGCAGGTGGAGCACGATGCTGCTGGTGGAGAAACCTCACCACGTCCTGCGAGGGGGGCAGGTGCAGATGGTGATGGATTTTAGTAAAAGGAAGTGCAGACACGTGTGGAGGAGGGTGTGTAACTGTATTTGCACCAGTGTAGGAAGAGCCAGGGCTGACTTGGGGGGTAGTGGAGGATGGGAGGACTTTCATATGGGAATACGTGTGTACACACACATATGTCGTATACCCATAGTCATGTTATTACAATATACACATAGACATATGTATATATAAACACACATTATACACATACAAACACACACACTTGTGTACACACATATACACATATATTATGTACCATAGTTATATGAATTATATATATACACACGAACACATACATATATTCTACACACACGTACATATGTATTATGTACCCATAGCTATATGTATTATATATACATATACATGTAAACACATGTATTATACAAATATATATTATAATCACAATACACACATATACATACATATACATAGCTGTATGTATTATATATACAAATGTATTTACATGCGTGTATATATATTGTATACCCAGTTGTATGTATTATACACACAAATGTATGCCACACATATAAATATATTATACACACATGTACATATATATTCAAATGTATACCCACATATACATACAAATGTATACACACATGTACATACACATAAATATTGCATCCCACACACATATATAATGTGTACAAAAGTATACACACATGCATACACATGTATACGTATGTACCCACAGTTATATATATAATATATACAAATGTCTGCACACATACATACACATGCATTATACATGCAAGTATGTTATACATACATATATATTAAGTCTCACATTTATATGTTATATATATAAATGAATACACACATATATACATGCACTATTCACACAAATATATATACACACGTATACAAGCATACATTATATATATACACATACATATACAGGTATATACATATATAATGGAGAAGGCAGTGGCAACCCACTCCAGTGTTCTTGCCTGGAGAATCCCAAGGACAGAGGAGCCTGGTGGGCTGCCGTCTGTGGGGTTGCACAGAGTCAGACATGACTGAAGCGACTTACCAGCAGCAGCATACACATACACAAGCATACATTATATATACACACATGTATACACACATATATACTGTCCCTTACTGTCCTGGTCTCTCGCTCAGGTGAATGTGAAGAAGCCTATGAAGGATGAGACGCATTTCGAGGTGGTGGAGTCTGGCCGGTACATCACTGTGCTGCTGGGCAAGGCCCTCTCTGTGGTCTGGGACGGGCACCTGGCCGTCTCCGTGTTCCTGAAGCGGACGCACCAGGTGGGTGGCCTTTCTCCACTTCCTCCCTCTTCTGTCCGCTTGCATCTTCAGCTCCCTGAGCAGCGTCTGGGACCCCCCGCCCCGCCGACAGTCTCAGGAGGAAGGTGGGTGGTCACCTGGTTCAGCCTCCTCCCGACACAGATAAGACCCAAGGATTAGAGTTCACCTCGGCTGTTTCCCGAGACAGTTGCCCATGAGCAGGATGAAGGGTCCAGTCCCTTGACTGGCAGTAGGTATTTTTAAGATTTCCTAACCTACGGAGCAAACCCATCACGCACAGTGTGGCTATAACATGGCAGAACGTTCTGGGTGTGCCTCCCCGGAGCCCAGGCCAGCCCCTGCCGAGGGCTGTGGTGAGACGGCTCATCACCTGCTTGGGGGAAAGCTCTTGGTGTCTGTCCAGGCCTCGACGGTTTGCTGGGACTTCGTTTCCTCCACGCGTGTATTGATGAGTGCTGTCTGTCCTGGTGCAGGACCCACCTTCCCAGCATTCTGATGGCTCCTTCTCAGCTCATACCTGAGTGAGGCTGCTCCTTGCGACCCCAGGCCATTTCTGGAGAGCATCAGCAGTGCACTCATTCCATTATTCAGCAAATGCTTACTAAACTCCTGTTACGTGTCAAGCACTGTTCTAGGCACTCTGGGTACAGGGACAAATAACTTACTGTTGATACAGTGAGGGGAGACTCTGTCCTTGCCTTTCCTAGCTTCAGGAGACTGCCTGAATCCCTGGCTGTGGCCCATCCTCCACCTTCAAAGCCAGCAGCAGCATCTGCTCTCCGTCTCCCTCTGTCTCATCGCCTTTCTCTTTCTGACTCTCCTGCACCCCGTATGGGGCCCAGTGCTCACCCTGAGCTCACCCAGATGACCGAGGACAGTCTTCCTGTCTCAAGATCCTTGACCTAATACACCTGCAAAGTTCCCTTAGCCGTGTACGGTGACATACATATTCCTGGTTCTGGGGATTAGAACGTGGACATCTTCAGGGCTTGGTGTTGTTTTGCCTCCCACAACCCTGCCTGCTTGCTTAATCGCTCAGTTGTGTCTGACTCTGTGACCTCATGGACTGCAGCCCACCAGGCTCCTCTGTCTATGGGATTCTCCAGGCAAGAATACTAAAGTTAGTTGCCATGCCTGCCTCCAGGGCATCTTCCTGACCCAGGGATCGAACCTGCATCTCCTGCACTGTAGGCAGATTCCTTACTCTCTGAGCCATCGGGGAAGCCTGATGGAGGTCATATTCTAGTGGGGATATTATGTGTCTTATTTTTTAAAGATTATATATATATATTTAAAATATACATATCTATTTATTTGGCTGCTTCGAGTCTTAGTTGCAGCATGTGGGATCTAGTTCCCTGACCAAGGATCAAGCCGGTGCCCCCTGCATTGGGAGCATGGAGTCTTAGCCACTGGACCACCAGGGAAGTCCCTATTATATGTTTTATTATTATTATTTATTTATTTGGCTGTGTTGCATCTTAGCTCATCTTCTGTCTTGCTGAGCAGGGACTCTCTAGTGGTGCTTGGGTTTAGTTGCTCCACGGCATGTGAGATGTTAGCTTCCCGACCAGATATCAAACCCACATCCTCTGCATTGCAAGGCTGATTCTAAATCACTGGGCCACTAAGTATTTTAGATTGGTTGGTCTGATGAGACTTGTCTCAGAAAGTGTGAGAAGAGTCTTTGCAGAAGAGGGAAGGGAGTCAGGTAAATATCCCGAGTTTAGGCAGATGGTAAATATCCTGAGTTTAGGCAGATGGCTCCGCAGGTGCCAAGTCCCTGAGGTAGATGGTGTTTGTATGGAACAAGCAGACCAGCGTGGCTAGAGAGGAGGGGCTTGAGGTGATTGGTGATCAATAAGGACGGGACCAGGCAGGGCCATACACAGGGGCCATTAGGCCATGTAAAAATCTTTGTCCTTTTGCCCACCTGTGAGAACATTTTTCTTACACGTTTCCTAGCAAAACAAAATAAGTCACCTCGAGGCAGGACTTCAAAAAGGTTCTAAAAGCATGACCTTTTCTTTTCCAGGCTAATTTTGTCCATGTAAAAAAATTTTTTTTGGCCACACCTCGTGGCTTATGAAATCTTAGCTCCCTGACCAGAGATCGAACCTGCACCCCCTGCATTGAAAGGTAGAGTCTTAACCACTGGACCGCTGGAGAAGTCTTTGTCCAGTGGGTCTTATATGATGGTTTCCATCTATTCATTTATTAGTTGGTCAGGATTTGTTGTATACCGCACCCCCTGATAGGTGAAAAGGGAGAGAATTAGGATATTATTTCAGCAGAATTTAGCATTTAGTATACAGCAGAATCCTGGCCTTCCCTGGTGGCTCAGATGGTAAAGAATCTGCCTGTAATGCAGGAGAACTGGGTTAGATCCCTGGGTCGGGAAGATCCACTGGAGAAGGAAATGGCAACCCACTCCAGTATTCTTGCCTGGATAATTCCATGGACAGAGGAACCTGGTGGGCTATAGCCCACAGGGTCGCAAAGAGTTGGACATGACTGAGTGACTAACATGCAGAGAATCCTGGCCAGCCTGCTCTGAACAGGCTGCAGCTGTCTAGGGAAGGCAAGCACCTGTCCACAGTCAAGTGGGACTGGAGGGCTCCTTCCTCAGACCTCTCACACGCTCACTGATGTAGTGCTGAACCAGCTTCTCTTCTGCTCTGACCCTTACTGGGGCAGCTGATGGTTTATACTGCAGGGATCAAGGCCCAGGCAGTTAACTGGCCCTCCAAGGGACATGGGTGTGCTGCTTCTCTCTGCGAATGATCTTGGTTTCCTTAACCTTAACATGGGGTCACTTATGTGCATACTGAGAAGGGGGAGACAGAGGATGAGATGGTTGGATGGCATCACTGACGCAATGGACGTGAGTTTGAGCAAATTCAGGGAGATGGTGAAGGACAGAGAGGCCAGTCCACGGGGTCCCAGGGAGTCGGACACAGCTGAGTGACTGAACAACTGTAGCATGGGGGTCAGTGCAGAAGCAGGGGAAGGGCCTTGGCAGGGTTGAGCCTCTGCTGACCACCCTGGTCTCCCTCTGGCTGCCCTCCCATCCCCTTCCCTCCTCCTCTCCTCAGGCGAGTCTGCCTCCTGTGCTCCTGGACCCCTCCTCCTCCTGACTCAGCCAGTTTGCTTCGAGGTTTGCAAAGCTCACGCTCACCCCACTTGTCCCCCAGGAGCGGGTGTGCGGCCTGTGTGGGAATTTCGATGGCGTCCAGAACAATGACCTCACCAGCAGCAGCCTCCAAGTGGAGGAAGACCCCGTGGACTTTGGGAATTCCTGGAAAGTGAGCCCGCAGTGTGCTGACACCCAGAAAGTAGGTTGGGGTCCCGACTGCTGTGAGAAGTGGGTGGTGTGCCCTGCAGGGCTTGGGGCTTGGGGAGAGGGCCTCTTGGGTGCTTCCGGGTTGACTGTTCTGGGTCCATCTGTGTTCTCCCTCTTGGTTCCCCAGATGCCGCTGGACTTGGCCCCTGCCACCTGCCACAACAACGTCATGAAGCAGACCATGGTGGATTCCTCCTGCAGGGTCCTCACCAGTGATGTTTTCCGGGAGTGCAACAGGCTGGTGAGGGCAGCGGGGAATCTGGGGCGCAGGCACTTCTAACCATGGATGCTTCCAGGAGCTTTAGAAATCATCTGTAGTTGCTCACCTCTCGTGGCTTCAGTCTGAGAAACAGAAAGAATAATCGACAGCTTATCAGGAAAGCAATGCTTCAGTTCAGTTCAGTTCAGTTCAGTCGCTCAGTCGTGTCCGACTCTTTGCGACCCAATGAATCGCAGCACGCCAGGCCTCCCTGTCCATCACCATCTCCTGGAGTTCACTCAGACTCAACGTCCATCGAGTCCGTGATGCCATCCAGCCATCTCATCCTC
>SJYX01000344.1:101454-160244 GCA_006410675.1 Oreotragus oreotragus
CTCCTTCTGCCCTGGAGGCGCTGTCCCTACTCTGATCAACGGCACATTCCCGCCCGGCCAAGCGCCAGAGTCCCCGAGCGCAGCCCCGGGTCACGGCTGCCTGCGCCTCCCTTGCAGGTGAACCCCGAGCCGTACCTGGACGTTTGCATCTACGACAGCTGCTCCTGCGAGTCCATCGGGAACTGCGCCTGCTTCTGTGACACCATCGCCGCCTACGCCCACGAGTGTGCCCAGCACGGCGAGGTGGTGACCTGGAGGACAGCCACACTGTGCCGTGAGTCCCGCGCTCCCTCACGATCCTGGCCATGCCTCCTCCCCCCCGCACAGCTAGACCTTGAGACCCTGGGGGTGGACACCTTGGTGGGAGAAAGACCACACAGGGGTGAAGGCTGAGGTGGAGGGGTCAGGACACAGGTGTGCGTGAGGAGGGTCAGGATTGACTGGAGCAACAGGGAGGGCATCTTTTAGAGAAATTCTGGGAAAAGGAGAGGAGGGAGCGGTGATGAAGAGAAGAAAGAGGTCAGTGTGCCTGTCATTAGACGCGATCACATTTACAGTCACGGGGCTTCCCTGGTGGCTCTGACGGTAAAGAATCCTCCTGCAGTGCAGGATACCCGGATTTACTCCCTGGGTCGGGATGCTCCCCTGGAGGAGGGAATGACAACCCACTCCAGTCTTCTTGCCTGGAGAATGCCATGGACAAAGAAGCCTGGCAGGCTGCAGTCCATGGGGCTGCGAAGAGTCGGATACGACTGAGCGGCTAAGCACACTTCACACCGTTATGATCGAGCAGCTCAGATACTTACGTCACCTCTTCCTTCCTGTGTTGAGTGACTGAACATTTTTATAAGGAAAATAGATTCAGAACCACTGGATTCCTGGTTGGGGGGCTCTCAAAGCCCAGATGCATCGGGCGTGGGTGACTGTGTATTTCTCTAGCACCATCGTCTCCTCCCCTGGGGCCGTCACCCCCACGGGTCTCCCGCCACGTGTCTGGGGCTGCATGGGGTTGCCTGGGGCCTAAATAACTGTCCTGCCTGTTTGGGGGTCTGCACAGCCCAGAATTGTGAGGAGCGGAACCTGAAGGAGAGTGGGTACCAATGTGAGTGGCGCTACAACAGCTGTGCTCCCGCCTGTCCAGTCACGTGCCAGCACCCGGAGCCCCTGGCCTGCCCCGTGCAGTGCGTGGAGGGCTGCCACGCACACTGCCCGCCCGGTGAGGCCCTGGCTCCATGTGGGGATGGAGTGGAGGGTGGGGCTGGTCCTCAGGAAAGTGCCGCCCCGTCCTGCTTCACATCAGCCTCGCCCAAGGGCCCTTCTGTCCCCAGCCTCATCACCCTACGTCCTGTTTCTACATCCTTCCACCAGAGCCAGGCCAGCTGAGATTTTTGCCAGGCTGAGCTCCCGTGTGATGCTTCTGGGGTCAGTTGATGGGTTTATCTTCTGGAACAGCACTTCTGGCACTTCTGCAATGCCGGGAGAGTTCAACTCAGACGTGGCTCATTGTGTCTAAGGAATTGAATGTTCAGTTTTATTGATGTTACTTAATTTACATTCAAATGTAACCAGCCACTGGTGGTTAGTGGCTACAGCAGTGGGTAGCACAGGTTGAGAGTTAATCAGATACCTTCTTTGGTGGAGGAACAAAAAGACCCCTGGTGATAAAACCTGCTTTGTCCCGGGATTTGGAGGAGGCAAGGTGGGAGAAGGAACCCCTTCTCCCAATTTTGTAGGTGAGAGGATGCTCCCTAAGTGATGTGGTGGCCCTCGGGGGAGGCAGGCAGAGCTGGGACAGGCCCTTTGGTGCCAGAAGAGTCTTCCTTGCAGGCAAGGAACTTTGGCTCCTAACGAGAGGCTTGTCACGCAGGGAAAATCCTGGACGAGCTTTTGCAGACCTGTGTCAACCCCGAGGACTGCCCTGTGTGCCAGATGGAGGGCCGGCGCTTAGCCTCTGGGAAGAAAGTGACCCTGAACCCTGGGGACCCTGAGCATTGCCAGATCTGGTAACACAGCACCCCCTTCCCTGCCCCTGGTTGTCTGAATGATAGGTCTTACTGTCAAACCTGGGGGCCTGCTCGGAAGTGTCGGTTTTGGGAAGGACGTCTTGTTTTTGTTCAGTTTGCCTCTCTGTCTTTGAGGACAGACTAGATTTCTTCCCCAGGAAACACCTCTTAGGAGATTTAGGTTTTTATCCCTTGTTGCTGAAGGAAGGGCCTGGCCTCTTGTCCCTGGGGGTGGCATCTAGTCTGGGGACAGGCATCTGTGGAAAGCAGACTTCCTGTTTACTGGACGTTGGGATGCAGGTGGGGGGAAGGTGAGGTGGAGGCCCTGACCCTGTAGTGGGGCTCATATAGCGCGGGCCACCACCAGGGTGGCCAGGATAAGGCTCTCATAACTGGAGGGAGGCATGGGTCACTGCCCCCTACCCATTGTAGGGGCCCCCTACTGCCCCATTACCCGATTGCCTCTGGCAGCTGGCCCTGGGGAGGTGAGGAGTTGGGGGGTTGAGCTCTGAGCTTCCTGAAGCCCTGCTCCTAAGTCGAGAATTTGTGTTCCAACGTTGATATGCTCAGCACCACTTCTTATGGGATCCTGAACTCGAGAACTTAAACTCGCTGAGGAAGAAAGGGGCCGTTGCCACAGCTGCCAGGGCCAGACCTGGAGTGCTTTCTGCCCGGGTGAATTTTCTAGCAGACACAGAAAACTCGAGAGTGTGTCACTCATGCTTTATCAACCAAGGATGGAGGCGCTAAATCACGTGGAGTATGAGGAAGTAGGAGTCAACTTTCTGTTAAGACCTTGCCTGCTCCCTGGCTGTGCCGAGGAGTAGGGGTTCTGAGCCGCAGGTGCACGGGGAGGGCAGTCACCTGGGTACACGCTGCGGCTGCAAACCCGTGTGGAGAGCGGCTCTGGAGCAGGCTGGGGACACTGCTGGGAGGCACTCCACAGGGATACTCTGGGGCTCAGGGCACTGCTGTCTCCCCACTCTATTGCGATGCAGAGAGCAAGTGGCCACATGGCTGAGAGTGCCTGCAGGACAAGGTTCCAGCCTGAATGGGTCTGTACCGCAGGCAGCTTCTCCCATGGTCTGGCAGACCCTGCCACTTTCCAGGACCCTGGTGAAAGGGAGAGAAGTGACCAGGGGACTGGAAACTTGGCCTGGTTGGGCGATAAGTTGTGTGCGGGCTTGGGGCTGGGCATGGGGCATAGCCAGATCCTGGCATGTGTTGGGCATAAACCATTGTCCACTGTGAGAAAGAATGAATGAGTTACTGTTGTTCCCCATCTAGCATCTTGGAGACCCGAGAATACCACCTCCAGTACTTTGTTCTGCCAGATAAAGCTGGGATTTCAAATCTTTATTCATCTCTCCAAAACGATTTTTACTCCAGTTTTCCTCTCTTCCTTGAAACCCAACATGTTAAACATGCTACGGAATTACGCAGCTTAGACTCTGTTTAATAAATACTGAAAACCATATATCTTCAGCAGAGCATTTACAAGACCTGGTCAGCATCAACATTACAGAGCAGTGTTTGTCTTTGGAGATATTTGGGAGAAGGCTTGGATTATAATTAAATATTTATGTTGCTAGAGGCATAGGTTGAAAATCAGTCAACTTTGAATGGCTGTGTGGACTGCCGAGAAAGAAGAAAGATTCATCTTTAGGTCCTAGGTTGGGTAGAAGCTTCGGTTTTCAAAGGACTCACAACTCAAGGGAAGTGTGTATGTGTATATGTGTGTGCATGTACCTCTATATGTGTATGTGTATATTTATGCATGTATATGTATGTGTGTGTGTATGTGTGTGTGTGTGTGCAGGGGGCTGCTTGGGGACATACATTAAGCATGGTGTCCCTTTCCAGTGAGCAGTAGTCCTTGGGGGCTCAGGTCCAGTGGGCTGGGAAGTTCCCAGAGCTGCTTTCTGAACCATTTTGGTCTCACCCCTCCTGCAGTCACTGCGATGGTGTCAGCCTCACTTGTGAAGCCTGCAGGGAGCCAGGAGGCCTGCCCGTGCCCCCCACCGAAGGCCCGGTCAGCCCCACAACCCCATACGTGGAGGACACCCCGGAGCCACCCCTGCACGACTTCTTCTGCAGCAAACTCCTGGACCTGGTCTTCCTGCTGGACGGCTCCTCCAAGCTGTCTGAGGCCGACTTCGAGACGCTGAAGGCGTTCGTGGTGGGCATGATGGAGCGTCTGCACATTTCCCAGAAACGCATCCGTGTGGCCGTGGTGGAGTACCATGATGGCTCCCATGCCTACCTTGCGCTGCAAGACCGGAAACGGCCGTCCGAGCTGCGGCGCATTGCCGGGCAGGTAAAGTACGCGGGCAGCGAGGTGGCTTCCACCAGCGAGGTCTTGAAGTACACGCTCTTCCAGATCTTCGGCAGGATCGACCGGCCCGAGGCCTCTCGCGTGGCCCTGCTGCTTACGGCCAGCCAGGAGCCCCCCAGGCTGGCCCGGAACTTGGTCCGCTACGTCCAGGGCCTGAAGAAGAAGAAGGTCTCCGTGGTCCCGGTGGGCATCGGGCCCCACGCCAGCCTCAAGCAGATCCGCCTCATCGAGAAGCAGGCGTCCGAGAACAAAGCCTTTGTGCTGAGCGGCGTGCACGAACTGGAGCAGCGGATGGACGAGATTGTCGGCTACCTCTGTGACCTCGCCCCCGAGGTGCCTGCCCCGACCCCAACGCGACGCCCTCTCGTCGCACAGGCCGCTGTGGTGCCGCAGCTCCTGGGTCCTTCGCCGCCAGGACCCAAGAGGAGCTCTGTGGCGCTGGATGTGGCATTCCTCCTGGAAGGCTCGGATGAGGTGGGCGAGGCCAACTTCAACAGGAGCGCAGAGTTCGTGCAGGAGGTGATCCGACGCATGGACGTGGGCCGGGACGGCATCCATGTCACGGTGCTGCAGTACTCGTACGTGGTGACGGTGGAGCACTCGTTCAGGGAGCCACAGTCCAAGGAGGTGGTCCTGCAGCGACTTCACGAAGTCCGCTACCGGGGTGGCAACCGGACGAACACGGGGCTGGCCCTGCAGTACCTGTCGGAGCACAGCTTCTCCGCCAGCCAGGGGGACCGGGAGCAGGCGCCCAACCTGGTCTACATGGTGACCAGCAGCCCAGCCTCGGACGAGATCCGGCGGATGCCAGGAGACATCCAGCTGGTTCCCATCGGCGTGGGCCCCCGCGTGGACGTGCAGGAGCTGGAGAGGGTCAGCTGGCCCCAGACCCCCATCTTCATCCAGGACTTCGAAAGGCTCCCCCGAGAAGCTCCGGATCTGGTGCTGCAGGGGTGCTGCTCCGAAGACGGCCCGCACCTCCCCACCCTCGCCCCTGCCCCAGGTGTGTGGGCGCTTGGCGTTGGAGCGAGGACTTGGGGGGGGCTAGGGGCTGCCTCGGTGGGGATGCCGTTCTCAGGCTCCACTCTGTCTCCCTGCTCTGTGTTTTCTGTCACACCCTGCCTTCAGGGAGAGGCATCTGTGGTCTTTTGAGGGGGACGGATCTTTTCTTATGGGCTTCTGTGGTGGTTCAAATGGTGAAGATTCTGCAGACCCAGGTTCCATCACTGGGTTGGGGACATCCCCTAGAGGAGGGGCATGGCCACCCACTCCCATATCTTGCCTGGAGAATCCCTTGAGCAGAGATGCCTGGCAGGCTACAGTCACAGGGTTGCAAAGAGTCAGACACGACTGAGTGACCCAGCATGCATGCATCTGTAAGATGAGGATAATAATAGTGCCTACTGGTAAAATGCTTAGAATGGTACCTAGCACATAGCAACCATTCAAAAATGGTTTGTCTTCCCTGCAGTTATTACTACCTTCTTAACTGATACTGACAACTAATCAGTTTCTAGTTCTTCTTTATTTACTTATTTCTGGCTGTGCTGGGTCTCTGTTGCTGCACTCAGGCTTTGCTCTAGTTGTGGGGAGCGGGGGCTACTCTGTGGTGTCGTGCAAGGGCTTCTCATGGTGGCGCTCTCTCTTGCTGTGGAACACGGGCTCTAGGCCGCTTGGGCTACAGTAGTTGTGGTTCCCCAGCTCTAGAGTGCGGAGAAGGCAGTGGCACCCCACTCCAGTGCTCTTGCCTGGAAAATCCCATGGACGGAGGAGCCTGGTGGGCTGCAGTCCATGGGGTCGCGAAGAGTCGGACACGACTGAGCGACTTCACTTTCACCTTTCACTTTCATACGCTGGAGAAGGAAATGGCAACCCACTCCAGTGTTCTTGCCTGGAGAATCCCAGGGACGGGGGAGCCTGGTGGGCTGCCGTCTGTGGGGTTGCACAGAGTCGGACACGACTGAAGTGACTTAGCAGTTCTAGAGTGCAGGCTGAACAGTTGCAATGCATGGGCTTAGTTGCTCCACAGCATGTGGGATCTTCCTGGACAAGAGATCGAACCCGTGTCTCCTGCATTCGCAGGTGGACTCTTTACCACGGAGTCCCTGGGGAAGCCCAGTACCTAGTTCTAGAGTATCTTTATTTGGAGTGTTTGGAATCCTTCCATAATTACTAGCCTTCTTTCACTGTCTCTTGATCCTCATGCTTGTTGTCTATGCCTTTGTTTCTTGGTTTTTATTTGGGCCACCGATTTATCTAAACTCTTGTGATCTCTCAGTAATGGCTTCATCCAATCTCAGAATGGCATTTGGGGCAGAGTTTGTTTCCTCACGGTGATCATGACCCTGGTCCCAACCATCAACATGAGCTTTAGGCCTTTGCAATAGAATCACCTTCTAGCTCCTCACATGCCGCCTGAGACCTGCAGACACACAAGTCCACCTTCCAGGGACGCGCTGNAAATCCCATGGACGGAGGAGCCTGGTGGGCTGCAGTCCATGGGGTCGCGAAGAGTCGGACACGACTGAGCGACTTCACTTTCACCTTTCACTTTCATACGCTGGAGAAGGAAATGGCAACCCACTCCAGTGTTCTTGCCTGGAGAATCCCAGGGACGGGGGAGCCTGGTGGGCTGCCGTCTGTGGGGTTGCACAGAGTTGGACACGACTGAAGTGACTTAGCAGTTCTAGAGTGCAGGCTGAACAGTTGCAATGCATGGGCTTAGTTGCTCCACAGCATGTGGGATCTTCCTGGACAAGAGATCGAACCCGTGTCTCCTGCATTCGCAGGTGGACTCTTTACCACGGAGTCCCTGGGGAAGCCCAGTACCTAGTTCTAGAGTATCTTTATTTGGAGTGTTTGGAATCCTTCCATAATTACTAGCCTTCTTTCACTGTCTCTTGATCCTCATGCTTGTTGTCTATGCCTTTGTTTCTTGGTTTTTATTTGGGCCACCGATTTATCTAAACTCTTGTGATCTCTCAGTAATGGCTTCATCCAATCTCAGAATGGCATTTGGGGCAGAGTTTGTTTCCTCACGGTGATCATGACCCTGGTCCCAACCATCAACATGAGCTTTAGGCCTTTGCAATAGAATCACCTTCTAGCTCCTCACATGCCGCCTGAGACCTGCAGACACACAAGTCCACCTTCCAGGGACGCGCTGGTTTCCTTTGCCTTCCGCCTGTTTTCTGCTCCAGTCCATCATTCGATTCCAGAAGAGCCGCAGCCCCTGAAACGGAGGGACAGGATGCCTCTGCTTCTTCTGCCGCCTGCGGTGTTTAAACTGCCTTTGGGCAGTGTTGGCATCCTTCCAACATCTCCACACCCGGAGTCTCGAAGCCCCCTTGCCTGCTGCCTGGCACCAGCTGCCACACCCGTGCAGGACTGGGGGACATGCCTCCCTTATGTGGTGCCTCCCAGTCCAGTGCCCTGCACACACCGCCCAGCGAGTGTCTGCTGCAGGAGCCTGGGGCCTGTCCCCCGCTGCCCTTGGCCACTCCCTCCTGTCTCTCTGCAGACTGCAGCCAGCCCCTGGATGTAGTCCTCCTCCTGGACGGCTCCTCCACCTCTCCAGCCTCTTACTTTGACGAAATGAAGAGTTTCGCCAAGGCTTTCATCTCAAAAGCCAACCTAGGTGAGTGAGGCCCCCGAAGTGGGGTGTTTCAGGGGCTCCCCGCTGATCCAGAGCGTGACTCCTGCGCCCCATCTCCCGCCAGGCCCTCAGCTCACCCAGGTGTCAGTCCTGCAGTATGGAAGCATCACCAACGTTGATGTGTCCTGGAACGTGCACATGGACAAAGCCCGCCTGCTGAGCCTTGTGGACCCCATGCAGCGAGAGGGAGGCCCCAACCAAGTCGGTAATGTGGGTGCGGGCTGGGGGGTGGGGCCACGTGCAGTCCCCGCTCCTGGCACAAGTGACCGAGTGACCCCGGCTGGCTGCCTTGTTCCTTGGCCTTCGTTTCCCTTCCTGTAAACTGAGAGCCGAGACATTCTTCCTCCTCTCACGCGTATGTGAGCCTCTCCGAGTCTCCGAGTCACTCCGTCTCAGCGATCCGAGGCTCCATAGGGAGACGGGGTGCTCAGCTGGCCTCAGGACTCCCATCCCTGAGTCAGGACTGATTGTGCGGCCTGCTGTCTGTTCCCAGGGGAGGCATTGTCCTTCGCGGTGCGTTACATCACGTCCCAAGTCCACGGTGCCAGGCCCGGTGCCTCCAAGGTGGTGGTGATCCTGGTCACAGGCTCCTCCATGGACTCAGTGGAGGCGGCTGCTGCTGCTGCCAGATCCAACCGTGAGTGTCCAGGGTTCAGTCCTGAGGCCACCCCTGCCCCCACCCCCAACCTGCTCAAGGGCACAGAGTGGGCAGTGGTTACTTTCCGATGTCCTGGCTGATTTGAATGCTTAATGCCCACGTGTAGCCTGGTTTCAAACAGCGGGAAATTGCCCAATCCCTGTGTTATTTGGAAGTGAAGCGGTGTTAAATGTGTGTTCCTGGCAACCCACTCAAGTATTCTTGCCTGGAGAATCCCATGAACAGAGGAGCCTGGTGGTCTACAGTCTATAGGGTTGCAAGGAGTTGGACATGACTGACTTAGCATTCATGCATGCATCCTTCATTTGCATGCCTTTGACCATCACCTTCAGTTTCTCCTGACTTGCCCTCTGTGTCCAGGGCCGGGTTGTACCCCTGCAACCATGGCCTCTTGGGTCTCTCTCCACTCCCATGTGTCTGAGGCTTGAGTGATTTGTGTTGGGGCCTAGAGAACCATCAGGGATCTTCCTGTATTCGTGGCCCCTGTCTGGCACCAGCCTAGGGGCTTGGGGGTGCTGGATTGACAGGAGACCAAGGGTGCTGCTTTAGGAAGGTGATGGTTGCAGGCGTGCCCAGCCTGCGTGTCTCATGAGAGCTTGTGCTGTGAGCCGGGGCAGGTAGTGTTGCCCCGGGGGAGGGGGCGTGGAGTGTCGGGTGAGTGGAATGATGTAGCATCTTCTTATGCTCCCTGGAGAACAGTTCCTCTTTTTTTTTTTTTTTTTGTAGTTTTAAAAAAATTATTTTTAATTGGAGGATAATTGCTTAAAAATATTGAGGCTCTACAAGTGGTTGGGTGAAGCTTCAGGCCAGACCACTCTGAACCCACTTGACCAAAGGTGGGCACAGACCCTTTCTCGTTCCTCTGTAACCATAGGAGTGGCTGTGTTCCCCATCGGGATTGGCGACCAGTATGATGCAGCCCAGCTGAGGGTCTTGGCGGGCCCAGGGGCCAGCTCCAACGTGGCAGAGCTCCAGCGGATTGAAGACCTCCCCAGCATGGTTGCCCTTGGCAACTCCTTCTTCCAGAGGCTATGCTCTGGTGAGTCTTGTGATGTCTCTCTTATCCCCCCAAAATAGAAGCAAAAGCAATGAAACCTATCTCGACACTAGAAGGTTCCCATACGCGAGATTTGGCCTTGAATCAAGACTGCTTTATAGGCCATGATGTATAAATTTCTGCTTGTGGGAGACTGTAAGACAAACCTCCAAGGGTCTGCCAGAAAGTTCTCTATGTATATACTTCCTTCCCTCCTTACTGTCCTTGCTCATTATGGATGGGGCTTCTGGACAAAGAGATGGAAGGCAGAGGCAGGGAACCCCAACATCCACAGGTCATGGACTTCTTCTCCAGGCCTTGCAGTCATCCTCAGCATGGGTGTAAAAGGCTTAGAAAAGCAACACAGATTTACTGTATAGCATGGAGATTTACATTCAAGATCTTGTAATAATCTATAACGGAATGTAATCTGAAAAAATATAGCAATCCCTTTGTGGTATACTTGAAACTGACACAGTATTGTCTATCAACTATACTTCAATAAAAAAGAAAATAAAAAGATTAAGAAAAGAAATACGGTAACATAGAATCGAACATCAAAGTACCATAGTTTAAATTGATTTAGGGTTAGAAGCTTTTTGTTTTTATCATTGCTATTCAGTTGCCAAGTCATGTCCGACTCTCTGTGACCCCATGGACTGCAGCATGTCAGACTTCCCTGTCCTTCGCTATCTCCCGGAGTTTGCTCAAGATCATGTCCATTGAATCGTGATGCCATCCAGTCGTCTAGTCCTCTGTCGTCTCCTTTTCCTCCTGCTTCAATCTTTCCCAGCATCAAGGTCTTTTCCAATGAGTCAGCTCTTGGCATCAGGTGGTCAAAGTATTGGAGCTTCAGCTTCAACATCAGTCATTCCAATGAATATTCATGTTGATGTCCTTTAGGATTGACTGGATTGATCTCCTTTTTTTTCCGCATACATGATATTTTTAAAACTTGTTATTTTGTATTTTCCTAATATAATTAGGTGGGAGTCCAAACCTACTAGGAGTTATTGCCCTGTCTTGCTAGATGATAGCTCTCTTGGTGGGAATTTTGAAGATCTCTTAAGGTTTCAGGATCTTGTCTCATTTCCTGCTTCTAACTAGGCACTGATCTATTAATGTCAATACATAGAAAAGAGGACAAGAAGATACTGATTGTAGTTGTCGCCACGTTATTACCGTTGTATCACTATAATGACTAACAACCGCAAAGCTTATGGAGTTCCATAAGATCCAGTGGTTAGGACTGTACCCTCCTCTGCTGGGAGCATGGACTCGCTCCCTGGTCAGGGAACTAAGATCCTGCCAGCCATAAGGCAAAGCCAAAAAAAAAAAAAGCACTCCACAATGTCTGCCTGAAGAGCCACAGGATGACTGCCTTCTGATCTCCCGTACCTGAATCCTCACTGCTCATTTCACTCACGTTGTCTTCAGAGTTAATCCAGCTTCAAGGACTAGCCAGGTAGCTGAGTGAATGGCTCAGAATTTCCGGGTGGTGGCTGGGGACAGAGGTCTGACTTGTGTCTGTTTCAGGGTTCATCAGTGTTTGCGTGGATGAGGACGGGAATGAGAGGAGGGTAAGTTCCTTTCTGTTGGCTTTGAAGGAAAGATCAGGAATGTAAATTTGGGGTCCTCGACCCCCTGGTTAACGTTTCCTCCTTTGGTCTGAGTCCAGTAGTTTTTTTTTTTTTTTTTTTAAATTGGAGGCTTCCTCGGGGGCTCAGTGGTAAAAAATCTGCCTGCCAAGACAGGAGACACAGGTTCGAATCCTGATCTGGGCAGATCCCATATGCTGCAGAGCAACCAAGCCCATGGGCCATAACTATTGAGCCTGTGCTCTAGAGCCCGGGAGCCGCAACTACTGAAGCCCACGCACCCTAGGGCCTGTGCTCCACGACAGAAGTCACCGCAATGAGACCCGTGCACTGCAACTAGACAGTGGCCCCCGCTCACCACAGCTAGAGAAAGCCCACGCAGCAGCGAAGACCTAGCATGAAATAAATAGTAATAAAAGCCTAAGTAAATTAATGAAAAAGTAAACAGTTTTGGTTGGGGGTGGGAGTGGATCCACCTGTAAATCTCACGTTCTGTCTCCTGTCTCCTTGCCATTCAGGCCCAAGTCGTAGTTTCTGTGTCTCCTGAGGGTGGGAGGGTTAGTTCCCTACTGGGTGTTGAAGTGCCTCACTCCAGTCCCTGCCCGAATGTGGTTCTTTCTCTGCAGCCTGGGGACGTCTGGACCTTGCTGGATCAGTGCCACACGGTGACTTGCCTGCCAGATGGCCAGACCTTGCTGAAGAGTCACCGGGTCAACTGTGATCAGGGGCCACAGCCATCATGCCCCGACGGCCAGACCCCACTCAGGATAGAGGAAGCCTGTGGCTGCCGCTGGGCCTGTCCCTGTGAGTCCTTTGCTTCCTCAGCCTGGGCAGTGTTCAGGAGGTGGCGCCTTTTGCTTGTCTCCCACTCCAGTACTCTTGCCTGGAAAATGCCATGGGTGGAGGAGCCTGGAAGGCTGCAGTCCATGGGGTCGCGAAGAGTGACTTCACTTTTACTTTTCACTTTCATGCATTGGAGAAGGAAATGGCAACCCACTCCAGTGTTCTTGCCTGGAGAATCCCAGGGACGGGGGAGCCTGGTGGGTTGCCATCTATGGGGTCGCACAGGGTCGGACACGACTGAAGCAACTTAGCAGCAGCAGCCAAGAGGTAGACCAGAAGGCCATCTCCTGCCCCTACCACCCATGTTCCCTCACTCTCCTGTCCTTGGGACATGTTTCCATCCCATTCCAGGGCTCCCTATCTCCTTCCTGTGCTGTTTGGAGGGCACGTCCCCAGATAATGTGTAGCCAGAGGGAAGAATTGATTTTCTGAGGTCAGTACTCAGCCTCTTGCTCAGCCACTCAGTCATGTCTGACTCTTTGTGATCCCATGGACCGCAGCCCTCCAGGCTCCTCTGTCCATGGGATTCTCCAGGCAAGAATACTGGTTAGATGCCTGCTCCTGGGTAATAAATAAGACTTTGAACTTGAGTTAGAGCTGAAAAGCCTCCCTGATCCCAGCGTGGACCACCTGCCTCTGGGGATGGTGGGGCTGGAAGTGGATTCTCAAGTTCTTACACGATTGGTGCTTCCGTGGGAGGGCCCTGTGTTCTGGCCTGACAGGTGTTTAAGGCAGCTGCTTTTTCTTGCCAGCTCTCCCGAGTTTTCCTTTGATATCAGTTGCGTATTCCATATTCTTTGCCTGCCCGCTGCTTCATCCTGCCATCCTTCCGGTTTGCTTTGTTTTGTTATTTTCATGTATTTGTTTTTGCATTCAACCTCTCACACAGGCTCTCTCTTTGTCTCTCTTTAGGTGTCCTCCTTACCATATAGAAGTTTGAGCACTTTTAGAGCAACCCTGGGCCTTCATTCCTTTGTAGACCATATATAAAATACACCCAAAGTAGTTTTAGATTTGCTGCCAAGAAAGTTCCCTGGCGGTCCAGTGGTTAAGATGCCATGCTTCCAATGCAGGGGGTGTGGGTTTGATCCCTGGTTGGGGATCAAAATCCCACATGCCATGCAGCCAAAAAAAAAAAAAAAACCACCTTCACAAAAACAGAATTGCTAACCAGTATCTTTATGAAAACCGAATATACTGACTAGAGTATACATCTGAGCAGGGCTTCCCGGGTAGCTCAGCTAGTAAAGAATCTGCCTGCAGTGCAGGAGATGCCAGGTCGATTCCTGGGTTGGAAAGATCCCCTGGAGAAGGGATAGGCTACACCCTCCAGTATGCTTGGGCTTCCTTGGTGGCTCAGCTGGTAAAGAATCCACCTGGAATGTGGGAGACCTGGTTCGATCCCTGGTTTGGGAAGATCCCCTGGAGAAGGGAAAGACTACCCAATCCAGTATTCTGGCCTAGAGAATTCCATAGTCCATGGAGTTGCAAAGAGTCAGACATGACTGAGCGACTTTCACTTTGGGAACAGAGTAAATTTTTTCACCAACATTATTTAAGTTCGTTTTCCCCTTCCCTGCTGTGTGCTCACATTATTCATTACCACTCATTTGATTTTGTACCTGGTTGTGTTCCATCTTGAATTTTCCTCTCCGCCATCCTAGCTGATTCCATTTGTTTGCCTTCTGTGTGTGAGGCATTCACGTGGTTCTCAGTGTCAGAAGCCTATAGAAAGATATGCCCAGAAGTCTCCCTGTTGGTTCAAAGAGAGCAGAGCAGATAGGAGAGGGTCACAGAAGTTAAGTCATTTAGGTGGCAGAGCTGCTCCCACTAAGCTGCCAGCTTAGCACCATTTCACGGAAACAGCTTGTCCCACGTGGGCAAAGCCACTCCCACTAATCTGCCAGCTTAACGCCATTTCTTTATCTTGGGACTTACTACGTTCTTGTGGCAGCTGGGGCTGGACTGCTTAAGACTTGGCCACAGGGACTTCCCTGGTGGTCCAGTGGCTTGGGCTCCACATTCCCAGTGCAGGGGCCCTGGGTTCGATCCCTGATTGGGGAACTAGATCCCACATGCTGCAACTGAAAGATTCTACATGTGGCAACTAAGACCAGATAGATATTTTCTTTTAAAAAAAGACTTTACGGTACCCCAGCTGGGGTGTCTGGGAACATTTACAGCATGGATGTCAGTGGGGTGGTAGCATTCAGGACTGTCACTTGGATGTGACCGGCTGCCCAGGATGTGGGGAACTTTGAGTAGAAGAGCACCTGGAAGCCGATCAGCCCTGACCGATGGTGTATCGTTTGCCAGGGTCTGTGCTGCCTGGTATATGGGTCACTCTTGCTGTGGAGGTCTCCTGGGCCTGGCGGAGAGCAAGGGTGGTGTTAGTGAGTCCTTGCTGACCCCCTGGATCTGCCTCTCAGTTCTTGGTTTCCATGTCTTCACCACCATAGACGTGGTCATGGTTTGTCTGGAAGGCTCATTTCCAACTTTACTGAGGTCCGAGATTAGTTTTCAGATCATGTATGACTCTGGTCCATCAATCAGTTAAGTCACTCAGTCGTGTCCGACTCTTTGCAACCCATGGATTGCAGCATGCCACATCCTCTGTCGTTCCCTTCTCATCCTGTCTTCAGTCTTTCCCAGGATCAGGGTTTATTCCAGTGAGTCAGTTTTTGGAATCAGGTGACCAAAGTATTGGAGCTTCAGCTTCAGCATCAGTCCTTCCAATGAATATTCAGGACTGATTTCCTTTATTCATAGACTGTGGTCCATTGGGGGGATTTTTATGGAATCATCTGACATAGTTGCAAGATGATTAGTCTTCCCAGGTGGTGTTTTAATAGAAACCCTGAGAGTTTGCTGATGGTGTGGATGAACAAGTGGCAGAGGAGATCGTGTCGAGACCCCACTGTTTGTTTTGGCTTCAGGAATATTTCTCTTTCAGGGTCTCTTAAGGGATCATGTCAACGTGGCCATGTGTACCATTAGTCACTTGGTAGCTGAAAAGACACGTGCGCCTTTAGGGGAACTTCCTTTCCGTTGAGGTCATGAGCTCATGGTTTGCTTAGCTTGTTGTGGTTTCAATGTGTCCTAACACCCCTGGAACCTCAGTGTGTTTCCTGGGCCAAGACATCCTTGTAGGGGAGAGCATTAACTTTGCTCGTTTACATTTTTTGGAAGTATGGCTCTATAGTTTGCCACATTTTAATGGAATCCTCGTCCTTCTAAATCTTCCCTAGGAACATATTTAATGGCCAAGTGTTACCTTAGGTAGAGTACCTAAGGTGCTCTACCTCTCAGAATCAGTTTACTAGTCTGTAACAAGGAAGAAATTTGCCTCTGTGGCTTCTAAAAGCCCGCTCAACTCTCAGCTCCGGATATCTGCATGCGGCTGCTTCTTTGCACGGGTGGGAGTCCACTCAGGTCATACCCTTTGCTTTCTTGCCCAGGTGTGTGCACAGGCAGCTCCACTCGGCACATCGTGACCTTTGATGGACGGAATTTCAAGCTGACTGGCAACTGCTCATACGTTCTGTTTCACAACATGGAGCAGGACTTGGAGGTGATTCTCCATAACGGATTCTGCAGCACTGGGGCAAGGCAGGCCTGTGTGAAATCTGTGGAGGTGAAGCAGAACGGCCTCGCGATTGAGCTCCGCAGCAACATGGAGGTAAGAGGTGCTTTCCGTGGTCCTGTGGCAGGGCCCTTGGAGAAGCCACATGGACCTGGTGGCAGTTGGTTTTAGCTGGTGCTCCTGTGTGGGGACTTGACCTTCTGCCTGATTAGCAGGGCTCCATCTTTGTAGAAGGGGCTTATTGCATCTCCCTTCTGGTGTGATTTCTTGTTGTTCTGGGCCCAGATTTGGAAGAAAGGGTCCATTTTCTTTCTTTCTTTCTTTCTTTTTTTTTTTTTTGAAGAAATATTTCTTTATCTGACTTCACCAAACTCTTAGTCGTGGCATGTGGGATTTTAGTTCCCTGACCGGGGATTGAACCTAGGCCCCTGCATTGGGAGTGTGGAGTCTTAGCCACTGGACCACCAAGGAAGTCCCAGAGAGGGTCTCATTTCTGTAGCATTACATTGTCAATGGGGTGCCAGTTTTTTGCACTAGTAGAAGATTGGGGTTGACACCAGGCTGTTTGTCCAGCAGGCATTTTGTGCCTTGTACCTAGGCTAGGGCCTGCCAGCCTTCTGAAGGAAAATATTTAGGGCCTAGATGAAAGCCTTTGAAAATATTTAAGGCCCAAGCAAAATGTGTGGCCCCAAAACTCAAAAAGAAAACTGCAAAACTGATCAAAATAAATGTTTGAGTACATGTTTACAAGAGGTTGTATCATGCAACTCCTTTACACGTTCTTTTGGAAATCATAAATATTTCATTACATGAAAGCAGCTTAAAAGGGTTAGACCTTCTCTTGCAAGACTTTTTGAACATGCACAGTGATTGCTGAAAAAAATAATCACAGCTCGTCATATATTAAATGAGTAGCTCATAGCCAAATGTTTAAAATTCAAAAGGATAAGCCTTCCAAATTTTTTATAGCAAAAATTATAGTCATCATGGGATGTGAGTGTATTTTAACAGGTTTGATGTGATATATTGTGGGGCCTCTGTAGATCTGGTGACCAAAATAAAAATAAAGATTAAAGTGTTCCTATTAGATGCTCCTGGAGATAGGGTGCCAATGAGTTGGCAAAATGGCAACTTCCCCAGCCTGTCTTGAGGAGTCAGTCTTCCCTGTTGAGTGCAGATGGACTCAGGGTTTCATTTAACCCCTGAGCTTTTGGGTTCTAGATGCCTGGCTGGCTGTTCAGCTTGCTGCAAAGCTCTGTAGAGCCCCTTTATCTGAGAAGAGCTGCCGGCCAGTGCCCATGTTTGTGAATAACAGTGGAGATGAGTGGGATGAATGTGTAGGGACTGTCACGAACTGTGGAAAGAGACTACGAGTGAAATCCTAGGATTCCTCATTGCCATGACTACTGATGGGGCTTTTCTCCTTTGGATAGGTGATGGTGAATGGGAGACTGGTCTCTGTCCCTTACCTGGTTGGGGACATGGAGGTCAGAGTCTATGGTACCATTATGTTCGAGGTCAGATTCAACCTTCTGGGCCACATCCTCTCCTTCACCCCACAAAACAATGAGTTCCAGCTGCAGCTGAGCCCCAAGATCTCTGCCTCAAAGACGTACGGTCTCTGTGGTAAGACTGTTGTCTGTTTCTTCGCTGAGATGTACACCCTCCTTGCTCTAATCTCAGGGCCCCTGGCTACTGCCATTTCTGGGTCCAGTAGTGGGCTCAGATGCTGGCAGGGGTGGAGAATGACCAAGCCTCCAGCATCAGGAGCTGGCTTTGGGCTCTCAGCCATGTCTCTCCTGGCCTCTCTAGGGTTCTGTGATGAGAACGGGGCCAATGACTTCATGCTGAAGGATGGCACTGTCACTGCAGACTGGAAGACACTGGTCCGGGAGTGGACAGTGCAGCAGCCGGGGCAGACGTGCCCGCTGGGCCCTGAGGAGCCGTGCCCTGTCTCCCAGGGCTCCCGCTGCCAGGCCCTCCTCTCTGAGCTATTTGCCGAGTGCCACAAGGTCCTTGCTCCGGCCACATTTCACACCGTGTGCCAGCAGGACAGTTGCCACCAGGAGCGAGTGTGTGAAGCCATTGCCTCTTATGCCCACCTCTGCCGGACCAAGGGGGTGTGTGTCAACTGGAGGACCCCCGATTTCTGTGGTGAGTCTCCATAGGTTCCTCCAAATGCTGTGAAGAGTGACGAATGGAAAGCCTGCTCAACCTCTCTGAAACCTCATATTTTTAAAAATCTGGGCCATGGAGATCAAAATCTCTGCCTTTCCTGTTCCCTAGGATTCCATTCAGGGTCAAGTAAGATGGTAGACATACAGGTAATTTGAACTTAGGATTTCTATGTAATGTGTTTCTAGGTAAATGAAAACATGGTCCTTTCTATCAGTATTTCTGCAGTCCGGGCACATGTGACTTTAATATATTGGACACATTGGATGGCATCACCGACTCAGTGGGCATGAGTTTCAGCAAACTCTGGGAGAGAGTGAAGGACAGGGAAGCCTGGCATGCTGCAGGCCATGGGATCACAAAGAACCGGACACAACTTAGCGACTAAACAACAATAAGACACATCTAGGCCCCAGCAAAGTACAGAATAAGCAGTCACCTTGAACTTGGTCTTGCACCAGGATTTAGCAAAGGCTCCCAGAGCAAGCCACGCCTCAGCAGGATTTAGAAGTGTGAGTGGAATTTTACCATTCGAATACCAAGAAGCTTCTTCATTAGAGATACCATAGGATTGCTAGTGTGGACACCTCCCCACGGTCAGCTTCCTTACCTGGACTTGGCACATGTTTATTTATTTATTGTTTTGAGGGAAATGATGTGTGCAAGCATCTCAGAATCTCCAAGTTTATGATTGTTATGCTGTCTCAGCTTTAACTGGGGCTGGAGGACTTGGGCATCCTAGCCACAGCTCATCTGGGTGATCAGCTATTTCTTTAGTCTTTCTGGACCTCAGCTTCTGCATCTTGAAATGATAGTTGGACTAGATGACTAGATAACTTGACATGGTTTGGTGTCATTTGTGGAGGGGCGGGGGGCGTGGTGCCAAAGAGCTCCTACACCAAGTCCTCTATGTCTCAGCACAGAAGGAATTCACCGAGAGGCAAAGCGATAGATAAGAAGTGATTTATTAGAACAGGACACATGTGAGGTTTTACAAGCAGGTGGGCAAAGGGGTGCTCCACCCCCAAGAACTTACTGGGCTCCAGTTTTATAATCAAAGGAGAAGAGGGGAGGCGGGGGGAAGACCTTCCCTGTCTTCTTGAGTAGACGTCATGCTTCTATCATCAGCTTCTCCTCCAGGTTGAGCAGGGTTTTCTTGTCCCTGCCTGGTCAAGCTGGGTCCACAAATTGTTTTTTATGTGTACAGAGAGCATGTCCTAGGGATCATAAACTTACTGAGCTCACTGGGCAGGATGTGGGGCTCATGCTGCCACTGTTGTATTATTTGGGGACATGTCTTATGTTTCTGTCTCATGGTTTTGTTGCCAAGCAAGCCTGCTTGGTTTTGTGGTTCAGCAAACCTGTTTTCTGAGTCATCATTAACGTACAGGGGTCTCTGATATTTTCCCACTTATTCGCTGATATAATCCCACTTACAGTCTTCTAGTGGGATTAACTATTTCATCACCTACTTTGTTCCTTTACACTGTCCCTATCAAACCCCTAGATGTGTTGGGGCTCTGGTTTTATGAGTCCCTCTGGCTGATACTGCCTCCTTTCAACCTGCCTGCTGATCAAGGGAAAAATGTTAGTTTCTGAGTTACTGATTTCACCTTCTCTATTTATTAATTGTTGTACCTCCTGGCAATGTGTTGTGCATTTGGGCTTCCCAAGTGGCGCTAGTGGTAAAGAGCCTGCCTGCCAATGCAGGAGAGGCAAGAGATGCGGGTTGGATCCCTGGGTGGGGAAGATCCCTCGGAGGAGAGCATGGTAACCCACTCCAGTATTCTTACCTGGAGAATCCCATGTACAGAGGAGCCAGGCAGGCTACAGTCCATGGGGTGGCAAAGAGTAGGACACAACTGAAACAACTTAGCCAAAGCCTTTGGTGGTCTAAACCTTGGAAATCTTCTCCACCACATGCGTTGGCACCGTGAAAATGTGAGGAAGGGGTTGGGTAGGACCAAAGTGGGAGAAGTGGGTCACTTTGTAGCTTCTCTCCCAGGACATCCCTCCATAGCTGTGGGTTCCTTTTTAAGTTGAAGAGAATTTTAAAAGTGTTAAATATATCCGTATTCATACAAGAACCACTGAATTTCCTAAGGATCACGGGTTCACATCATCAGGTGGGGTTAAATTTGGCTGCAAGCGAGGAAGAAGTAAAATTCTCTGTCATACAGCAGACCAGAGGCGGCGGCTTCAGGTCTTTCCAGATCTCAACGTGGGTTCTAGTTCTCTGCCCCGTTCTCGCGTGGGTTCGCTTCTTTTCTCGTGCTTTAAGATGGGGCTTTGGCCATCACATTCAGGTTCCAAGCAGCAGGATGAAGGGAAGGAAGGAGAAGGGCTAGAGGCACAGTTGTCTTTCAAAAAAAGATTCCTAGAAGCTGCACAAGAGTCTACACTTGCCCTAACAGTTCATTGGTCAGAACGTAGTCACGTGACTACACTTAGTTGCAAAGGCTGCTGGGAAATGTTCTTATTCTGGGTGGTCCTGTGCCCAGCTTGAAAGTCTTTTTTCTATGCAAGATGGAGAGTGAAAATTAGTGGAAACTGGCTAGTTTCCATCCCAGCAAACTTGTCGGATGATCCAGCTGCCTTGAATCAGCGGTACCTGCTTCCCGCTGGTTGCTGTGGGCCCTGAGAATCATCCCCTTTGTCTGCAGCTGTGTCCTGCCCGCCCTCCCTCGTCTACAACCACTGTGAGAGTGGCTGCCCCCGGCAGTGTGAGGGAAACTCGAGCTCCTGCGGGGACCATCCCTTGGAAGGCTGCTTCTGCCCTCCGCACCAAGTGATGCTGGAAGGCGGATGTGTTCCCGAGGAGGCCTGCACCCAGTGCGTCGGTGACGATGGCATCCGGCACCAGGTAGGAGCCACCCCGCCGCAAGGGAGCTGCTTCTCACTGGCTCAGTGGTGGAAGCATTGACCCGTGATTGGCCCCTTCCAACTTTGGCAGCAGGGCTCAGCTATTCCAGGCATCCCCAAGGGATGGGGAAGCAGCATGGCATCAAGACTCAGAGTCTGACGCACCTTGGTTCAAATTCCAGTCTATTGTGGGTTAGCTGTGTGAATAAACACCAGAGTGTAACAACCCATTATTACTACTAGTACTTTTTTTTTAAAAAGCATTTTTTGACGTCTTTATTGAATTTGTTGCATTACTGTTTCTGTTTTTTTGGCCACAAGACATGTGGGGGGTCTTAGTTTCTTGACAAGGAGTCCAACCTGCACTCCTTGAATTGCAAGGCAAAGTCTTTACCATTGGACCACCAGGGAAGTTCCTATTAGCACTATTTTTTTATGATTATATCCACATAAGTAGAATGCTGGGAAAAGAATGGGATGGGAAAAGAATACTTTATATAGTGATGTCTACCATTATTAGGGGGTTCCCTGATGGCTCAGACAGTAAAGAATCTGCCTCCAATGCAGGACACCCAGATTCGATCGCTGGGTTAGTAAGATCCCTTGGAGAAGGGAATGGCTATCCACTCCAGTATTCTTGCCTGGAGAATTTGCATGGCCAGAGGAGCCTGGTGGGCTACAGTCCATGGGGTCACAAAGAGTTGGACACGACTGAGTGACTTAACACTTTTTCACTTTTCACCATTTTTATGATATATTATGTGCCTTGCATTGTACTAAGCATTCTGTATTTATATTTGAACATTCCAGGATGTATTTTGCAGGCAGGGTATTGACAGTTACTGTCAATAAGAAGGGATGAAAATACACTAGCTAAGCAAGTTAGACAGTTTCTGTATTGCTGGATTCTTTAGAGCTTTTGATGTGCTGATGTCCATTGCCAGGTTTTGGTTCTCAGATTTATTAGACCATGGAATTGTACTGAGTTAGCCAAAAAGTTCGTTCCTGTTCTTCCATAAGGTGTTATGAAAAAAGCCTAATGAACTTTCTGGCTAATTCAATGTGTGTGGTGGAGTGTGTGTGTATGTAGCATCCCCTTGGACTAGGGTATGTGTGTGTGTATAGTATCTCCTTGGACGTGTGTGTGTGTGTGTCTGTGTGTGTACAGCATCCCCTTGGACTAGGGTCCCACAGAACACACTTTACTATCTTACATCATCTTATAAATACTCATGAAACCTCTTTGAGAAAATGAAAGTTTAGTGAACTTGGTCCCCTGCCCACGGATGCAGTTTGTAGGTGATGGGTTGGGAGCTGGAGTCAATATCTGAAGCTCTGCCTGACTCCCTAGAGCTTGCTCTTTCTGATATATGAAGTTACCCTTCAGCCAGGTCTCCTTTAAGCTGAGTTGCTTGGAGGTCATTTTGTCATCAAGTCATCAATTCCTTTAGCCCTTTAAGAGTCATTATTTTGAAAGACGATTTATTTACCAAACTCTATTTACCAACACCTTGGCCTCGGATGGCAGTCACTTCTCTCCAGAGTTGCCCACGTGTATATTATAGTCCCTGGGGCAGTGTGTGTCTGTGGGCATGGGTATGGCCTGCCCTTCATTCTGGCAGCGATACCACAGAGCGTGCTAGAGGGGAGCTTGTTTGGCTTCTAGAGAAGGATGATGTGTTCTATCACCGTGGGCCACACTCAAGGCCTAACATCTCCATCATCACCAGGGAAGACCTTCATCACTAAGGGAACCTGGTTGATGACTTAACTGTGTTTAGTCACAACTAGGAGAATGTTTGTGAAGCTAGCTAACCACCTGGAGAATGACGAGAATAGTATATCCACGATTACATGCTTTTATCCCTGACATTGTAAGCCAGGAAATGGACCGTTTCACTTGGTTCTCCCCCAAAACTCCATAGGGTAATTATTACACATCTCATTGAATGGATGACGGAACTGTGGCTCAGATGGCAAGCGGTGATTTAAAAAGACCCTATTCACTACACCCGGAGAAGGCAGTGGCACCCCACTCTAGCACTCTTGCCTGGAAAATCCCATGGATGGAGGAGCCTGGTGGGCTGCAGTCCATGGGGTGGCTAAGAGTTGGACACGACTGAGCGACTTTGCTTTGACTTTTCACTTTCATGCATTGGAGAAGGAAATGGCAACCCACTCCAGTGTTCTTGCCTGGAGAATCCCAGCGATGGGGGAGCCTGGTGGGCTGCCGTCTCTGGGGTCACACAGAGTCGGACACGACTGAAGCGACTTAGCAGCAGCAGTCACTACACCAGGTCAACCCTTAGTGTCCTGAGTTTGCCACAGATCTCCCTGGAACTGTGAGCTAAACTCTGAGCTGCCCGGGTGTCCGTGTGTGTGTCCATTAGGCTATTACTTGGATTGTTCCAGCGGCTCTGTTTTGTTGGGTTTCATCTAGTTGAACCCGTTCTTGTTTTCACAGTGTAGTCGATAAACCGAGAGGGAAGCCCAGCCTCTCTCTACTGCCATATTTCAGCTTGCTAAATTAAGTGACTGTCTGTACCATCAGTGAAAGTGTCATTGCTCAGTCTTGGCCGACTGTTTGTGATCCCATGGATGGTAGCCACCAAGCTCCTCTGTCCATGGAGTTCTCCAGGCAATACTGGAGTGGGTTGTCATTCTCTTCTCCAGGGTATCTTCCCAGATATTCCCCCAAAGAGCTGACAAAACCTTACATTGCTCTCCCTGACTCGCATAGTCCTAGGCTCCTACTGGGCACAGATAACATGTACATTGCCCTGGTAGCTCAGACGGTAAAGCGTCTGCCCACAATGTGGGAGACCGGGGTTAAATTCCTGGGCCAGGAAGATCCCCTGGAGAAGGAAACGGAAAGTATACTGGAAAATATTTTCCAGTACTCTTGCCTGGAAAATCCCGTGGATGGAAGAGCCTGGTAGGCTACAGTCCATGGGGTCGCAAAGAGTCGGACACGACTGAACGATTTCACTTTGCTGTTGGTGGCAGGTATTCTCAGAGGGAGGCAGAAATGGTCTCTACTCCCTTCCTTGGCATCCTGGGATTGGAAAGAATGTCAAGTTTGTCTTTCTGGTTCCATGAGTCAGATGTCTGTAGGATCCTGAAAGCAGGAGGCTTGTGAATTTTATCTTAGGGTCCTGAGCTCCTTCCCTACTCCTTCTCTCTGACCCCATTTCCCTGTTTCACTGCTCCTGACCTTTCAGTCCAACACCCTGGAATATGTATCCAAGTCATATGAAGCGGGCGTTCAAACAGTGTGGTACTTTGATGTAGAAACGGTCTTAAAAATATATTTTAAAACCAAGCAACATAAAATCAGTTAATAAAACACTGTGAAGGGAACACAGCCAGTGTTAGTTATTTCGGAAAATATAGTTTAAATGGATAAAAAAAATTATCCAGCCACCTGCAATGTCATTACTCTCATAGCAGAGAAAGAATAAAGATCTAATATGAAGAACCTTCCCATTAAATGAATTTTCTTTAAACTGAAAACTAAAGCCTAGAAAACTTTTCTTTGGGGAAATAATTCAGGGTAGGAATCCCTCGTGCTGTTGGAAGGGCAAAATATTTACCAGTTTCCATAGCTCTTGTTTATGTTACAAATGCACTCTGCCTTTATAGTGGGCTCTGGAGGAATCCCGTGGACAGAGGAGCCTGGAGAGCTATGTAGTCCATGGGGTCGCAGAGTCGGACATGCGCGCGCGCACACACACACACACACAAGAGGAATCCAGAGCCCCGTGCGTGGATTGTGCTCCCATCAGTTTTGGGGTTCCCCCCACCTCACTGTGCTGGGCAAACACTAGCCCCTCGAGCACTGCCTCCATCACCTTGTCGGTCCACCCTGAGCCCGGCCGGTTCCCTCCCTGATCTCTGGTGTCAGTTCGTTTGCATCTTTCCTCAAATCCTGGCTGGGGTGGACGGTGCTTGTGACTTGCTCAGTCCCTGGGTTCTGTAGACTTCCGTTTTCCCTTGCTGTACTCTCTGCAGGCTGTTCTTCTGTAATCTTTAACGCCAGCCATCTGGCTCACCTGTTCTGTCCAGGTAACAGTACTATACCAGCTCTGGAACCTGGGGGCTGAGACAGGGCTGCCGTCTCAGGAGTCATCAGGAGTTGGCTTGTCCTGATGCAAGAGTGCCCTCTGCCGGCCAGTTGGCTGCATAACCCTCCAGGTGTGTGGCCTCAGGGCCTTTTCGAAGCTCAGCCTTGGAGGCTTTTAAAAGGGCTTTTGAAATATGTATACTATCATGTAAGAAATGAACTGCCAGTCTATGTTCAATGCAAAAAAAAAAAAAGAATTGAAAAAAAAATAAAAAAAATAAAGTATATAGACATGGAAAAATAAATAAATAAAAGGGCTTTTTCAGGAGTCATAGATTCTCTGGCCTGAAGAGCTTCCCGGGACAATGGAAATCCCTGGAAAAGGAGGTTAACACCTGATTTTGGTCATCTATTGTGATGTTGCCCAGGAGAGTTGGAAAGTTGTGTTACTCACTCTTAAATTTAAGATGTCTGGAGTTCATTTTTAAAAAGAGAGAAAAAGACTAATATGTAAATATATATCTCCTTTCTTTTATTTTTAATTAATTTTTATTGGAGTATAGTTGCTTCTTTTGTGGGCTTCCCTGGTGGCTCAGTGGTAAAGAATCTGTCTGCCAATGCAGGAGACTCGGGGTTCGATCCCTGGGTCGGGAAGATCCCCTGGAGAAGAGAATGGCCACCCGCTCCAGTATTCTTGCCTGGGAACTCCCGTGGACAGAGGAACCTGGTGGGCTACAGTCCACTGGGTCACAGAGTCAGACACGACTTAGCGACTAAACTGCAAAAGTTGCTTTACAGTGTTGGGTGTTAGTTTCAACTGTGGGCTTCCCTGGTGGCTCAAACGGTGAAGAATCCACCTGGATTGTGGGAGACCTGGGTTCAATCCCTGGGATGGGAAGACCCCTTGGAGGAGGGCATGGCAACCCTCTCCAGTATGCTTGCCTGGAGAATCCCCACGGACAGAGGAGCCTGGCAGAGTATAGTCCATGGGGTCGCAGAGTCGGACACGACTGAGTGACTAAGCACGGCACAGCACAGTTCTGCTGCACGGCAAAGCGAATCAGCTGTACTGATTTACGTAGAAAATGCCCTCTGTTGTGGATTTCCTTCCCATTTAGGTCACCGCAGAGCGTGAGTTGAGTTCCCTGTGCTGTATAGCAGGTTCTCATTGGATATCTATTTTATACACAGTGGTGTATGTAGGTCGATCCCAGTCTCCCAGGCCATCCCACCCCCTTCCCCGCTTTGGTGGCCATACATTTCTTCTCCGCGTCTGTGTCTGCATCTCTGTTTTGCAAATAAGATCATCTCTCTATATAATTTCCTTTCCTATCTCATCACCTTTGTTACGTAAATGTCTAAATATCCCTCGGTTTACGGTTTTCTTGGCCTCACTATCAGTGTTAAAGAGCAGGAAGAGCCTGGACAGAGAGATGCCCCGGGAGACGTGAGTCTCCCCCTCTCTCCTCCACTCTGCCTGGCCTCCTGTGTCCTGTGTCCTGGGCCTCTGAGGTCAGCGCCCTCTGCCCCTCCTGGGTCTTCACAGCTGCTGGGAGGAGCTGGACCTGTGGCCGCTGCACCCTGTTCTGCCTCTTGGTCCTCGTCCTGCCTTCTGCGTCTGCTTGCCGGCACCAGGCTGGTCCCTGTTGAGCTTTGAGGCGGGACCTGCTCACAAAACCTCAGGGCTGCACCTTGCCCTCCAAGTTCAGCACAGTCTCCCACAGTGGACAGACTCCCAGGAGGTGAGACCTCTCTGGAGTCCCCAGTCCTAGTGAACTCTTTTCTGCACTCCTGGGGCTCTTGAGCTCTATTGAGAGTTCCCAGACAGTAAACAGCACCAAAGGTAAACGCACAGTGTGATGAGTTTTGACAAGTGCCTGCACCTGTAAAGCCATCATCATAATCAAAATAATGAAATTCCCATCACCTCCAAAAGTTTCCTGAGCCTCCTTTTTAATACACCTTACCCCCATCTCTCATCCCTAGGCAACCACTGGACTGGACTCCTTTCTGTCATTGTAGATTCATTTATATTTTCTGGAATTTTATATAAACAGACTCAGGCAATATTTACTCCCCTTTTGCCTGGCTTCTTTCACTCAGCATAATATTCCTGAGGTCCATCCATGCTGTGTGTTTCGTTGTTTGTTTTTACGGCTGAGTAGGATTCTGTGATGTGAATGCATCCCAACTGAGAGATCTCATTCAACTTTTCATGGGCAAGTCCTATTTTCTCAGCTTGACCATCAGCCATTCGAGGTCTGGGACAGAGTGTTTAGTGCTCATCACTCCCCCAGCCCTGCAGTGGGCCGGCTAAGCTGGGCAGTTGTGGTCTGGCGAGAGGGCAGATGTCCAGGGCTAGGATGCTGAGTCCACCTGGTCAAACTCCTGGTCTGTGCCTTGGTGTCACCACTGGTCAGTGTCGACGATGGTCATCGTCACCACTGGTCAGTGTCGACGATGGTCATCCTCACCACTGGTCAGTGTCGACGATGGTCATCCTCACCACTGGTCAGTGTCGACGATGGTCATCCTCACCACTGGTCAGTGTCGACGATGGTCATCCTCACCACTGGTCAGTGTCGACGATGGTCATCCTCACCACTGGTCAGTGTCGACGATGGTTATCCTCACTGGATATGGTTATTAGAAGGCACATTCAGTGAGTCACTGTGGAACCTTTGGGGAATTATCCTGAACATACTTCATGCTACCTGTTCCTAGGAAGGGGGCTTCCCCAATATTTCAGCAGTAAAGAATCCACCTGCAGTGCAGGTGATGTAAGAGATGCAGGTTTGATCCTTGGGTCGGGAAGATCCCTTGGAAAAGGAAATGGCAACCCACCTCAGTATTCTTGCCTGAAAAATCCCATAGATAGAGGAGCCTGGCAGGCTATAGTCCAAAGGGTCTCAAAGAGTTGGACACAGTTGAGCAACTGAGCATGCACGTAGATTACTGGGAGGCGGCTAAGCACAGTGTTGCAAAGTGGATTCTGGGTCCAGATCCTAGCTCCGTGCTGTGATGATGTGACCCGGGCAGGTGCCTCTGCTGTCTCCTTGGACGAGTGGGGATGACAAGAAGGATGTCCTGGCTGTGGGGCTTCGGTGAGGATTAAATGAGGATTAAACGAGTAGTTTACATAAAGCCCTAAACTGTGCCATGTGGCACTGGCCCCTCAGATGTGTGCAGTGAGCAGACGGTGTCCAGGGAGGCCTCTGAGGTTTAATCCCACAGGAGGAAGGCAGCTGGGGGAGGGGTTACCTGGAGCTCTCCCATATCCTTCCTCTCAGTGGCTGATACTGATTGTACGTGGAAGCAGATGGGTTAAGTGAAACCTTCCTGACCTGGGAACTTCTTAGTGGCCTTTTAGCTGCTGGATGGGGGAAGGCAATGGCACCCCACCCCAGTACTCTTGCCTGGAAAATCCAATGGACGGAGTAGCCTGGTGGGCTGCAGTCCATGGGGTCGCTAACAGTCGGACAGACTGAGCGACTTCACTTTCACTTTTCTCTTTCATGCATTGGAGAAGGAAATGGCAACCCACTCCAGTGTTCTTGCCTGGAGAGTCCCAGGGACGGAGGAGCCTGGTGGGCTGCCGTCTATGGGGTCACACAGAGTCGAACACGACTGAAGTGACTTAGCAGCAGCAGCAGCTGCTGGATAAAAGTGCATTTTATTCAGGAGCGATTTCACTGGAATTTCCCTGCATGGCTGAGTCTGAAGGGAGCCATTCTTGGCTCTGGGTCTGTGCTGTTCCCAGCCCTCCACTCCTCGCATAGTCCTGGGAGGCAGGCTGGGGGGGTCCTCGCCTTGCAGGGGAGGAAGTCAGGCATCGGCACCCAGGGGTGAAGCCCACGTAGAAGTGGGGGATTCCCTGATTCAAAGCCCTTGTGCAGCGGGGTAGCCTACAGCCCTAAGGTCACTGCATTAGCCTAGGTGACCCTTCATCTGGAAACTGCAGCCTGGTCTCCAGAGCCGCTCCCAGACCCAAGCATGTGGCGGTTCTGAGTTCTGCTGTCCTGCTTCCATTCTTCCTGCCGCATAGTCTGAAGTCTGTTCCAGAAACAATGGGAACCTTTCTCAGGCTGCAGCTCAGCTCCTTCTCTGGCTTGGGACGTGGCCAGGGGTGACACCAGAGTCCCTGTTTTCTTGCCTTGCTTCATCTTGGCCCCACCATCAGAAGGGCTGCAGGCAAAGCTCCATGTTTTCGGACACCTGTGGCTTGCCCTTCCCTCGAGTGTGCAAAGTGACGTGGGCGGCCCCGTGGGCTCCTCCTTCTCAGGACCTCCTGGCATCTGTCTGTCCACCCAGGCTCTAATCCTGGGGCCCCACCTGGGGAGACAGAGCCAGGGGAGGGGATGCCCGACTTCCACGAACTCCTGGACTCTCTCTGAACCTCGTTTTCCCTCAGCTCCTGGAAACGTGGGTCCCGGACCATCAGCCCTGTCAGATCTGCACGTGCCTCAGCGGGCGGAGGGTCAACTGCACGACACAGCCCTGCCCCTCGGCCGAAGGTGAGGCCCCCTCCACACCCCTCCCCACCCCGCCACCGTCTCCAGAGCCGGGGGGCCAGATCCATACACAGATTACCTGTGCCAGCCCCCCTCCTTGCCTCTTGGGGCTGGGGTCCCCTCTCTGCACGTGGGTAGAGCTCTCGGGTTAGAGGGCCGGGGAGGCCTCTCCTGCTGTCCCCACCTTGACTCTCAGCCTGGTGCCCCGAGGGTGCATCTGAGCGGGGTGGCAGGACGTGCCAGGGAGACTCATTTGTCAATCGGCCAGCTGGTTGCCGTGGCGCAGAGTCCGGAGGAGGGAGCGGGGGTGCTGGGGGATACTGTTGTCTCTTCCTCTGACCTCTGTGGCCTCTTGTCCCCCAGTGCCCGCCTGCGGCCCATGTGAGGTGGCCCGGCTCCGGCAGAGCACGCAGCAGTGCTGTCCCGAGTACGAGTGTGGTACGTGTCACCCCGTGCCTTTCTCCAGGCCCGACCCCAGCCCAGCCCTGGAAGGCGAGGTGGAACTCATTTGTCAGTCGGCCAGCTGGTTGCCGTGGCGCAGAGTCCGGAGGAGGGAGCGGGGGTGCTGGGGGATACTGTTGTCTCTTCCTCTGACCTCTGTGGCCTCTTGTCCCCCAGTGCCCGCCTGCGGCCCATGTGAGGTGGCCCGGCTCCGGCAGAGCACGCAGCAGTGCTGTCCCGAGTACGAGTGTGGTACGTGTCACCCCGTGCCTTTCTCCAGGCCCGACCCCAGCCCAGCCCTGGAAGGCGAGGTGGTGGTGCTGAAGGGGGCAGTGGGAGGGGCTGGGGTGGATTTTCTAAAACCTGGAGAGAGTAGCCTCTGGAAAAGAGGATTTGTTTCCTGGAAAGATTTCTGCAGTGACTTACCAAATGTAAGGTTTGAGAGCATTAAGAAAGAATAGGGTGCAGTGTTCACAGAGGCCTTTTTTGCAGCAGCCAAGGTATGCAAGCCACCTAGGTGCCCATCAACAGATGAGTGGATAGGGACCTCCTTGGCGGTCCAGTGGTTAAGACTCCATCCTTCCACTGCAGGGGCCACGGGTTCAATCCTTGGTTGAGGAACTAAAATCCCATGTGCCGTGTGGCCAAAAAAAACCAGAAGAAAAAACCCCAAACAAACAGATGAGTGCATAAAGATATGGTACATACATGCAATGGAATACTACTCCGCCATAAAAAGAATAAAATTTGACACTTGCAGCAACACAGATAGACCTGGAGGGCATGAGGCTAAGAGAAGTGGGTCAGACAGAGAAAGACGAATACTGTATGATACCACTTATATGTGGAAACTTAAAAACTGCAACCAACTAGTGAACGTAGCAAAAAAGACACAGACTCACAGATACAGAGCGCAAGCTAGTGGTTACCAGTGGGGAGAGGGGGAGGGAGGGGTAAGATGGGGGGATTAAGAGATACAAACGACTGTGTGCACAGTAGATAAGCTACAAGGACATGTGATGCAGCACAGGGAATACAGCCCATATTTTATGATAACTATTACCTTTAAATTGTGAGTATGCCAGAGTAACTGTAGAGGAGGCCACCCGTGGACGGGCACCTTGATTTCAGCACGTTATTTGTCAGAGGATTTTGTTATAGGATTGCAAACTACATTGTGAACAATGGGTGGAATGACAGTGTAATTAAATGAATCCAGAGCAGGTGCAGTTCTGGTTAATATGACGGGAAATCTCTAGTGCGCTGTCCTCATCCTGTCCGAAGTGTTTTTTAGTTGTACAGGCAAAGACATAAAACCCAGGCTTGTGAAGTTTGCAGCAACAAAATCTTTGAGGGAGAGCAGGTAGATCAAGGCAGTGGGAGGACCTTGAAAAGAAATCATGAGACTTTGCTTTATGCTGATGAAATTTATCAAGGACAAACAGAAGCCCCGTCAGGAGATCTGACTGGAGAACAGTTTAGTAAACTGTTGGGACCTCATCCCAACCATCTTGGGTTGTTAGCAGTAGAGGGAACAGGTGGTCATTTAGTTCAAGGCTTTCATTTATGGACGGTACAAGGCTTCTTCAATGTCCCAGGCACTATGCCGCCATTATTTCAAGTCAGCCTTAGACTGGCCCTGTGTGGTGGACTTCCCACCTTACAGAAGGTGATCCTGAAGTCTAGAGGGTTCAAGAGACTTGGCCTAGATCTGGAGTCCCTGCAGATGATGAGAGTAATTAACATGAGTTTCTCCTATAGCTTGGATCTATCTATCTGGTATCTAGCGATCATCTGTCTATTATGTATATATTTATTTATCATCACTTCCCCCCTGTCCCCTCCTTGTCCCTCTATCTCCATCTTTAGCTTCATCTCTGTCTCTACCTGTATCTCCATGTCTACCTACATCTCCACTCTCTGCCTGCACCTCCGTCTCTGCCTGCACCTCCGTCTCTGCCTGCACCTCCGCCTCTGCCTGCACCTCCGCCTCTGCCTGCACCCCCGTCTCTGCCTGCACCTCCGGTCTCTGCCTGCACCTCCGGTCTCTGCCTGCACCTCCGGTCTCTGCCTGCATCTCCGGTCTCTACCTGCATCTCCGGTCTCTACCTGTACCTCCATCTCTTACCTGCATCTCCATCTCTGCCTGCATCTCCATCTCTACCTACATCTTCATCTCTATATTCATCTCCAGCTCTCCCTCTGTCTCCATCTCTAGCTCTACCTTTATCTCATTGCCATCATGCTTGTAAACAGTGAAGTCTCAGGGGTAGAAATGTAGGGAACCACTCACTAGCACAAGAGTGGCCTCGCTGGACCCTGAGGGCCCATCCCTCCTCTGGCCCTCAGTGTGTGACCTGGTGAGCTGCGACGTGCCCCCGGTGCCTCACTGTGAAGACGGCCTCCAGCCGGTGCTGTCCAATCCTGGGGAGTGCAGACCCAACTTCACCTGTGGTGAGTCCTCCCTCTGGGGGTGAGGAG
The DNA here is from genome assembly GCA_006410675.1 of Oreotragus oreotragus. Taxonomy (NCBI): domain Eukaryota; kingdom Metazoa; phylum Chordata; class Mammalia; order Artiodactyla; family Bovidae; genus Oreotragus; species Oreotragus oreotragus. The sequence continues at coordinate 133,699 of SJYX01000344.1, forward strand.
GGGGCCAAGCAGTCACTGTCCCCTGGCCTGGGACGGTGTCCTGTATTCTAGTGAGCTGAGTCTGGGCTTGGGGTGTGTCTGGAACAGAAGGGTCAAGGTCACACTTGGACTGGATCCTCTGACTCCTCCCAGCCACAGGCTGTGATGGTGGAGCAGGCGTGGGCACAGCTGCAGGCATCCCCCTCTTGGGTTTATTAGGAGGCAGTTGGACCTGAGATGCAGAAGCTTCCCTATCTCATCTTTATTTACGCCCATCCTCCCATAAACCATGAAGGGGAAGGAATGTACCCTTGGCTTGTCCTCGTCACTGGATCTTTGTTGTTCAGTCACTGTCATGTCTGGCTCTTTGTGACCCCATGAACTGAGCCAGGCTCCTCTGTCCTCTGTCTCCCAGAGTTTGCTCAAATTCATGTCCATTGAGTTGGTGATCCTATCCAACCATCTTGTCCTCTGTTGTCCCCTTCTCCTCCTGCCTTCAGTCTTTCCCAGCAGCAGGGTCTTTTCCAATGGCTCTTCACATCAGGTGGCCAAAGTATTGGGGCTTATTCCCAAACAAATTTAGAGATTTTTCACTTCCTGTATGTTTATTTATATTCTAAGTACTACCAATTTAAGCCTAGGATTGGACTAAAGAAAGTCCTGGACATGTTAAGAAACCACATTCTGTGTTAAGCTACTGAGTATATCCAGCTAAAGTCAATACCTACTTACTGTCCTGTTGATTTGGAATCTCACTTCAGTTCATAGATGGTAACCCTTGAAGGTGAGAGAACACTTTATATCTGGAAGAAGCTGGGGACAGGCAAAGACATGGGGTAGGGTTTGGCCTTGATGAAACGGCACTGTGGCTTTGCTGTCATTTTTCATTCATCGTTGTTGAAGGACCTAAAACTATAGGGTAGTTATTATTCCAGGTACTGAGATGGGAATAAGATCTCATAAGCTACCAGCTTGTAAAAATGCTAACCAGCGCCTGTGTGCCTGGGGTACCTGGGTCTTATAGATTCTGCATCTGTCCTCTCTGAGTATCTGCAGGTGAAAGAACCCCACCCCTTCCAGAGGTGCCTAGGAGGGTGATGGACTGGACACCCAGCAGCCTTCTCTTCCTCTCTGTTAAAATAACACCACATTTCCCCTTTGGATTAATGTCTTTACTCTCCTGCAGACTAACTAACTGCTTTGGGGTGTGATTGACTGTCCCAGGGCTCCTGAGTGGGGCTCACGTGTGTTTCTGACTTCAATGGGGCTAGAGTTCCCAGGGACCTTGCATCCTAGCTGAATGCTGAGGAGCTCGGGCTGAGTGCAGGGCTCAGCGTGGCAGGACCAGGGGACCACTTTGTGCTGCCCCTCAGCCTGCAGAAAGGAAGAATGCCCGAGGGAGTCCCCGCCCTCCTGCCCCCCACACCGGATGCCCGCCCTTCGGAAGACCCGGTGCTGTGATGAGTATGAGTGCGCTTGCAACTGCGCCAACTCCACGGTGAGCTGCCCGCTGGGGTACCTGGCCTCCACCGTCACCAACGACTGCGGCTGCACCACAACCACCTGCCTCCCCGACAAGGTAAGGCTGCTTGGCTCTGGTTGGGATGATGGCCAGACACATGCTTCTCGTGGAAGACGTGCCTTCCTGCCCGGACGAGTGCCGTGTGGCCTGGTGGGGGGCACGGCGTCAGCATTCTCTCTTAGCCTGATTCTCGTTAGCTCAGGGGGTACTCAGAGACTGCCATGTCTCGGCATGGCTGCGTGCTGAGGTTATAAACGTGGTGTAAGATAAGATCGTGCCTTTAAAGAGCTCCTTGTACAGAAGCTGGAAGACTGAGTGGGTATAGTGAAAGTGTTGGTTGCTTAGTCACGCCTGACTCTTTGTGACCCCATGAACTGCTGTAGCCCGCCAGGCTCCTCCCCCATGGGATTCTCCAGGCAAGGATACTGGAGTGGGTTGCCATGCCCTTCTCCAGGGGATCTTTCCTGACCCAGGGATCAAACCCGGTTCTCCTCCGTTGCAGGCAGATTCTTTAGAGCAAGTTTAGGAAAATGGTTTTAACCTCTTTGTACTGTTATGATGTGAGTGGACATAGGCACCTGTTTGGAGCTTTGGAGGACACACTTGGGATCATTTAAAACCTACCCTTAAGCCTCATGATCAAAGAGTTTCCTTGAGCATCTCACGCCGAGAAAATAAAGTCTGAGCGTGTGTATCACGAGCACCCCAGGCTTAACCATTCTACTCCTAACCAGCCGCTGGGATCTCAAGTCCCACGCTCCTTCCATAGTCTGCAGTTCTTCCAAACAGGATCGTTGTGTCTCAGACACAGCTCACACTCTGTGCCCGAGCCTTCGTTTGATCCATTGTCCTTTGCGGGAGTCTCTGCCTGCACCTCCGGTCTCTGCCTGCACCTCCGGTCTCTGCCTGCATCTCCGGTCTCTACCTGCATCTCCGGTCTCTACCTGTACCTCCATCTCTTACCTGCATCTCCATCTCTGCCTGCATCTCCATCTCTACCTACATCTTCATCTCTATATTCATCTCCAGCTCTCCCTCTGTCTCCATCTCTAGCTCTACCTTTATCTCATTGCCATCATGTGTGTAAACAGTGAAGTCTCAGGGGTAGAAATGTAGGGAACCACTCACTAGCACAAGAGTGGCCTCGCTGGACCCTGAGGGCCCATCCCTCCTCTGGCCCTCAGTGTGTGACCTGGTGAGCTGCGACGTGCCCCCGGTGCCTCACTGTGAAGACGGCCTCCAGCCGGTGCTGTCCAATCCTGGGGAGTGCAGACCCAACTTCACCTGTGGTGAGTCCTCCCTCTGGGGGTGAGGAGGGGGCCAAGCAGTCACTGTCCCCTGGCCTGGGACGGTGTCCTGTATTCTAGTGAGCTGAGTCTGGGCTTGGGGTGTGTCTGGAACAGAAGGGTCAAGGTCACACTTGGACTGGATCCTCTGACTCCTCCCAGCCACAGGCTGTGATGGTGGAGCAGGCGTGGGCACAGCTGCAGGCATCCCCCTCTTGGGTTTATTAGGAGGCAGTTGGACCTGAGATGCAGAAGCTTCCCTATCTCATCTTTATTTACGCCCATCCTCCCATAAACCATGAAGGGGAAGGAATGTACCCTTGGCTTGTCCTCGTCACTGGATCTTTGTTGTTCAGTCACTGTCATGTCTGGCTCTTTGTGACCCCATGAACTGAGCCAGGCTCCTCTGTCCTCTGTCTCCCAGAGTTTGCTCAAATTCATGTCCATTGAGTTGGTGATCCTATCCAACCATCTTGTCCTCTGTTGTCCCCTTCTCCTCCTGCCTTCAGTCTTTCCCAGCAGCAGGGTCTTTTCCAATGGCTCTTCACATCAGGTGGCCAAAGTATTGGGGCTTATTCCCAAACAAATTTAGAGATTTTTCACTTCCTGTATGTTTATTTATATTCTAAGTACTACCAATTTAAGCCTAGGATTGGACTAAAGAAAGTCCTGGACATGTTAAGAAACCACATTCTGTGTTAAGCTACTGAGTATATCCAGCTAAAGTCAATACCTACTTACTGTCCTGTTGATTTGGAATCTCACTTCAGTTCATAGATGGTAACCCTTGAAGGTGAGAGAACACTTTATATCTGGAAGAAGCTGGGGACAGGCAAAGACATGGGGTAGGGTTTGGCCTTGATGAAACGGCACTGTGGCTTTGCTGTCATTTTTCATTCATCGTTGTTGAAGGACCTAAAACTATAGGGTAGTTATTATTCCAGGTACTGAGATGGGAATAAGATCTCATAAGCTACCAGCTTGTAAAAATGCTAACCAGCGCCTGTGTGCCTGGGGTACCTGGGTCTTATAGATTCTGCATCTGTCCTCTCTGAGTATCTGCAGGTGAAAGAACCCCACCCCTTCCAGAGGTGCCTAGGAGGGTGATGGACTGGACACCCAGCAGCCTTCTCTTCCTCTCTGTTAAAATAACACCACATTTCCCCTTTGGATTAATGTCTTTACTCTCCTGCAGACTAACTAACTGCTTTGGGGTGTGATTGACTGTCCCAGGGCTCCTGAGTGGGGCTCACGTGTGTTTCTGACTTCAATGGGGCTAGAGTTCCCAGGGACCTTGCATCCTAGCTGAATGCTGAGGAGCTCGGGCTGAGTGCAGGGCTCAGCGTGGCAGGACCAGGGGACCACTTTGTGCTGCCCCTCAGCCTGCAGAAAGGAAGAATGCCCGAGGGAGTCCCCGCCCTCCTGCCCCCCACACCGGATGCCCGCCCTTCGGAAGACCCGGTGCTGTGATGAGTATGAGTGCGCTTGCAACTGCGCCAACTCCACGGTGAGCTGCCCGCTGGGGTACCTGGCCTCCACCGTCACCAACGACTGCGGCTGCACCACAACCACCTGCCTCCCCGACAAGGTAAGGCTGCTTGGCTCTGGTTGGGATGATGGCCAGACACATGCTTCTCGTGGAAGACGTGCCTTCCTGCCCGGACGAGTGCCGTGTGGCCTGGTGGGGGGCACGGCGTCAGCATTCTCTCTTAGCCTGATTCTCGTTAGCTCAGGGGGTACTCAGAGACTGCCATGTCTCGGCATGGCTGCGTGCTGAGGTTATAAACGTGGTGTAAGATAAGATCGTGCCTTTAAAGAGCTCCTTGTACAGAAGCTGGAAGACTGAGTGGGTATAGTGAAAGTGTTGGTTGCTTAGTCACGCCTGACTCTTTGTGACCCCATGAACTGCTGTAGCCCGCCAGGCTCCTCCCCCATGGGATTCTCCAGGCAAGGATACTGGAGTGGGTTGCCATGCCCTTCTCCAGGGGATCTTTCCTGACCCAGGGATCAAACCCGGTTCTCCTCCGTTGCAGGCAGATTCTTTAGAGCAAGTTTAGGAAAATGGTTTTAACCTCTTTGTACTGTTATGATGTGAGTGGACATAGGCACCTGTTTGGAGCTTTGGAGGACACACTTGGGATCATTTAAAACCTACCCTTAAGCCTCATGATCAAAGAGTTTCCTTGAGCATCTCACGCCGAGAAAATAAAGTCTGAGCGTGTGTATCACGAGCACCCCAGGCTTAACCATTCTACTCCTAACCAGCCGCTGGGATCTCAAGTCCCACGCTCCTTCCATAGTCTGCAGTTCTTCCAAACAGGATCGTTGTGTCTCAGACACAGCTCACACTCTGTGCCCGAGCCTTCGTTTGATCCATTGTCCTTTGCGGGCCTCAAGGGAGCACTCATTTATAGCCCCTGCCCACCCGACCCTCACTTTCAGCCACTCGTCACAGGACAGGGGGCTATTCATGGGTGGGTTCCGAGTCCAAGGACATCACTAGGTCTGAGAAGTAGGGTACAGCTTTCCGAGGGACAGAGGAAGGAGTTTAATGCAGCGAAGGTAGTGGTGATAGTAGTCAGGTCAGCCAGTGTATTATATCCCCACCCGGGGCCATAAAAGGCTCACAGGGGGCCAGTCCAGGGGTGGGCTTTCCTAAGTTAGGTGGGCAGGGGTGGGAAGAGGCCAGACTCCAGTGTGGGCAGAGACCATGCTGTTTCACTTACTGCTGTAGTCTCAGCACCTAGGGTAGCTTCCAACATGTAGATCCTCTGTATATGGGATTTTCCAGGCAAGAGTATTGGAGTGGGTTGCCATTTCCTTCTCCAGGGGATCATCCCAACCCAGGGATTGAACCCGAGTCTACTGGCATTATAGGCAGACGCTTTACCAATCTGAGCCACCAGGGAAGATCCCAGCAGATGCCCACTCACCTCTTATTTAGATGAACCGAGTGAATTCACTCATGGAAACCTTGCGTCTACAGGTGTGTGTCCACCGAGGCACCATCTACCCCTGTCTCTTATACACAATGAACCCGAGTCTACTGGCATTATAGGCAGACGCTTTACCAATCTGAGCCACCAGGGAAGATCCCAGCAGATGCCCACTCACCTCTTATTTAGATGAACCGAGTGAATTCACTCATGGAAACCTTGCGTCTACAGGTGTGTGTCCACCGAGGCACCATCTACCCCGTGGGCCAGTTCTGGGAGGAGGGCTGTGATACCTGCACCTGCACGGATCTGGAGGATGCTGTGATGGGCCTGCGTGTGGCCCAGTGCTCCCAAAAACCCTGCGCGGACAGCTGCCGGCCGGTAAGGGGGAGCAACGCGGGGGTGGTAGGGATGGGGATCCCAGGAACGGGCAAGAAAGTCCCTTTAGGAACCTCTGGTTCAAGGCCAGAGGGGAGGGGCCAGGAGGGGAGTGGGGCCGGGGAACAGAAAGAGGCTCGAGGCGAGCCTCGCCCTGTCATCCTTCCGTGACCATTTCTCAGCTGATGGCCATCTCTGCCATGTGATCTTGATTAATAGCCTAGAAAACAGGGCTTGGTTTTTTTCCCTGTCTTTCCCCTTTTCAGGCATCTTAGCCTAAACCTAGTCCAGACACATGTTCTGAATTTTCTGAGATGGTCCTGGTGTTAGTGTAACATTGTGTTTCTACGTAGGTTGGTGATTTTTCAGACCAGGTTTATAATTTGAAGTATCGAAGTCGAGCTGTGTTTATGATTTGAGGTATAACTGGGAGTTGGAACCCTCCCCCAATTCAGTTTCTAATTCTTTTTGTGGTGGCCTGCCCACTAAGGCACCTGTGTATTTGGGGATGCTCTATCCTTGCACAGTGAAGACTGTTCAGACTCTAGAGAAAGGAAACCACAGTCTGTGGGGGGAATTGTGGGTTGACTTCTTCTTCCTGGTTTAAAGCTATTATTGTTAGCACAAGTTCACGTGCCCAATGCACAGGGAGGCCAAACAAACCGAAACATTGGAGTTTGAGGCAGAGAAAGGTTTATTTCAGGGCTGTGTAAGGAGACAGGCCGCTCTTGCCCTAAAAATCCCCAAGATCTCCTAACGGTTTCGGCAAAGTATTTCTAAAAGCCAGGTGAGGGAAGGGGTCACAAGGTATGTGATCAGCTTGCACACAGTTCTCCGATGGGCTGAGCGAAGGAGCAGGTGGTGTCATAAGGGTGAACGTGAGCAGTCCTTAGGCCCCAGGAGGCCTGGGGCTGTGTACTCATGGGCAGCAAGTGGTGAACTTCTGTTTGGTGGGGAGTTTTCACATTTGCAAAACAACTCAGAAAACGTGCATCGAATATTGTTACCTAGGTACTTCAGGGAGGAGCTACAGCAGAGGATGTGGGGGAGGCCTGCCTGTAGAAGGCCCCACAGGGTCCTGTTCAGTTACATTATTATTACTGCTTTATTCTCAGTAGAGAATGTTGATCAGAGAAGTGGAGCTAGGACAGATCTGTACCTGCAACAGCAGTGGAGAGAAGGCTCTGGATGCTTTTTCAGACCTGTGTGTGGTTTGCTGATGGAGGGGAGGACCTGAAAGTGAATCCAGAAGTGGGGACATCCATTCAGTTGCCCCACGGCTCTCCCTGCTTCACTGGTGCTGTGGAGGAGCAGGCCTGCCAGGCCCCTGGGAGACGATGACGCTGTGGGATCCAGGGGTGCCTCTGGGGAGCGCCCATCCGTCTCCATCTCCTCCCACAGGCCACAGGAGGCAGCGGGAGTAACGTGCTACCGGATGAAGAGAATGCTGCTAGAGGTCGTTTTTATAAAATTGGTCTCCAGTATGTCTTGTGTTTTGGTAGGGAGGTTTGGTCTCCAGTATGTCTTGTGTTTTGGTAGGGTGGTTTGTTCTGACTGTGATGGGTCTTGGCTGCAGTGCGTGGGATTTCTCTAGTTTCAGCAGGTGGGGGCTGCTCTCCAGCTGCGGCCCGCGGGCTTCTCATTGTGCTGGCTTCTCTTGCTGTGGAGCACGCGCTCTAGGGCATACGGGCTTCAGTAGTTGCAGTAGGTGGGCTCAGTAGTTGTGGCTCATGGGCTTCAGTGTCCCTTGGCAGGTAGAATATCTGCAGACCAGCGATCGAACCCGGGTCCCCTGCATTGGCAGGTGGATTCTCAACCACTGGACCACCAGGGAAATCTAAGCCATTAGCTCTTATTCATCCTCATGATTCTCCTCCAGAAGGAAGAAGAGGCAGGGCTGTTCTTCCCACTTGTTAGAAAGCAGAGGGGATGAAGTTGGCTGAAAGCAGAGGGATGTCGTGCTACGGATCATCTGAAGCCAGTAGATGGGGCGAGTCTTGACTCCTAGCCTGGGGCTGTGCTGGTAGGCTGGTATAGCTGGCAACAGGGTTGATCTCCTTTAGGACTGATTGGTTTGATCTTCAGCTGCAGGATAACTAACGAGATCTCAGCTGTTAAGACTGAGAAGAATAGCTTGCCAAGCACCGCTGTGGCGCGGGTTGGGTGTCGTCAGGTCCCATGGAGATGGTCCTCGGCTCCCAAGTCCCCAGGAGAGGCAGTAACTGGGCTGTTGCTGAGTGTCAAGCGCGTCCTGTGACTCAGTGCTGCTTGTGAGTGCACAGGGGGAGCAGAGAGTGGGTGGTGCCCACGCCCGTCCCGAACACCCTTCTCTCTGAGATGCCGCTTAGTCCCGGGTTCCGGCCCCTCCTCCCCAGGACAGCCTTGCACAGCCGTTTTGTCTGTTCTTTGTACATTGCTTCCGTGTTCTCGGCAGAGGGTTTCAATCCAAGACCCCCATGCTTTGGCCAGATGGAGGACCTCCGAGAGGAGGATGGGTTGGCAGACTTCCACCTTGCAGGATCCTGGTCTCCCTGGCCAGCTTTCCGGGGACGGTTGGTCTCCTTTCATGGTGCCCTATAAACTACTAGGTCAGTGCCAAGTGGTGACCTGGGGAAGCCCAGCTCTGCAGGTTACTGAGAGGTCCTGGGGTCGAGGTGCTCATCACGTGCAGGTAACTCGCCCTGTTAGGGCACAGCCCAGACTCCAGGCATCCTGAATGTTCTCCCCTGGTCTAGACTTGGGCCATGATAAATGTTGGGTCAGCTGGCAGCTGCTGCATGAACTCTGAATGTCTTTAAAACCCCCGTGGACTGACTCTTGGGGCTTCCCTAGTAGCTCCATAGTAGAGACTCCCCCTGCTAGTGCAGGAGATGCAGGTTCGACCTCTGGTCCAGGAAGATCCCCTGGAGAAGGAAATGGCTACCCACTCCAGTATTCTTGCCTGGAGAATTCCATATACCGAGGAGCCTGGTGGGCTATGTCCACGGCCTCTCAGATAGTCAGACATGACTGAGCAACTGAACAACAACAAGGACTGACTCCTGGTCCAGAGTGGACGCTTGCGGGGGGCAGGGTTGGACCTGGATGGATGGTGTGAGACCCGTAGTGATTCAGTGGGTGATGCTGCCTGACCACTTAGCATGAGCGTGGGGCCGGAGGAGCACAGAGATGAGGATGTCCGGCTGTCCTCTGCAAGCCCCGGAGCTCCGAACACCTGCCGCGGGGACCAGAGCACCTGCATCTTTGCTGCCAGCTGTCCTGACACTCCATCCTTTGTGTGTTTTCAGGGCTTCACCTACGTCCTCCGTGAGGGCGAGTGCTGTGGAAGGTGCCTGCCGTCGGCCTGCGAGGTGGTGACCGGCTCCCCGCGGGGGGACTCCCAGTCCCAGTGGAAGAGTGTAGGTCTGGGCCAGGGTGGGTGGGCAGGAGGCTGGGGGCCAGGCCAAACTCATCCAGGGTCCAGGGCTGGCCTTAGTTTTGATAAAGCAGATGCCCACTCCCTACCATTTGCTCTCCCTATGGCGAGTTTAATGTCGCTGTTGGTTTATCCAGATATCAGCTGGGGAACTAGTTAAGGTTGCCCCAGATCTGGGGAGGAGCCCAGTGCCCTCTCTACGAGTGCTGTGAGCTCCTGGGGGTGGGGGTTATGTTCTCCTGTTCACCTGTGAACCTGAGGACCCTGATGGTTGGTGGAGGTCTGTGTGATGGCCCAGGCAGGGTCCTCTGACCTTATCACTGATTTCCATTGGAGAAATTTACAATCCAGAGAAGCAAACAGTGTTTCTGTCCCCAGACCCTGCAAGCTACTTCTGCAGCTCTGGCTGTGGCCCTTGACCATGCCAGTGGCCCCCCTCCCCCCTCCCTATCGTCTCCTGTCTGGCCTCCCATCCCCAGATCCCCCTCCCTGAACCAGAGCAGCCTAGCTTCTCCTCTGTGGCCAGAGGCCCTCATGCTGGCTCTGGAGCCGTTTTCTGAAACACAGAGGATCCTTCCCTGGGAGTCTTAGCCCAGATGCTGGGGTGTGAACAGACCTTTCACTCTGGCTGATATGGATAAAGTGGGGTTGCTGAGCCCTGGGATCCTCAGGAGGTAGGTGCTGGGGTGGGTGTGAGGTGCACCTGGGGGCCTTCCCCTTCTCAGTCCTCCAGGGAGACCAAAACACACTCTGTTTAGAAGAAGCGCAAAGGGTTAACTGTCCTGTCCTGGCCCACCAGCCTCTTCCTCCTCGGTGGTGACAGAGGGACTTGCTGAGTTCCCCACGAGGGATCCCACCTCCCTCTTCTAGTCCTGGTCCCTGCTCCATACCCCCCGCCTCCCCATCACCCCAGAATCAGGCTGGTTTTGCGAATCCTCCCCAGGGTCAGAGGCTGCTGTGTCCTGGGGGCGGGGGGAGCTGACAACTGGTACCTTTGAGGCTCAGCACCCTCCCTTCCAGTCACTCATCTGCCTCCAGGGCTCACTCAGCTCTGACATCAATGTTTACGGAAGAGTCTCCCTCCCCCAGTTCAAGTCTCCCTCTGACCTGTAAGACTTGGGGGTCAGAAGTGGCTCTGGAACATGAGGGACCAGCGGGAGTTGGTGGGGACGGGTCTTCTTAATGCATATGGTGTCCAGGGCTCGGTGGGTTATTGATCAGAGTCTAGTGTGGCCTGCAGTGGGAAGGTGTGTTCAGGGTGAGTCGGAAGGGGGTCATGACAGAGGCTGTAATCTGGGCACTCTCTGCTCCTCCTCTGAAAAGAGAAGAAAGGGAACCGGGCCCAAATGAAGCTGCCGGGCCTGGAGCATGCCGACTGGGCACCCCTGCTCCTGAGTCTGGGAGATACTCACACAGACTGGTCAGAAACTCTGGGGGACTTTCTGAACCATGTTCTGGACACTTGGTGCTCCTGGATGGTGGAGCCAGCCCGTGGGGACAGGCCACCCATTGCAGCCTGGAGGCCTGGGGACAAATTGCAGGCTGAGGGCCAGATGCCAGCATCCCATCCTCAGAGGGAGGCCGTGTGAGGCTGGGCGATGGGCTGGGTTCCCCCGACCCCCGCATCTCCCCTCTGTTGTCTCCCCATGCCGCTGTTCCCGGTCGCTCAGCTCCCAGGTGGGCTGAGGGTGAAAGGAGCACCCTCTGTTCTCAGGTGCTTCCTCTGGTGGCTCAAGACTGTCTTGGGAGCACACGTGTGGCTTTGAGCTGGGCTCTTGGTCGGGGGGACTCTGACCCAGACTCACCGAAGGACCTGGATGAGCTGTCATTCCCTCCAGGGGCCTCCCCCCGTGGGCAGGGCTTAGCTGTGGAGCCAGGCTCACCTCCAGGGCCCACCCCAGCTCCTGAGGGGACCACCCACTCCCAGTGGGACCTCGGGCGCCGCGACCCACTCGGGTGCTCTGCCCACAGGTTGGCTCTCACTGGGCCTCCCCCGAGAACCCCTGCCTCATCCACGAGTGCGTCCGAGTCAAGGAGGAGGTCTTCGTGCAGCAGAGGAACGTCTCCTGCCCGCAGCTGGACGTCCCCATCTGCCCCTTGGGCTTCCAGCTGCGCTGTCAGACCTTGGGCTGTTGCCCCGCCTGTCGCTGCGGTAAGACATGCCACCAGGCCAGCCTCCAGGCCTCTCAACCCTCCAGAAAGGCTCAGAAGGGCTCCCGAATCCTTGCCTTTGGAGCAGCTTAGGGAAATGGGCAGGACCAAATCTTCCTGTCCTTTCCTAATGTTTTGGGGAGAAAGCAAATGAGAAGAGAGAAGTAGGACAATTCCTGAAGGTCATCCCTGAGCTCAGTGCTGGCTCTGTACCGTGTCTCACATCATCCCATGACGATCACAGTGAGTACTGTGATACCTCCACTTGCTCACCTGAGTGGCAGAACTGGGATTGGATCCAGGCTTCTCTGATTCTAGAAATGCCTTCTCCATCCTTCTTCTGGAGAGGGTATTCCAGCTGTCCATCTCCTAACCCCACCAACCAACCAACCAACCAACCATCAGCCAAGCAACCAACCAACCAACAAAGCAAGCAAGCAAGCAACCAACCAAATAAACGATCAGCCAAACAACCAATAGCAGCAGCAACAGCAAACAACTCTCACCACCTCCTGCCCTGAATTCTTTGTGTGATTTTATCGTGGGACTTAGTTTCCAAAGCAGATTTTCATTCCTTCACAAGCGCAGCACCCTCTCTCTTGCCCCGTCAGTGTGAATCACTTAAACAAGCACCCTCCCCTCCAGGGCTTCAGGGGGCTGGAGGGTGGAAGCAGGCAGCTGCCCATCCGTGGGGGGCCTGGGGTCAGTGTGGCCACGTGGGCAGGAGGACCCACAGTGCCTGGCGGGGGTGGCGGGAAGGGCTGGCAGGTGGAGGGGAGAGGCCCAGCCCAGCAGAGCAGCCGGGTTGCAGGTCTCCACCAGCTGTGTTCCGATCACTCATGCCCTGCGCCTGTCTCTCCCCAGAGCCCGTGCAGGCTTGCGTGCTCAACGGCACCATCATCGGGGTGAGCTGATGCCTTCTCCCCAGGGGGGCAGGGACAGGGGCTGTGTGGAGGGTGGATAGCATCTGAAAGTGCAAATGACAGGACCCGGAGTGATCTGCTCCACCCACACTTTCCTTGCTCCTAGGGTTTCCCAAGCATCCTGGAGTGGAAGCCCCAACTCTCCAGGGCCTGGGTCCCACCTTCGCCTTCTAGCGCTCACCTCCCGGCCCCTCAGCTCCCAGGCACAGGAGATGCCAATCTGTCCCCTCTCCCTCTGCCCAGGGAAAGCCCTCACTCTCACCACTGCCATCCTTGAAGGGGGAGGGCCGGGGAAGGAGTGGCCTCTGGGGACCGGAGGAGAATTGGGGTGATGATGGCTCCTAGTAGCTTTGAGCAGCCAGGCCCCACATCTAAGACAGATGATGGCTCATGGGGCTGAGGGCAGTCAGGAGTTGGGGGACCGGGGTGCCAGGAGGCCTGACCCTGGTCCCCCCTGGTTCCAGCCCGGGAAGACTGTGATGGTTGATGCATGCATGACCTGCCGCTGCACCGTCCAGGCAGGGGTCGTCTCCGGATTCAAGCTGGAGTGCAGGCAGACCACCTGCCAGGCCTGCCCTGTGGTAAGAGAGGCTGCGGTTGGTGGGGATCGGGGGTGGGGGGTCAAATGGGTACTTTCAGGACCCAGGCAATGGGACCTCACCAGGCTCTTTAAATAAAAACTTTCCTGATTTTCTGATTATGTCCAGTATCTGACAACTGTCAGGAAGGGACTAAAGTCGCCTACCCAGATTGCATTTCTCAGAAATAATTATAATTTAGTTTTGTACATTTAAAACCCTTTTTTTATATATATTTGCAAGGCTGTGACCATATTCACAATTCTGTATTCTTTTTAAGGCAACTTTAAGTAACATCACTACTGATCTTTGAGAGCATTAAAAATCAGTCAAATATTTATCCGACAGTTACCAGTTAGTCCACAGTTATTTATCAGACACTTGCTATGTGCAGATTTCTACCCAACGATCTCTGGAGTGGCCCTGCCTCAAAGTATACTTTTATTATTGCACATTGTTGGCCGACTCTTTGTGACCCCATGAACTGCACCCCGCCAGGCTCCTCTGTCCATGGGATTTCCCAGGCAACAGTACTGGAGTGGGCTGCCATTTCCTTCTCCAGGGGATCTTCCTGACCCAGGGGTTGAATCCAGATCTCTAGCATTGCAGGCAAAGTGTTTGCCACTGAGCCACCAGGAGCCCTGCCGGACATTGGGGTGGTCTAGAATAGTTCAGCCCGTTTCTGCCAGGTCACGATGATGGTGCTTGCTTTGAATACCTCCACAGGTGGGATCTGGGACGTGGAGTCCGCATTTCTAGTGGAGGAGGGGAGAGCATGCATTTCACTGGTCTAATCACGACTCCTAGCAAACCCCCCTCCGCCGCACAGAGCTGCACCCAGTGCTGAGGAAGACGCCTTGGCTTCTTCCACAGGCTGCCCCTTGCATTTGGGGCTCCTGCTCTCTTAGAAAGTGCAGTTGGTTGCATGAGTTTCTTGTGAGCTGGATGCACAGAATATATAATGTAACCACTCTTTTAGGTGGTGGAGCAGTGGGTGGAGGCTGGACGGTTCCTGGAGAGGAATCTCTTATCAGAGGAGCAATGCAGTGGCCAGAGGGGAGGGGCGGTGGGTGAGGGATGAGGAACACTGAGCCGGTGCGGTCAGCACTCTTGAGGACAGGTGTGTTCTGCACCTGGGCGCTACGTGAGGCTCCAAGGAGGGGCTTAATAACGTGGGGAATGAAGGGGTCTATAGGATACACATTGTTTCTGATAGAACGGCTCAAGGAGAACATCCCTGCCTCAGGAAGAAGGGAGCGAAATATGTGTCTTTGCTTTTTAAAAATTTTAAATCCCAGTTGTTTTAGTGTTTCCAGTGGAAGTGTGGGGGTGTGAGACGACTCCCCTGATACATCTGGGCTTGAATATAGGAAGGAATGATGCTGTCTGAAGTCTGTGGCACCCCTTCACCTGAATGTCGATGGAATTACAATCCATGCCAGGAGAGAGAGGTCCACACCCACTGTCCTGCAGGAAGCGCTCAGGGGGATGAGCACGCTCTTTACTGGCGCCCTCTGGTGGTCAGAGGGTGGCACAGTCACCTCCTCTGCATCCATAGATACCCAGTTTTAGAATCCAGTCTAGACATAGGTTTCTAAATATTTTTAAATCCACAGCCCGCTTTGGTCTGTGTGCTCCTCCTCTTCTCCAAAACTGCATCTCCCCAGGGCAGTGTGGGCTTCCCTGGTGGCTCAGATGGTAAAGAATCCATCTCCCAGTTCAGGAGATTGTGGTTTCAGTCCCTGGATGGGGAAGATCTCCTGGAGAAGGCAATGGCAACCCACTCCTGTGTTCTTACATGGAGAATCCCATGAACAGAGGAGCCTGGAAGGCCACAGTCCATAAGGTCACAAAGAGTCAGACACAACTGAGCAACCAAGCACATCACACACACACACACACACACAGGGCTGTGAACTCACTTCCTCCCCCTTGAGATCCTGGAGATTAGCTCTGCAGTGTGTCTCTGCCTCATATGCCCCTTCTCGCTCAGCATCCTTCCCTGGACCTCCGGGAGGCCTCCTGCACGTGGGAAGCTGTGCTGGGTCAAGTTTAGGTCAGTCTGTTTGAACTGCAAATGTAAGATGGAACTGTTAGAGTTACCAGAAATGTGGGCCCTCTGTCTCCTCCAGGGGAGACGATGCTTCTACCTCAAGGGCCCCAGCAGTCAGTGATCTGTGCTGGTGGTCTGTGCTGGTAGAGATAAAGGAATGCAAAGGGAAGAGACATGACCCTGACTGGGAGCACTGGGAAGGCCTCCCGGAGGAACACGACCTTGGATTGACCTTCAGCAGTGACCACCCAGGAGGGGCAATGGGGACAGACTGGCAGATCAGCAAGAGTAAGGGCAGTGGCTTTTCAAAAAAAAAAAGTAGTTTCTCTTTTTTAAAGCCTTTCGAAAATAGTTCTACTAGATATTGCAAGTATTTTTTAAAGTAAGTAAATTAAGGTTTTTTGTTGGAGTTTCAACATCAAACTCTCAAAAACTACTAGAATGAATAGAGAAGGACACAGTGGAGCTGAAAAGCACTATGACCCAATTCCACATAATTAAGTTTTATACAATTTTCACACAACAGTAGGATACAAAATTCTGTTCAAGTTCCCACGGACTATAAACCAGGAGACACTGGAACATATCCAGGGACATAAAACACGGTGCAAAAATTTCATGGTCTAAAGGTACTGAAATCATACAGACTCTGTTCTCTTAACACTGTGGAATGGTGTTAGAAATCAATATCAAAGGAGATTTGAAAATAACCCACATAGTTTCAAGTGCAAGGTTTAAAATATTTTATTATCGCTGTGCGAATGTGCTAAGTCACTTCAGTTGTGTCTGACTCTTTGCGACCCCATGAACCGTGACTCTCCAGGCTCCTCTGTGTATGGGATTCTCCAGGCAAGAGTACTGGAGTGGGTTGCCATGCCCTCCTCCAGGGGATCTTCCCGACCCAGGGATCGAACCTGTGTCTCTTAATCTCCTGCATCGGCAGGCGGGTTTTCTTTACATCCAGCGCCACCCAGGAAGCCCATATGCACTATTCATTATCAGTTGTAAACCGCGCATAGAACCGANTACTGGAGTGGGTTGCCATGCCCTCCTCCAGGGGATCTTCCCGACCCAGGGATCGAACCTGTGTCTCTTAATCTCCTGCATCGGCAGGCGGGTTTTCTTTACATCCAGCGCCACCCAGGAAGCCCATATGCACTATTCATTATCAGTTGTAAACCGCGCATAGAACCGATGTTAATAAATGTATTCACAAGAGAAAATAGTTTAAAAAGAGGGCGAGAAAAGGAAACTAGAGTAAGGGCAGTGGGGAGATAGGACTGGGGTCCTCAAGTGGCCGCCACAGTTTGTGAAAAGGGCTGGGAGACACCTGTGAGGAGAGCCTGGGGGGCATCCCTGGACAGGGGAGCAGGGCTCATTGGCTGCTCTGACCTGTGAGTTCTGTGGCTGGTGGGACGCCTGGCCCTTCCTGATTGGATGCTCCAGTGAAAGCCCGGTCAGCTCTGCCCTCCTCCTGGTCCACCTGCTGGCTGTGCAGTGGGTGTCGGATCGGCAGTGGCCGGAAGCCCAGCAGTGCTCAGACGTGCCTGTCACCCGTGCACCTGTGTTTTCACCTTTCAGGGTCTCTTCTCTCTCCTGCGAGTGAGGTCAGCCTGCTCCCTCCCCTCCCCTCCCTCCTTCCCCAGTCCACTGCTCCTCTGAAATCACTGCCCTCTCCTCTCACCTCTCACCCCGTCCTCCACCTCCTCCTGTCCCTTTCCCTCCCACGACGCCCCTCCCATCTTTCCTCGTCCTTGGCTTCACCATGCCCTTGGTTCCTCTGGGGTGTGGATAGAGCCTCCACAGCCTCATCTCGTCACTCTGCAACTCCCTCCTCCATTTGTCCCCCACCCAGCAGCCTCATGTCTCCTATAAAGATTTTGGGCTGAGTCCATGGGGTTGCTAAGAGTCGGACACGACTGAGCGACTTCACTTTCACTTTTCACTTTCATGCATTGGAGAAGGAAATGACAGCCCACTCCAGTGTTCTTGCCTGGAGAATCCCAGGGACAGAGGAGCCTGTTGGGCTTCTGTCTATGGGGTCGCACAGAGTTGGACATGACTGACGTGACTTAGCAGCAGCAGAAGGTATTTCCCAGTCTCTTCTAACACTCACTAGAAAATGCCCCAATCCAGGCTCCTATGAAATCCTGTCTGACGTCAACCACATTTTATTTCCTCATTCTGATAATAACCAGTTGCATGCATTCATGCTGTTTTCCCCATCTCTCTCTTCCTCTCCCATTCATCACGGTCCACACCTTCAGAAATCGTGTGATTTTGAAAACACAGCTAAAGCTCACCCCATGGCCTCAATGTCAGCAGCGTCCTTCCAAGCATGTGTGTGTAGCCGGGGCCCATCCAATCGCCCTGTTCTGCTGGAAGTTCAGTCCTCACTGGCTTTCTCTACAGCCTGCCTGATGGGTTCAGTGCACACTCACAGGCTCCTCACCTCCCTGCTGCTTAGGAGCCTTCAGTGTCTGTGCAATCAACACGGGAGCCCTGTGAGACAGCCAGCCCTTCTGCCCGGGACTCCAGACTGACCTGCTAGAGAGTCACAGCGGAAAAACCTCAGGACCCCAAGGAATGAACCTCTAAGTGGTCATTACTAAATGCAGCAAAGTGAAAAAAATGACACCGTAGCTGGCTTTCACATAGCTAAATGCATTCTTTTAAAATTTTACTAAGTTTTGTTCTTCCTGTGGTTTTTTTTTTTTTTCCTTTTGGCATGGTGTGAAAGTGTTAGTCTCTCAGTCACGTCTGACTCTTTGCGACCCCATGGACTGTAGCCCACCAGGCTCCTCTGTCCATGGAATTCTCCAGGCGAGAATATTGGAGTGGGTTGCCATTCCCTTCTCCAAGGGATCGTCCCGATCCAGGGATGTGGTTTTCCCGCATGGCAGGCGGACTCTTTGCTGTCTGAGCCACCAGGGAAGCCCCTTTGGGCATGGTGGGGAAAGGTAAAAGAGCTTTAATTTTAATGCAGTGACGAGACAATTGATGATCACTTTTTGGTTCTTATTTGGTTAACATGTTTGAAAATTCTTTGCAAAAATAAAGTTGGTCACCCTGTGTGGTCTCCCAGATTTGGGGGTGTTTTTGTAAAACATTGAAATCCTGTGGTCTGGAAGCTACAGCCTTTCCCCTACTGTAAAGGTAAGGGATGGAGGCAGGAAGACAATTTCCACTGTGACAAAGTCCAGTGGTGGGTGATGATTGCGTGGACTAGGTGATGACAGAGGACCTTGGAATGACAAGCAGTGGATGAGTTCAAGATGCTTTTTTGGGCAAGATCTGGTGATGTTTGGGTGAGGGGCGAGGCAGGGGATGAGCAAAAGGGAGCAGGGATGAGGACGACCCCCAGATTTCTGGTTGGAGCGGCTGGGTATGATGAAATCATTTACAGTTTGGCTTACTTATGAACGGGGTCTTTGGGGGAGGTTCACAGAGGCTGCATTTTCTCCTGGTTCCAGGGTTATGTGGAAGAGAAGCTCCAGGGCGAATGCTGTGGGAGATGCCTGCCTACGGCGTGCACCATTCAGCTACGAGGGGGACAGATCCTGATGCTGAAGGTGGGGGCAAGTGGTAGTCAAGACAGTCCCCTCCGATCACCGTCTGCCTCCCTGCTTGGGGATCTTTTCTTCGAGCAAGAGGGGGCCAAGTTTGGGTCGATATTGACTTCTTTTCATACCTATTACTGATTTTTTATAAAGGAAAGATGGATAACCGTTAGAAGGTATAGGATTTTCTCTTTGATTTAGTTATTCTGTCACTTTCCTCGACAAGGGGATAGTTGGTGTAGGCCCCCATGACTGAGAGTTGGTCGACCTCTAAGGTTTTCTCCAGCCTCGATTATCTCTGAGACTGGGTAGGCAGTCAGGTGACAGAGATGCCCATCTGTGAAAGCTGGGATGGGCTGCACGACAAGCACCTAGTTCGCTCATCTCTCCGTCAGAGGCACTCATCTCTAGTTCAGCTATTGATTGCCCAGTTGACCTCCGCTGTGTCTTAATTCTTTACGCTGTTATGTGGTCAGAAGAGTTCAGGGACTCCCTACCTTCATACAGCCCGATTCCCAGTAAACAGGTTGCAAAACCGGACTGCACCTGGCCTTGTTCTGTGGTCCCCCACGTTGTCTCAGCAACTCCAGGGAGTCAAGGTCACTGTTTGAAGTGGCTTTGAAACCCAAGGGCTGCCTTCAGATGTGCGCAACCTATATCCTCTCTTTCCTTTCAGCCTGATGAGACACTCCAGGATGGCTGTGACAGTCACTTCTGCAAAGTCAACAAGAGAGGAGAGTTCATTTGGGAGAAGAGGGTCATGGGCTGCCCGCCCTTCAACAAACACAAATGTCTGGCTGAGGGGGTGAGCCGTCAGAGCCCGGGGCCCTGCCTTCCTCTCGACTGGCTCCATCTTTGACTGAAAAAAGAAGGTTCTTCTGAATGGCAGTCCAGCTCTGCCATGATTCCCAGTGTTCAAGGAGAACCCCGGCCTAGTTTAAAAATCAACAAAATTACAAAATCAAAGCCTGATAGAGAGATGAAACTCACTTTATGATGCCCTAAGAAAATACCTCCCCTTGGGGGAGATTGGATCTGTGATCCTTGAATGGGGAGGTGAGAGACCAAACTGACTGATGGTCTCCCCTGGGAGTGACAGTCCTGGAGACTCTCAACTGGAAGAGAATTCAGAATAATCAGGACCGTTTCAGCCTGGCTGGGTGGGGTGGTCAGTCTGCTCACCTTTGTGATGGGACAGTCTGTTGACTTCTGGGGACTTGGGCTCAGGGCTGTGAGTCCAGAGGCAGAACTTGGCTTGGAATGACAGAAAGTGTCCACTATGTACTATTGGTGCCTAACTCGGGACCTTGCTGTTTTCCTAGGGGAAAATCGTGCAAATTCCTGGCACGTGCTGTGACACATGTAAGTACATTACCAATGGACTGTCCCTTGAAACCCATCAGATTAAGTCCAGGGGATGTTCCTCGAAGTGCACTTCATTCTAGAAAGATAGCTCAGTCATTGCATTCCATTCTGCAGGGGACTGCCACCCTGCTTCGCATGTCCTTGGACTGCCCCCTACTCAAGCCCCCTTTCAGGTGCCTGTAAACCAGTCTCTCTTCCTTCTTCCAGACCCCTGGCAGTCACTAGCTTACTTGCCTTTCTCCTCACCGGGTCTTGGGTTGGTCACAGTCCTATCACAAGAGAATGTCTTCTCTCTGCCACTGAAGCTCCTTGAAGACAAGGTGCCTTGATTTATGATCTCAACAGATGAGACACTCAATACACCTCTATTCTTTGAGTATCCCGGAGAGAAGGGGAACCGAGAAGCTGGCTGTGGGGCTGCAGAGAAACACAGTCTTCTCAAGGATTGATAAGGCTGGTCTCAGTAACCAGTGTTATTAGTCTCCTCTCCTTCACTCTCGCCTGTTCTTTTTTAAGTTAATGACTTTTACTTTTGGCTGCGCTGTGTCTTCACTGCGGTGCCCAGGCTTTCTCTAGTTGTGGAGAGCCGGGGCTGCCTTTAGTTGCGGTATGCAAGCTTCTCACCGTGGTGGCCTCTCTCGTTGCTGAGCATGGGCCCTGGAGCGCACTTGCTCCATAGTCATGGTGCACGGGCTTCGATGCCCCGAAGCACGTGGGATCTTCCCGGACTAGGGATCGAGCCTGTGTCCCCTGTGTCGGCAGGCAGATTCTTTGCCACTGGGCCACCGGGGAAGTCCTTGGCTTTTCCTGACCTTGCACTGTGTTGCCCGGGTTGGGCCCCCATTAGTTTCCGCAGCAGCTTTGGAGACGGAGCTCCAGGCTGCTCATCAGAAAGCGTCTCACCACACATTCTTGTTTCCATGAGCACACGTACCTCTCAGAATCCCAAAGTTGGTGCTGTATACTCTGGGTATAGAATTACTTGTCTGGACTAATATTCTTTGTTTTTTAGTTTAGTTACTTAGCTTTTTTGGTTTGTTTGTTTGTTTTTGGATTTCTGGGTCCCTGTTCCCATGTTTATTTGGAGGCAGAGAAAGCGAAGAGTTGCTCAGTCGTGTCCGACTGTTTGCAACCCCATGGGCTATAGCCCACCAGGCTCCACTGTCCATGTAATTCTCTAGGCAAGAATACTGGAGTGGGTAGCCATTCCTTTCTCTAGGGGATCCTTCTGACCCAGGGATCGAACCTGGTCTCCTGCATTGCAGGCGGGTTCTTTACCATCTGAGCCACCAGGGAAGCCCCTGGGGAAAAGAAAGCAAGCGTGAAAAACGCAAATGCCTTCAGTGGTCAGTCATTTGTTCTTCTCCTGATGGCTCACTCTGACAGTGCCTGGAGTTGCTGTAGCCAAGCTGCTGACTGAGGGGACACACTCTGAGAGCATCTCTCCCTGTGATTCCCGTCTGCATGGCTGAGATCAGGAAACCGTCCAGGGAGAGATGCATTTTTCTCTACGTGTGCTGCAGGGCAATCTGGCCAAGGCTGTTATCTGCAAAACGAGCAAAGAGGCCAGATGGGGGCTTCAGTGCTTCCAGAAGACGGGGACCCTGCATAAGGAAAATAAGCCAGGCTCGGGGATTTAAATCTACTGTGTATTGGCTTCAATATGTTTTCCTCATTCACTCTCTTAATGTGGTTGGCAGGCTTTTGCTTTCCAATGAAATTATTTGGAAATTGGGAGGCTGGCTAATATGTAGTTAAGGTTGAATTAGATTTGGAGCCATCCAGGAATGGAAAACTCCCAGTGTTTGGACAGGCAACGGTGAGCTGACATTGAATCCTAGAATTATCCATGGGGCAAGGAGAGATTCAAAGCTGAATGCTGTTGACCTCTGAGTGGTAAAGAAACCCATGCCTGCGACCAGGAGATGGCTGTACTCAAAGCAAAAGATTCCATAAGGGCCGCAAGGGTCTTCTCAGTCCCCAGGGAGACAATGACATTTGCAGGGATGGATGGACAGATACTAATTGTATTTATTGGGTACTCATTGCCTGCTCACTTCTGGGTATAGTATAAGCAGGCTTCCCAGGTGGCACAGTGGTAAAGAATCCGCCTGCCAATGCTGGAGACGGAGGAGATGCAGGTTCAATCCCTGGGTGGGGAAGATCCTCTGGAGAAGAAACTGGCAACCCTCTCCAGTATTCTTGCCTGGAAAACTCCATGAACAGAGGAGCCTGGCAGGCTATAGTCCATGGGGTCACAGAGTTGGACACAACTGAGCATCTCAGCACACATGCAGAGTTGTAAGCACCACAGGATTGCTCTGATCATTATGGCTTTTAGAGTATACAGTTGTATAAAAGTAAGTCTTATCCATTGACATCACCAAAGCATGGTGAATCTAGGCTCCTCCTGCAGTTAGAATTGTGCCATTAAGTGAGTTCAACCCAGTGATATCTTCATTTCTGATGGTGAAGGGTCAGGAGAAGCTGGGCTTCCCAGGTGGTGCTAGTGGTTAAGAACCTGCCTATTGTATAAAAGTAAGTCTTATCCATTGACATCACCAAAGCATGGTGAATCTAGGCTCCTCCTGCAGTTAGAATTGTGCCATTAAGTGAGTTCAACCCAGTGATATCTTCATTTCTGATGGTGAAGGGTCAGGAGAAGCTGGGCTTCCCAGGTGGTGCTAGTGGTTAAGAACCTGCCTGCCAATGCAGGAGATGCAAGTTCGATCCCTGGGTCGGGAAGATCCCCTGGAGAAGGGAATGACAACCCACTCTAGTGTTCTTGCCTGGGCAATCACATGGACAGAGGGGCCTGGTGAGCTGCAGTCCGTGGGGTTGCAAAGAGTAGGACAGGACTGAAGCAACTTAGGAGGAGAAGCTGAGGGGAACCAGGATCACTGACTTGCCCTCTCCGTAGCTGGCTGTGGTGACCTGGTTACCGTGAAACTGACCGATGTCTAGTGAATAAGGGAACTGGAGTGGAATGGGAGCACAGGTCCCCTCTCTCACTTGCCCTGTAGGTGAGGAGCCCGAGTGCAAGGACATCACAGCCAGGGTGCAGTACGTCAAGGTGGGAGACTGCAAATCTGAAGAGGAAGTGGACATTCACTACTGCCAGGTGAGGGGTCCTCGGTTCAGAGGACGGGGCTCTTCATTTGAACACCTCTGTTTAGATACGTTGTGAAAAGAACTGGGAAGTTCACAGGGAGGAGATGTGAAAGAAACTAGGAACTTTTTTTTCCTTTTAAAAGCAAATTTTTATTGAAGTTAACTGAGAATTTTTGACTCTAGAAGATAAAAAAAATCAGCAATGATTCAAAGCTTCCTTTGAAGAGAATGGAGGGTTACTTATGGGACACAGGAGCTGCATTCCCCGGAGATCCATCAAACCTGCATAGAAATTGCAGCTACAGGGCTGGGTGTGGGAGTTCCAATCAGGGGAGGCCTTTCAGACGCACTGCTTGGCTGTCCTGGGCTCCTCTGGCCGAGGCCAGGCCTGGAGGAGGGCAGGTGCAGGAAGCGGGCTGCCCCAGAGCCCTCCCCACCCTCGGACCCTCCATCACCCGCGTCGCTGCCTCTCTCTTTCCCGCTGCAGGGAAGATGCACCAGCAAAGCCCTGTACTCCATTGACATGGAGGACGTGCAAGACCAGTGTTCCTGCTGCTCGCCCACGCGCACGGAGCCCATGCCAGTGCCCCTGCGCTGCACCAACGGCTCCATCATTCACCACGTGGTCCTCAACGCCCTGCAGTGCAAGTGCTCCTCCAGGAGATGCAGCCCGTGACGCGCTGCCTGCCCGCCACGGACACCCGCTGCCTCCCGCTAGGCTCCGCGATCCCTGCTCCGCGCATGCGCACTCTGCTCCGGGACCTTTCCGGGCGCACAATAAAGGCCAATCCATCCTCTCGTCAAAGGCTGGTGGTTCATCCAGGTGGAGATGGCTGGGCTGCTCTGAGCCGGGTGTTGAGGTGGGGGCTGGGGAGTGGAGAGGGAGCCCAGGCTTTCACACCAGATCCTTTTCATCCCCGAGAGAGACTCAGTGCAGGCACTGGGCAATGAAGCTGGAAATGATGTAGACATCATCTCATCCACTGCCCTCTCCTGTCCCTTCACTGAGGGTGAAAGTAGCTCAGAGAGCTTGAGTGACTTGCCCAAGGTCACACAGCCACTGGTGGCAAAGCCAGGTTCAGAACCCAAGGACCTGGACACCTGGGCAAGAGCCACATGGATCTCTTGCTGACAGATTCAGCCTTGTTCTCACCGGCACCAAGGAGGACTGCATTTTCAGGCCTTTCTCCTTCCGCTGGATAAGAACCTCCAGGGAAGATAATGTTGGAGGCAAACGGCCTGAGTTCTGCTGAGTCGTGTTGGTGGGGAGTTTTAGCCAGGTGGAGGGAAGGAGGAATGGGTAGAAGTTTTATATAACTCTCAGTAATTCAAAGGCTGTCGCCCTCTATCCACCATCACCCAACCTCCAACTTTGAGTAGTCTCTAAGGTCTCTATGGGAAAGCAGATCCGGGGCCAGAGAATTATTACTTGCTGTCTCTCTTCTGACTGATCGCCGGATGCTCCACCCCAGGACGAGGTGCTGTTGGTGGCCTGGGGGCTTGGAGAAACTCAGTGGGAGGCTACTTCAACAGAGGTGGTCAATTTCCCAGTGCTCCCGTAGCCCGAGTTCTCCTCGTATTTACTGATAGGACGATTCACTACCAAGGAAAAAGCTAAACTTGAAAAATCACATGTTTTGATTAAAAAAAAAAAAAAAATCAGGGAGCAGGGTAAATAGGATGCTGAAGGAGAAGCAGGTAGCGGCATGTGAACCAGGAGCTCTCCCCCTCTGCACGTGTTCCAAGGAGGATCTGCCTCTGGGCCCAGCCCTTGTTGTTCAGTTGCCCAGTTGTGTGACCCCCATGAACTGCAGCACGCCAGGCTTCCCTGTCCTTCACCATCGGCTGGAGTTTGCTCAAACTCAGTGTCCATTGAGTTGGTGATGCCATCCATCCACCTCATCCTCTGTCACCTCCTTCTCCTCCTGCCCTCAATCCTTCCCAGCATCAGGGTCTTTTCTAATGAGTTGGCTCCACATCAGGTGGCCAAAGTATCGAAGTTTCAGCTTCAGCATCAGTCCTTCCAAAGAATATTCAGAGTTGATTTCCTTTAGGAGTGACTGGTTTGATCTCCTTGCAGTCCAAGGGACTCTCAAGCGTCTTCTCCCAGGACTCTGTCTTGTCACCCTCGGACCAGATGGGACAGTACCCCAAAGCGAGAGTCTTAAGAAGAGTCTCAGGGAGGATGGAGAGAGAAAAGAGATGAGCCAAGGTGGAAATGTTTCCAGTCCTCTTGGCATGGAAACACATAAGGAAGGGTACCTGGAAGTGAGTGAAGGGCGTGTCTGGGAGAGAAAGGAGCCAGGATCCAAGTGTTAGAGCACGGACTCGAGTGAGCTCAGCCCTCAGAGATATGGGGCCTAACCTTTACACTGCAGTCTCCTCATCTGTGAAATGTGTACACAGGCAGTAAAACATAGAACAGTTATTAGAACTCATTCCTTCGGGGAAGGCTCGGAGAAGGATGCTGAGGGAGCGGATGTCTGTATCCATATCAGCCTTGAATACTCCTGGCAGCCAGGACATAGCCAGGGACGGGCCAGGGGTGGGCACATGCTGTTTCTGATTTTCCTTCTGCTCAGCTCCCGACTCCCTTTACTGTCTCAGATTCATCATCAATTGATA
Organism: Oreotragus oreotragus; assembly: GCA_006410675.1. Taxonomy (NCBI): domain Eukaryota; kingdom Metazoa; phylum Chordata; class Mammalia; order Artiodactyla; family Bovidae; genus Oreotragus; species Oreotragus oreotragus. The sequence continues at coordinate 159,581 of SJYX01000344.1, forward strand.
TAATGTACAAAGTAGGGAGGGACTTCCCCAATAACTCAGCTATAAAGAACCCGCGTTCAGTGAAGGAGACGTAAGTTTGAACCCTGGGTCAGGAAGATCCCCTGGAGGAGGAAATGGCAACCAACTCCAGTATTCTTGGCTGAAAAATCCCATGGACCAAGGAGCTTGACAAATTATATAGTCCATGGGATTCCAAAAGAGTAGGACATGACTTCGTGAGTGAACATGCATGCATAAAGTGGGGAGCGGTCCCACCAGCCCACCTTATCAGCATAGGGGATGGGGAAGTCTGTGGTCATACAGAGCCAGCTTGACACATATGTTAACATAATACCTTTTCATTTTCTGGGTCTCTGATGTGATCCCTAATCTAGAGCCAGACATCTTGGAATGTGAAGTCAAGTGGGCCTTAGAAAGCATCACTAAGAACAAAGCTAGTGGAGGTGATGGAATTCCCGTTGAGCTGTTTCAAATCCTGGAAGATGATGCTGTGAAAGTGCTGCACTCAATATGCCAGCAAATTTGGAAAACTCAGCAGTGGCCACAGGACTGGAAAAGGTCAGTTTTCATTCCAATCCCAAAGAAAGGCAATGCCAAAGAATGCTCAAACTACCCCACAATCGCACTCATCTCACACGCTAGTAAAGTAATGCTCAAAATTCTC